>QJSC01011361.1:783489-795989 GCA_003697955.1 Calidris pygmaea | reverse complement strand
TGTTGAAGAGATTAATACAGATGTAGAGACTCTTCTTTTTATGCCCTTAAATGCTCCATTTCCTGAAAACAAACCCTCCATTTTGGCTACATTTGGTGTTACCATGTGTGTCCTTGGTCACAGAGGCTGTACTTAGGCTGAGTGGGTTGCGAGAGCCCTGGTGTGCCCCCAGGCTTGGTCTGCTGGGCCGGATATCCATCTGGGATGGCAGACCTCTCTCCTGAGCTTAATGTGCAGCAGGGACACCTGGCGCACACCTCTAGCATGCTTCAGGTGGGTGCTGTAGATGGTCCCGGACATGCTGGTTTAGGCAGAGCACCCTGAGGAGTTGACAGGGTCAGGTAACTCTACAGGGCCTGCTCAGAAAGCATGGTTGAAAGACCAAAAAGAATGATAGCCTAAAGCCAAAGTTGTGGAGGGGTAGAGGCAGAAATTCTGATATTGTGGCATTTGTCCAAGGGCCTTCTCAGTAAGAAGATTGCTTCCCAAATCTGCACAAACTCCTTGGCCGTGTCCTAGCACCATAGCAGATGTTAACTGACGTAACCTACCTTAAGTTTTCGCCAAATGGAAAGTGTGTCAAAACCAGGACTGTGGTCTTCTTTGATGAGGCGTTTGCAGGATGGCTGGTGTGAAAAGATGCTGTGGTGCACGTCCATACTGTAACTTCAGCTGGAGACACTAGATGGGAAATAGATAAGAAGCAATCTTGTAATCAGAATGCTTGCACATGTATAGGCTTATTATAAATTTTTGGGCTTACCTCTTTTAGGAGTGAAATTCTGTCTCAATCCACAGGAAAGATGAAAGAAAAGCAGTAAGAGGTTTTTTTTATTTTGTTTCCTTTAGCTGAAAGAATAGTTAATTTTCCATTCAGACAATGCCCCTCTTGCTCATGGAGGTTGACATGTAATGGTGGTTTTAATCTTGTGCCTGCGATTGCTATTTCTAATTAATGTAAAGAGACATAAAAGCCAAATTATATACCCCTGAGTAAAAGAGATTAAAATGAAAATACTGCCAATTCAGTTCTAATTTTATTTATAAACCTAATCTGAAACAAATGTCACTTTTTTAACTGATTCTGAATATATCATGCTGACTGTAAAATTATAAAACTCCCACTGATGTATTCAGGAAATTCAGTTGAGCACACTCAGTAATTTCACTTTACTAGTCATTAGGTACAAATTACCGCTCACCATAAAAAATATGAATCAGCTGTCTGCATTTCTTTTTGATTTGGAAGCTTAAGATCATGAATCACTTGCAATTAATTATAAACCACACGTAAACCAACAATGTGAATCGTATTCAAAGGCTATGTTTAGCAGTGTATCATTTGCTTGCTGAATGTCATGTATTGAAAGCATTATTCTTAGTAATTTAAGGGTTTTCCCAAAACTTTCAACTTCAGTTCAGTAAAGACATTTTATCAGATTCCCAGAGTTGGGGAAATCCTTGTTTCAATTGATTACTGAAGAGTATTTAATGCCACCTTGCATTTTCAGGGCCAAATTCATGTTCCACATAACCATATAAAACTAAGCTTAACAGATAAAAGAAACAATCTGCAGAAAAAAAAAAAAAAAAGGAGATTCAAAGTTTTATTTTAGGCTGCATTTTAAGAAGGTGTTCTCTTAGACAGATGCACCATATATAAAAATAACCTTAGACAATAAAAATAACTCATTTTGGTATGTGTTTCAGCGCATACACTTCAACATGCATGTAAAAGGATGGATTTTAGCTTTATCACAGCATGTACTAAACTGCCCTGAGAAAGTGTTGTGTTATTAAAGACAACTTACAAGAAGGTTTGCCTCACTATTATATTATGAAGTGCGATGTTTTCATGAAGCGCTTTTCTGAAAAACTATAAAATGAGAAGCCTTTTATAGTTGCAAGTAATGTCTTATACATCATTAGAGACGATTAATTTTCTTAAAAGATAGTGAAAGGAAAGCAATTTTTTTCTGTCTTCCTTTGATATGCTGCAGATTAATATAAGGGTATTGGTTATTTTTTACATTACAAAGTCCTTACCTGACACAAGAGAATTATATATCAAAGTAATATTTATTTCAAGCATTTTCTTTATAAAAAGAAAATCCGCATCTACTGAAAATAACTGAGACATTTAAAAGTATTTATAGATACACTACTGGTAGTGTTCAATTTCTAGAGATTACTGATAGATTTCTAGAGTGGCTTCACTGCTAAAATTACAATGTATTCTTCAGATCTTCGCCAGTCTAAGTGAGGAAGCTACTGCCTATGGGGTATAAAGTCTCCTTCCAGAGTTTCTGCAGGTGAGAAGACATATAGTGCCTTCCTAGAAAGAAGTAATAACTTCACAAATATGCAGAATTTTCCAGTACTAGGAATATACACAGGTACAGTGAATTTTGATATTATATATCCAGCTGCAAATATTTGTTTGAACCTTTCACTTCCTACCTACCCTAAAAATGAAGGATTGTAATTAAATTTCTCTCTGAAAAATTAAATAAATTTATTACATTCAATTCTTTTACAAGAGTTAATAAAATTTCTGTTTCAGGAGAGACAAAAATTAATAATTTATTAATTAATTAATTTTTTTGAAAAGTATTTTAAGTTCCTAATTAGCACATACTATATACTGCCTGACTACAGGGCTTATTCAAATTTTAGACACCTTTGGTAAAAATCTTCAAATGCATTCATGACCAAATCCTCTTGCTATTATCTGAAATGTGGTAGATGTGATTATTAGACAGCTGAGGGCCAGACAGATCTGCCTACCCTGAGTTTCTACATTACTTATTTTCAGCACATGAAAGTGATACTCATTGGAAGAATGAGATATACTGATCAGAGAAGAATTTGCTTCAGACTGCTTATAGAATACAAAGCATCTTCATGCTTTATTATCACTGGTAAGAATGTAAGAACTTTGTTCAACACAAGATATTTTCTGAGGAAAATTCAAGAGGTATTAAAATAATAAAAAAGGTTAATAAAAAGATTTTTTTCTTGCCAATTGCTTTATCCAAGTACATAACCAACAGGTTTTTTCCATCTGACTTGAAAATGTCCCAATAGACACGACTCCCCTCAGTTTCCTGAGAAGCTTATGACACTCTAGAATACAACCAATCATAAAAATTAAATTATAACTAAAAGTGCTTTTCACCCCATGAAACTCCGGTTAAATTTCCCTTTGTCTTAATTCCATCTAATTTCTCCTGTGAAAGTCCATGTGCTTGTATAGGACATCTTTGTGTCATTGTTATTGGCCATTCAAACATGTATGGATTGTAATCACAACCTATTCCCATGTTCCTGGCCCAATGTTTCAGCCAGAGCAAATACAGTGAAGGATTTTAAAGATACATATATACGAAGACTTATGCATCTATTTATTTCTGGCAAAACATCTATTTCACATTTTTGCTTTTATTTTAATTCTCTAAAAACTTACTAAAGTCTTCTAGAAAAGGGAGAAAGAGGGAGACAATTACAATTGATTCTTCATCAGAGGTGTGGAGAAGGAAGTGGTTGCCTGCCAACAGGTAGCATGAGCCAGTAGAGCACTCCCCTAGTATTTCTTATGCTCTCTCATGCTGCAGATAGCACTCTCTGTTAAATAAGGACTATGAAATAAAGTAAGTACTTTGGTTTTCCCCTTGATCATGCTAACTTCAGACCTGTGCGATGATCCCATACATCTGTTCTGTGAAGGCAGTATAATTTATAAGGAAAGAACACACAACAGTAGTGTATTCAATCTGAAAAATCTGGTCTCAATTAATAAATCTTTGTTCTGATTCAGATTTAGTTTTTACTGATATGTTACTGTAAAGCCAGTTGCTGAAAACATACAACATTTGCTTTGAATGACATATAGCAGGAGATACTAGAAGTAAGCATTTGTCAAGGACGAGCAATAGTTATTTTATTATGGTGCTAAAATCACTGCTGCCTGACTCAGATCTATTCTTTAGCTATAAAACTAATGTATCGACTGTGTCTTAATGTTGCTTTCTTATCAGAAACTCCTGTGTATCAGTAATATTAAAGATTGTGATGGGTTTACTTACAGTAATCCACTACCGATATTTTCCCTCACAAGCCTAAACTCTTCAGCTCGTAATTATCTGGATATTTTATTGTTCAATACAACTAAGAATATTTTACCCTCTACCCATTTATAATTCATTCCCATATTATGTGCCCTTGTAAGATAATATTAAAGGGCTTCCATTTTATACCAAACTTTTTTTTTCAAAACCTTGAATGGACCCAGTTTGTTTTATTCTAAATAAATTATTCAGCATTAATTGTGGCCTAAATTGCTGGTTTTCACTGTTTTATCAGTTACAGTCTTTGTTACACTAGACGTAGACATGAAGATGACACATACTTGCTGTACATACATAACCAGCAGAAGCATGTTCTTTTGAATTCCATTGGACCATTTTATCATGCTAATTTTAGCTTCAAGGACGCATTTTTTACATCCACCCAGAGCCTCTCACTGTAAATAAATCCTAACCTGCTATATTAAAAATGTTGTGGTAAGCACCAGCATAACTCTCTCCGATCTTCTGAGATCTGCAGATAGTGTCCCCTACGGGGAAGCCTTGAATGCAATAAGCATCAAGCAAAAGGAAGGCCAGAGTCAAATCTAAACACATCTTCCAGTGCAGACATCTACCCTTAACCCTGGTACCTAACCAAAAGGAGCCAAATGAACTGGAGGATGAGTAACTCTCCACCTGTGAAAGCAAAAATGAGCAAGCTTTGAGAATGAAATGCCACTTTCAAAACATTTAGTAAAAACACCTGTTGCTCCATCAGAAATCCTTGTTGTAACCTTTTATATCTGGGAATTAAATCTTATGTCCCAAAAAGGCTTCAGCTGGTGCAATGCACAAATTTAGACAATCTACCAATTAAGGCCTAGTTATGAACATCTTTTGGCATGTTTCAATTTTACTAACAACCATAAAATCCGTTTCAAGACCTTTGTCTTCATGTTCTGTGTCCTTCATTAAATTGACAAACCAACATGAGCAGCAACATCCCTGTTTTTGACCAGCACCTTTGACACTGTAAATATTTGGCAGAACAATGAAAGAAGACTGCACTAGAAGACAGAGTGTTGGAGAAAAAATCCTGAGCTTCATAGTATAAAGTCCATATTTCTTACTGTAAAAAAAAAAAAAATCATTCTAATCCTGTGGCTTTAGTTCTCAGTGAAGAGTCTACCTGTTGCACTCAGCTTCCTCTCATTAAAATTTTATCCCACGTATACTTCTCCATAGAACTTCTGTTGGAGAGGAAGGAGGAGTGACAGACATTTCTTTTTAACCTTTAAGAGTAACACAATGTTAGAAGGGAGAAAAGTACGAAGATAGAAACGTAAGCAGGAAATAGAACAGGAAGATAGATTGATAATGTAGCTGAGCTGTTTTCATAATTAAAAAGGTGGCAGGGACTGCAGTTTGTTTATTGTTTGTCCAGACTGAACAAACAAATTGCATTCTTTGTATTTTAATATGATAAATCTAGTTCTAAAGAAAGCCTTTTTTGTATCTTAAACAAAGAAACTAAGCTTTTAACAATGTAGGTAACACATTCAAAGGATAAAACTTGCGGTTGTAGGACACCCATTTCCTTTCTTCTCATCTGGACCTGTGCTACTATGAATTAATTTCACATTCTGAAAAGGACTGTACATCTCAATGTGGTGATCGTCCCTTGCATTTCCAAAATGAACAATACCATTAAAGCATCGTTGCAGCAATAAATTTCACTGTGTTTATCTCAACGTATCAACTGAACACACAGACACAGGGTAGAGAAAAGTCAGTGCTAATGGACTGCTTCATAACAATGCCACTGAAGAATCATTTCTTAAATCTGTTGTGGTTAATACAACAGCTCAATTTTATGCCACTTTGGAAGATGGTTGGAAAATTTTTAACTTCGTGTATGGGGCTAAATATCAAAGCCACTTATGAAACATGTTAGAATAAAGGCAGATGAAGGCATGCCCCTTGCTCCTGAAACTCTGCTCTGCTGATGTGGTAATGCCACCCATGAGCTTACACGTGAAGGCCTTCTACCAACCAGCAGAGCGGCTGCAGTGCAGTACCCACCAGTGTCTGCACTTCGGATTCCGGCTGCTGCTGAATTTCCCTGATACCATTAACGTTGCTTACCCATCACTTTGAACACTCCAGCAGTATCGTCCCTGTTAGGTCATTTCTAATGCAACACAGATTTTTAAAAATTTCCAATTATATATTTACCCAATTATTTGCAATTACAGACTATTGTATAATTGTGTAATTGTGGACTTTTACAGATATGAATTGTTCCTTTCATTGTCCATCAAGAGCTGCAATGAGTGACGTTCAATTGTGTAATTAACATATGTTTATAATGTGTTATTTACGAGGCAGTTGAGCCTTTGCACTTTGTCATGCTTGGATCAGTTTTGGCCAATTTGATCCACCAGATGATACCCATACTCTGCAGAAACTTGTGATCTGTTTGAGAACAAGAGTGCTGAGGACACATGCTCACGGCACGTAGACCCTTGTAGGTTTCTGCAGAGGGACTACCTGTAGGAAATAATTGTTTGAGAAATAGGAACTTTCTCTAAGCATGTTTGTGTGTGTGCGTCTATGTATAAAGCATAAGGTTAAGTTTAGCCAGATTCTCAAATTCTTCATAGTCTTTGCATGCCTGTTGATCTCCCTCTAATTCAGCAACCCCATTATCTCACTTTGCTTGCTGTAGCAAAGAAACTTTTGCCAAGATTAGGGAATCTCTTGGTTATACACCCACTTCAAGAGTGAGCAGCAGAAGTGGGGACAGTGTATGTGAAAATGGGGGTTATATTACAACTTGTTTTCAGAGAATTCTAAAAAAAACCACCAAAGGTGTGAATCATGCTTCTCAAAACAAAAACATTTCACTTACTCTTTCAGATGAGTTCTTAGGGCTGATGCAAACCTTACAACCTGATTATTTTTTTTTCTACTTCTCTGTTTAAAAAAATAAAGGGGTGGAAGGTGGGGAATGCATTAATTCTGAAGACACTGGCAGTGGCTAAACCCTTCCTCCACGCACAAGGATGCAGAGGGGGTAACTATTGTACTGTAAACACAGAAATTAGTATTAGATAATTGGTCTCAATAGGGGTCAGTAGCAACAGCTAAGAGGGCTTCAGGTTTTATTCAGATTTCATTATCCTGCATTGCTCTTCCTTAAACTACACAAGCAAGTGACAATATGTAGTTCTCAAACTAGTTTGCAGGATGAGATGTACAGAAGAGGGACTGCTCTCTGTCTGCATCTCCTGGTTTAATTTGAAGAGCTCATATGCAAGACAGAGGAACCATGTCACTGTCAGAGAGCCTGTGAGCGGGCAGGTACTCACATCACACTGGGCTTTCTCACTTCACGGGTATTTTGTTTCTGGTTTTCATCTTGTGCTCCTTAATCTAGATTTAAAAGTCAGTAGCTACGCAGCATTACATGTTTCGCTTCTTAAACGTGGAGAAATAAGAGATTACTCACAAGAAGAACAAATTTCTGATTAGCAAGTCATCTACACAGCAATAAATAGACTTTCAACTATTCCTTTAAGCTAAATGTATCTTTTCCCCCATATTTCTAGATTTTTTCCTATTATTATTTACACATATATGGGAAAAAGATGATTTTATGTGTTGTAATGACATTCTATGGTAAAACTACACCTAATAATACTTGCAGAAGAAAAAGAAACCACCACATGCCTTGAATTCTAAATATTGAGCACGAGTCATGTTTATTGTGGCAAAATGGAAAAATCCTTTCTTGGTGTTTAGAAATTCCTGCTTTGAAAACAGCATTAAAAATGTACGTAAAAAAAAAAAAAAGATAATTTTGGTTTTAAAGTTATCTACTGAAAAGCATCTACCTTGAATAACTGCAAGCAGAAGGGAGAGAAGTATATTTCCTTATGAGTAGGGACAATCCACAGCATTTTTATTTTACTTTTTAAAAAAAAAAGAAAAAAAAAACCAGCAGTGTTATTGAGTTTCATTTTTTTCCTTAAAGGAGTAAAAAAATCATGACAAACAACTGATCAGTAATTTGCCATTATCCAGCATATTTAGCATCTAGCTGAAGTAATCTTTCTGTATCAGGTCTAAACTATCCCTTTTAAAGATGTATCTCATAGACACTCTAAAAAGGTTACATACTTCCATGCTTAACATCATTTTGTCATGATTTGCAAGTTCTTTCAAATAATCACATACTTTTTTTGTAAAGGCAAGAACCCCCACCAGTACTTGAATAATACCTTAGATTTCTCGTGATCACAGGATTCTGTGAGAAATTATTCCATATTGGGAAAATAAATATCTATGAACGAAGGAGAAGAATTTAGACTTTTCAATTCACAAAATTTATGACATCTTGTCACTCAATGCATGCTTCCAAAAATACCAGTAGTTATGATTTCAAGTACAACCAAATGAGAGTCATGTAATCCAAGCAGGAAGCTCAACTTTGATTGAATAAGTAAAGAGCTGTAGGGTTGGGGGGAGTTGCTTCCTTATTTGAAGGATTTAGTAAATCAGAATTTTACCTTTGTTAGCCCTGTGGGAGTAGGGACTGAGACTCCTAAAGCTTCATTAATTTGTGCTTAATAAAATTCCATTGGCAGGAAACACAGCTGTAAAAAGCAAATGCATGTCCTAATGTGCATATTTAATATCAATTTCTTCATCCCCAAAAGCTGTATCTCTTTCAGGAGTATGCTCAAGGCACAGACAAAGAAAAATAAATATTAGAGATTACTTTCAGTGTGAACTGTTTTGGGGAAGGCAGTAAGCATTGCCAAATGGTGAGCTGAAAGGGATACCAACATGATTCAAAGCCTTCAGAAGTGATTATTCATCAAAGTATTATACCTTGATTTCTCCTTCTGTGAAGCAGACTATTAAAAGAAGGCATGTGATGCACCCCTAGAACAAACTCCTCTTGACTTAATGAATTAGAAAAGTGGTTTATTTATTTCTA
Source organism: Calidris pygmaea (assembly GCA_003697955.1). NCBI lineage: Eukaryota > Metazoa > Chordata > Aves > Charadriiformes > Scolopacidae > Calidris > Calidris pygmaea. Next base: position 786,917 of record QJSC01011361.1, on the reverse strand, counting down.
TAGTAGCTTACTTATTGACACATTTTTGTGTGTGTGCAAAAAGTAATTTCTGTTTAATACTTCAACCATCTGTGCTATTCTAATCCTAAGCTTCTTAGTCTGTACATATAAAAAGACTCGTATTTTCTCTTTAAGGGGTCTTGACGATTTTTGATTCTGCGGAAATTTTATTCAGCTCTCTTCTGACTATATGTGTTTTCAACACATTATGAACTCCTACAAGAAAAACAGCACATAAGACTATGTGATAGTATAAGTGAAAAACAAGTGAAAGCATTAAAATCAGCAGACTCTATCCATATGATCAAGCAAAATCAATGAAAAACAAAATAGCTATTAGCCATACATAATGCATTATACAGCATGTAAACTGTATACCACAGTAAATAAAAAGTTAACATTATCAGTTTTCTGATACTTCTTCCTAAATTACCGGAATGTTTAAATATTTATTATTTTTTTGGGCTAAATGTAATTTCCTTTATTTCATTATTGTTCTTTGCAATTTAATATTGTTGCCTTGTGCTTCAAGGTCCATCCTAAAGTACTTCCATTTAATATTCTTGCATTTTTTACACCTATGAGGAATTACTCATTTCATTAAAACCAAAACTAAAACAATAACAACAACAAAAAAAACCTGACAAAAACCAATGTATTCAAAACAAAGATTAATGAGAATTGTGACTCTGCAAAATTATATTTATTCTATAGGATATTCTGCCCATGTCCATTTTCTTCATATGCACTGCATATCCTACATGAACTGCACCATTACCTACCAATTTCTGTTCTAGCTTATGTAGATTTAGAGACACAGTGAAATTAACTTCTTCAGACTGCATTTTTTGCTACAAAAGTCATCAGGCAGTAGTATCCTGTGATTCAGACCAAAATTAAACCATGATTTCATCAACCTGTGAAACAGACATAAGCTTACATTGTAACTGGGACTAATATTTCTAATAAAACATCCTTTTTAACAAAACTGAAAATCAATAATAAGAGAAGTTTCAAAATTGACACTAGCCTTTTGAGAAACTGGAAATAGATCTTCCTGTCAAAGACTAAAACTGCTCTCCTCTGTCTAGACTGCACTGGGAGCAAAATTATCAGATTTTCATTTCCTCAATTTCACTCCACAGTGGTAAAACGTGCAAGTATTGATTCAACTGCTGAAACAAAAAGCAGGAGAGCTCTTCACCTCGGCAGGGTCAATGGGTTTGTGGGTGTCTAATTATACCTATACAGGGCATATAAATCTTTCTACTAGTCATTACGTGAACGTAAGAGTCCAAAGGCATCATTAGAATCCTTTTAGCCAAACACTCATTCTTCTTTTGTTTTATGAGGGGTCAAAGAAACTGGGAGTTAATATTATCGTGGCTCATAGATTTTCAAATTTGTGTTCAAATGCAAGAAGCTATGCTGTGAAGGAAAAGGCTATGCGTGTACCCATGCATGTCCACTTACAGGTCTGCGCTCTGCCCATAAGCACACGTACAGCTTCCTCTCTTTTTATAGTATTCGGTTGAGATATGCTGTGATGTAAACGGCATGGCTGCACAAACTTTCAAATTAATTGTGATATGTTACACATACAGTGGTATTGAAGCTTTTGGTGAGTACTAATTTGCTTCAAAAGCAGGCAAAATGCTAAGAATGAGATGCAAACGCTAGCTGTGACACAAGTACTAATCTTATGTTTCATCACACTGTTGTTTCCTCTATAATCTGACAAATACCTCTTTTTCCCTTATACTTACTGAAATTAAATGATTCAGAAAAAAATAATAATAATATTGCCAGTGTGTTAAAAAAATATTAAGAATTAAAAAAAAAAAGAAAAAAGCAGATACTGGTATTAAGTAGGTGTGCTGCATTACATTATATTGTATTATATTGTGAGTGTTCAGATGGTTTTTAGGCTATGTAAGCATGACGGTAAGAGAATAATATTTATATCACAGGGAAGCTGTCATATTTTGCAAGTAGATTACACAGCTGCTGGGTGCTCAGCATTTTGAACATTAGATGGAGTTAGAGCCTTTCATTTTATCTATGAGAGTAGTAATAAGATCCCATATCAAGAGTGAAAGTAATATTTTTGAAGTATTCATTTACTGGGAATTCAGTCTTTATCTTACAAACCAACCCACCTACTTGAACACAAAAGTTATAATAGGTGGCTAGCCCAAAGTGCCAAAACAAAGAGGCAACAATTCTTGATGGGGAGGAAACGGACAGCAAAAAAACCCCCCAAACTTTCATTACTAAAAAGAAAACCAGTGTCTGACCCTACCTTTTTTAATAAGGTGTTTCCAGCATTATGTCAAGGAAAGTTTTAAGTGCTGTGAGACATGCTAAAAATTGTGGATAGGATGATGTGATGCAATTATCCACAACATCAAGAAATGAGTTTGTTGGTCCAGTCGATCCTTTCTGTTCTTTACTCATTATTGTTCTATGCAAAGCATCTGAGGCCTGGTGTAGGTGAAGCAATGTGCCCCTGTGCTAAAACCAACTGTGCCTCTTGGCTAAAACCATATCCATGCCTACAGTCCAACCCTCCTCTGTCCCAAGCTTCTGTCAAAACTATAGTTCTACTGTGGATGGACTGGAGAGAGCAGGAACGGTACCATAACTGGTGAGGAATCAGAAAACCCCAAAAATGAAAAGCGGTCAGAAGGTAAAAAAGGGTGCATGGAGATGCGATGCCTCAGCTGAATGTCCTGCTAGCACAAGAGCTTAAATTTCTCCAGAGTTGTGCTGCTAGTAGGTCCTGTGCTCCTTCCTTGATCATTGGAAGCCCCAACTCTGCTCCCTGTGCCCTAACTCCCCATCTTTTACCCCTGCTGCTCACATCGGCTTCTTCCCTCTCCAGTTCAGCATGGAGCCCACCTGGCGATGGGAGCACCATCAGTGCACCAAGCCCCTCCGTGACACCCTCTGCAACTCACTGGTTTGGATGGAGGGTCCCTGCTGTTGCCCGAAACCCTTTTTGGGTAGAGCACCGAGCTGCAGCAAGATCTGTAGCCAATATTTGGGTTTGTGCCTAATATTCCCACTGTGGACGGGGCCTCACGGCTGTTTCCCTTTCAACATGTGCTGTTACGGGGCCGGATGGGAGAGGGGCACACGATCCCCTGGAGATGCAAGACGAGCGCGCTGCTTTGATGGATGTCTCTGCAGCCGCTCTCCCTACACCTCACCCACTGACCCGTTTAACAGCTCGCTGCTGTAAGTGCTAACCAACACGGGAGAAATGACATCATACCTCATCGCTCAGTCCCCGGCACCGTGCCTACGTGAAGCAAATGGGACCAAAGACCCGTACGTAAATTACGGCAAATCACTTGGTCGTGTGGGAGGTTTGGTCTGCTCAGGTGAGAGTGGATCGGTGGCCAGGCATCATGTAACTGAACTGG
>QJSC01011361.1:732341-783389 GCA_003697955.1 Calidris pygmaea | reverse complement strand
TACCCCTTTTTATTCCTGCTCCCCTCTTATGGTGGAACTTCATCTTTCTACCTTAAAATTTTCAATTACGAGTTTTAGACACAGTGGTATTTAAAGAAAACTATTTTTAAAATGTATTTATTTATAAATAAAATTATTTTTATTTATCTAAGAATTTAAGAAATGGGATTCATTAAGAAATGACGCACATGTTAACTTGTTTCAGATTGACTAACTATCTTTGAACAACTGGACTTTATTTACATGTTTTACAGTATTAATTCAATTATATTATAAAAATATGCATCCCTCGTAATTATTTCTAGAGCACTGGCTTCTATCAAATTTAAGTATGTGTTTAAAGTACAGTATCATATATGCTTACCGTAAACCAATGGTCTTCTCATGCCACTACTGAAGTAATTTCATGGCATTCATGTACATTTCTTGACAAAGAGGTCAAATAACTCAGAGATTAGATTACAAGCAATATCAGAAATAGTCACTTTTTGCCTCTGAGGCAGAAAACAGTCAAAGAATCAGGTCTTCCTGGGGAAAAGAGTTCAATCATCAGAGATTGTTCAAGAAACAAACTTGTCTCTTGAAGCCATATTCTTCCTGAATTCCGGATTTTACTCACCTCTGACTTACTGACATCACTGCAGTGACACAATCTTCTTTATCCAGAATCAGGTGGAAGTCCTATGAACTACAATCTTTAAATTACAGTAACTTCTTTTAGAAAATTGTCTAGAGTTTCCTTATTATGAAACAATTTTTTTTTTTTATTAAGAACGAAACTCATCACTGTTTTGTAGTGATACGGCTTTAAAAAATACTAGAGGGTAAATCTTTACTGAAATAAATCATATCTTTTAGAGGACTCACAGAACTTTGAGAAATCACTTAAAATCCTCCTATATTTTAGCACAGATTTTGATCCAAAATACTAATTTTTTTCTTTCCACTGTGGGAATATCATAACAGGGGTTCCTGAAAAATCTCCCTTTTTATTCTAAAGATCTATGTCGTGAGGGGTTTTTTTAATTAATTTCCTTTATTGTGTGTGTATGAAAAACACTGAATTAAAGAAAAAAATACTGAAAATAGGACAAGATACAACTCTCATTATGGAAAGTTGTTTAGTTTCTTTTCTTTCTATTCAAGCTTCCTGGTTTGTTAGTAAATTCTTCATTTAGGGTGAAAGATCAAACATACCGTGCTATAGTATCAGTGCATATCGTGGCTTTGTGGGATAAACCACTTCAGCGTATTCTGGAATATGTTCCTTCTGCCTGCACCTTCCTGCACAGCTCACCCGTGCTCTGCTCCTGCAGCCCCTCACCGTGTTTCTCAATCATTTTCTCTTGGTCTCGACATATCCTTCCACATATAAATAATGTTTCTCCTGAGTGGATCACTCAAACCCACATAAAGGCTCTCAAGTCCAATAAGTGCTTTTTTTGTCCTTATCTCAATAGATTCCAAAACGCGTATTTTAAACTAAACTGAAAATGTGCCCAGTAGCTTAAAGACTTAATAAGAGTAATTTAAAGAAAAAGAGGGAAGTTTTAAGGATTGATTTAACCAAACACTGCCTGAAAAGTAAATTTAAATAAACTACTCAGGACTACTTTACAGTATTTATATAATTTCAATTTTACTCTATTATTAATAAGTTTAGAATAATATTTCTATGGTACTTACAAGGTTAATATCCTAGCCATTTTAAAGTTCATGCCGCATCTAGATAACATACTTAATGGCAGCAAAGCTTCAAACAAATTTCTTGCAACATTAGCTGCATTTAAAAGTATAATCTTATGCTGCTTGCTCTTGTTCAGCAACATTTCAGAATAATTATAGAGTGTATGTATTTACAGTGGAGAAAATAACATACACTATTAACACTGCTTATGATGCTTATCATTACTTTAGATGTAAAGTCTGAAAAAATATTGACAAAACTCATGTTCTAAATATATCCTCATTAAATAGAAAGCATCTGAGCTTGTAGGACTCATAAGAACATGCACAGATGTTTAAAAAATATATCAACAAATACATTCAGATTTACCCGATATTCTTAAAGAAGTTATCAATTATTATTTTTTTTTAAGATGGATAACTAATAGATGCTCCATCTAAGCCACTATCCACTGAATTCACTTGAAAAAAATCCTATCAAATTCAGTGAGAATTGACTGAACAGCTTTGCCTGAAACTGGCTGTGGTTTTTCTGTTTGGTTTGGGGTGGGTTTTTGTTTGGGGTTTTGGTGGGGTTTTTTGTGGTTTGGCTGGTTTTTTTTAATAGGATCTGAGCATTCAGATTCCCATTTAAGTTCTATCAAGCCTGGTGCCCAAACCTGAGAGTTGATACCTAATTCTCATCACCCACCTTTGGAGAGTTTCACTCTTAAGCCGGAGAACACTGGTGTGTTCTGCGTCCACTCTTTAGAAAATCTTAATCAAAAGATTACTCTTTAAAGGCAGCCAATGTTGCAGGAAATCTCATTGGAGCTTTGCTCTCCTTAAGTACATTATCTAGCTGGAGTACAAACTTAAAAGGTTAAGATGTTAACCTTGGCTTTACACTACAGATACTGTTCTACAAATACAGATAATGTAATGCTGAGTTTTCTTAAGAAGAGGAAGGGAATGAAGCAAACAACTTTTGGACTTAAAAACAGTAGCACACGTCAAAAACTTAAAAAAGCATCTTTTTCTAAAAAACAAGGAAGGCTTTAGTTCAGTCCTTCTGAATAATCCTGACCACACGTCTGCGTGTAGTACTTTATGTGCTTATATCTATCCCACACAGGTGTTGATTATGTACGTGCCTAATTATTTGCTTTTGAGTTTAGTGGTACCCAAACAAGTCTCAAGGGTTGCCCTGAATCATGGCCTAAGTGCATAACTTCAGCAATCTACTTTTGGCCAGTCATTATATGCAGATTGTAAAGATTTAACACGTGTAACTAGTACATAACGAGCATAATCATCATTAAAACTTCTAAAGAAGGGCTCTCTGTGTATAACGTATTCAGGACTGACTGCTGGGTTTGGTGTTTTGTGTCTGGGGCTTTCAGTCTATTTCAAGTGAAAATATATAATTCCAGGCCACTCTTCCAATACATCACAGTCATTTTCTGCACTTTAGTTGTTTTTCTCTCCATTTTTCCCACAAAATAAAACATCATTACAGCAGGTTTAAAGTGCACTTTAGTGCCTGCAATCTTCCCATGCTATTCTTTAATATTTCATCATTAAATAGCAAAATAACCTGATATGATCCTAATTTAGTGCCAATTACACTGCATTGATCAAAGTGACCTTTTCATACTGGAGCACAAAAATCAATCCCGCTGTACAACAAATGTCAGGGGGATGAGAGCAACATATAATCTGTGACAATCAAAACATTACTTACAAATGAAATCACCAATGACCTGCATGCCAAGGCAATTTCTGCATAATGTGCACTGGTTTTGTTTGCAGCTTTTGTTGGGATTTTTTTGTTTTGTTTTGTTCCCCACTGTCTGCTGCCAGACATAGTTGCGCTATTTCAGAGTTTCACTGACAACACTGAAAATGGTCGAAGCTCTATGACTGGTATCAAAATAACCACACAAAGCGACTATAATCTGTAATGCATCTTTAATGTTCCGTGAAGTGTGGTTTTCTGTGGACCCAACAGTCAGGCTGCTTTCCGACAATGCTCCCGTGCTAAAGTTTGGTGATATTCCAAAATGCAGCCAAATTGACTAAGTCAGCTGTAGGCAGGGGAAACACAAACGACTGCTCAGAGATCCTCACTGTTCTGCCTTCATTCAGTGATTCATAAAACAGATTTTGACTTAGATATTAGCTCTGCAAAGTTAATGACGATACTGAAGTGACATTACTGATCCCTGGACTTGACCCATTATCGCTGTCAGGTTTAGGGTCCAAACAAGGAGGCAATGGGATGTACACTCAGTATAGTCTACCAATTGTAGCCAGCAGAACTATCTATATCTGTAGATCATAAGAGAAAATTTACTTTAGGTCAATTTTCAGGGGTATTTTTTCTTAGCTCTCTTTTAATCACATAATAAAGGTATCTAAACTTCAACTCAATTTGTGTTCTGTTCATAGTTAATCAGGGATAACTCCTCCATTGCAAAAATCCTTACCCACATCCAACAAGATTTAAATTCATGAACCAAAGCTACACAACAATGTAGTCAAACGTCATTTAAATCCATACTTTGCAGCCATTCCACTGTTGTGAGCATGTCATGACACAAGAAGACCTGAAACTGTATTTACACTGTTGGGGTCTTCTTCCAGCATGTGAATTGCTGGGGTGTTCTGTAAGCTTTTAGACCTATAGAAACAGCTGGGACTCCACAAGATGAAAATTCATGTCCTCCAGTACCTGAATAAAACTTACAGGATTTGGGAGCTGAGATCTGCCGATGTCAGTTTGTGAGGTCTTGGCCAAGTATTTTTATCTCTTTGTGTATTGGTTGCTTTCCTGTAAAATAGAGGTGGTGTATATATATCACTTTTGGCTTTCTTTGTCTTTGAAGATCTCAGCTGGATGCTCCTGGATGATAACTTAATGAGCAGAGCCTGTTTTTTAAATAGCTGAGCCACAGCCTTATTCAAGATAAGGGGTGGGATCTTGAAAGACATTCAGTTCAAATTCTTTGAAAATATTTCACCTTATTTTGCAAACATGCTTGGTAAAAGAGTATCTCCCAAGAATTGAGGTAATTCCCCAGGGTTGGGGGTTTTTTGTTTGTTTGTTTTGTTTTGTTCTGTAGTCTATTCCCTAGAGAGAAATTGTTCTCATTTAAATAATTTATCCATAAGAAAAATCTCAAAGGCCCGGATATTTTCCCTGCTCATGCACACTAATCTGCTAATCAACCAAGAATGAGAGAGCATGGGAAAACCTAACTCTTAATATTGGTCTCAAATGTGCTTGTTCTTCCAGATGCTTTAAGTTCAGATCCAAAATAGACAAAAAAAAATAATTAGGGAGAGAGATTCTCAGGGTTTTATCATCGCTATTACTGTTCTGGGGGTCACAAAACATTTCCTTTTATAGCATTTCACTGATAATGAGACTGTATAATCTCAGATAGGAATATCTAAAAAAGGGAAGCTATCTGTGCTTTCCACGTCATAGGTCAATGAAACCTTTGCTGCAGGACTTGAGAGCCATGGAGGCCTCCGTATCAACGTTAAAGAGCACTTTTGGACCTTAAAGAAAAGAGCTATAATTTGAGGGCTTTCATATAAATTTGTAATTTTTTTGCTTGCTAACTTTCAATAGTATTTGTTAGAGACACAGTACGTGTCTCACTTACCAAGCCGATTAAACTATGGTTCTTTCTCTTGGCCATATAACAAGGATATCTCTCTTCCTAGAAAGTCCATTAGCAAACATGATTTATGACTGACACTTCCACAACTCTGTATGTAGCCCTGGTAAGAACTAAATAATATTCAAGAGCTGGTTATGAAGCAAAACCAATTCATTTCACGCTGATGCAGAATTAGCTTCAGACTAATGTAAAGGAGCAGTAAGGGCAGACTGTTAAGGTGACTCCCTTATATTTAACATGTTCTCCAATGCAATTTGCAGCTTAACAACCTCACTATAAATGATGTGATTAAGTTTTATACATTTCTGTATATTTGATGTATTTACCCAAATGCAGCTGTCGTTTTGTATACTGTTTCAGATGTTTAGAACTGAATCAATTGTTTGGAGTAATCATGATTTCCAAAGACAATTTTTTTCTTTTTCAGTGTTAAGCTGTAACGCAAACATGAACTAACAAAGTAAGGATGAATAGATAGATCTGATTTTTCCCATCACCATGTGAAAATTGGAAAGTATACCGACCATTAAAGAATCACTTGAACAGATTCATTAATGCATCATTTCTGCCAGATACAATCATTTCAATATTTTGCACCACTACATTCAAAATACTGGTTCAAAATAACGTCCCCAACTCAACATCTAGCACATCCAGCCATTTCTCTAAAAGCAAGATTGTTCCTTTCTTTGAATAATTACCTTGAATGAAGCGGGAGATGGTTTGCTTGCTGTAACTAAAATCAATCAGTGTTTTGACTGATTCTGGCATTTTAATTATAGATACATCATTACAATAAAGAATTATAAATAGGAATATACTTCATAATGGAACATATAAGGCTCAGTATAAAATGTATAGTGCTTATTGACTAAATAAGATTATATATATGTACATACATGTATATATATATATATGTTTATATGTCTTAATTCATAGCCTAACACACAGACAGTAGGTGTCTCAAGTACAAAAAGCTTTTCATTCCATAGTAAAATATAGGCAAAATTGCATAAGGAAGCAGAAAAATTGTAGGTCTGACCTATCAATATTCAGTACAGTTTATTTCAAGGTCTGGGGTTGTCTTTAACTTGTTCCTAACCAGACTTGACCAATACGTGCAACGTAATCGCTCATCACTTAAACCTAGAGCAAACTGTGAATTTAGATGACAGTTCAATACTAACTCTGAAGTCAGGGCTGAAAAGACAGGGCTGAAAAGAAAGAATGCATAAAATAAATTTTTAAATAACAGGAAGCCAGTGAATGAAATTAAAATTATTTTTTTATATTAAATGAACATACGTGACCCTTACATTTCAATACATTATATAGCCTATTTGAACTTTCAACAGAGTTTTGAGATATTTCAGCTATAGATTGCCAGGGCTGCATTCCACTGTCTCGGGCAATGCATTACCACTGTGTGCTGAATAATGCTATCTCTAAAGCTTTTATTTTTTAGCATAAGTGGTACTTAAAATTATTAAGTTTCTATTGATTTTGAATGCCACAATTTCTATGAACGTCTGATTTCCTTCTTATCTGTATTCCTCTAAATCTATACGTCCAAATTGCATTCAGAAATTTAATCCTCAGACACTACAGAAAACTAATCGTTTGTCTACTCTGGTTATAAATCATACCTTATTAGAGAAAATCAAATTTTCTGTGATCCCAGAACAGAAAATTATTAACTTAATTCTTTACAAATTGCACAGGAGATAATATCCGATAATCCATTAAGAACATCTTAATCAATGTCTATCACTGTAATGTAAAGCACCCTGATAAGAGTATGCATATTGCTGATTAAGAGTACCACTATAACCGTCTATACAAATTTCAAAGAACTTGAAATTAATAGCTTGCTAATGTATCAACTAATTTTGATACGGAGGAACAGCTGAGATATTTTGCATGTATAAGAATCTGAGTCAAAACGTATTAACACCCACAAGTTTGAAAGTACAATAAAGTAATACCTCACACGTAATTAAAGAAACTAACTTCACTTAAATAGGTATATAGACATTTACAGTTCACTCAGCCCAACCTAAATGTTGTGTGCTTCAGTGCAAAGACTTTTACCAACTTTACCAGGCTTTATGGAAGACTTTTGCAGTGTGGTATTACATCTTTCCTTAAAAAGTTGTAATATAAATAGCTTTTTAAAGGATAGCTTTCACAGGAAATGAACAGGACCTGTCACACTTATACTTTTGCTTTAAGTATGCCTTGGAATGAGTTTGCTGCATGTGTATTTATGCACTAGAAAATCCTAACTGACCTGGAGCAGATTAAGTGATTATAGTGTGCAATTCAACAAATTCCAGAAACACGTTTAAAGTCCCTGAGTCACTCACATGCTGTTCAACTGTTTATGCACTGTGAAAAATTGCTATATGACAAGCACGCAGGATAAAAATACTCTTATCAAGACGGTAAGTAATTTCGTGTATCTTCTGCATGTCTTCTGCTGAACTGGCCTCCCAGTCTCCTATTGCAGCATATGTTCTAAGTAGTTCTTTACGTTCCTACTGAACTTGCAGTTCAGGAAAGGAAATAAGTCTTGAATGCTTTCTAGCTAGACCTTTTTTAAAGCTCTAAAATAATTCTTCCTTTTTATGAGATATCACTTGTATCAGGAAAACAGTGTCCCTGAGCACAAATAACACTTTCTTGGGAAATGTAAAAAAAAATATCTTAATTACATGAAATAATTTCCTTCTTTCAAGAGAAAGGGATAGTACTTTTCAAAAGTCTCCTTTTCAGTCATACAAAGTCTTCTTCTAGTCTGAACAGAGCGAGCTGTTCTAGGAGTTCCATTTGTTTAAGAAAATAGGTTTAAATTGATTAAACTAATCATTTTATTCTAACTGCTCTTTTTAAAGACAACTGCTGATTGCATGCCCCTTTTGTAGCTGTAGCTGAGCCTGAGATGGTACAAAATAACCATCTTGCCAGTTGTCACAACTATTTGCTCATTCTTTAATTAAACATAATATATAAAACCGTATAATTTACATCTAATTGGGAAACATCTTCTTTACTCAGAAGGCAGCATGGTCTGATGGCATAAGTAGAGACTTGAGTGTCAACAGGTCCTGAGCTATGGTCGGAACATACTGGAGAATCACGACTGGCCTGGCAGAGATGACTAAATCTTCAGGTTTAAGAACCTCGTGTCCTTACAGAGGATAATTTCAGTTAACCATTGACTTCATGAGGGTGTTGTAAGAGTTGGTTAATGTCTGTGTAGTGCAGACCTTAAAATAAAATAAAAATTTAGCACCGACTCACAGGAGCAGCATGCTGCGATAACAGCAAGGATGTGGTAAGGCTGCCTTTAAATAAAGCGGAAGAAGCCCTGTAGCTGCAGGCTTGTCTTAAAAAAATCCACCAAACAATACAAAAACCTGTGTTTCACAGTCCTGGTGTGGTTTGCCACATAGTTTAGTTTTGCTGAGTTTAGCAGGAGGTGAACTGTAAATATAATAACCAAACGTCATGAAATAAGAGGAGTAGAGTTTAACCAAGGAGAGACCGTGGGTCACTCGAACATCACAACTATGCTTGGTGGAAGAGAGGCATGGAGTTGAAGAAGTCTTTTCCACACTGGTTGAACACAAATAAATGAGCGTTAAGTGAATCTCCAGCAGATCTGACACAAGCTCACAGCACGCTCAGAAACATTTGTTTTAACTGATTGTTGGTGGGGCTGGGAGAATGAGCACACGGCTTTATTGAGTTCTTTCTGCAAACAGCTTCATGACAAAACTCAGCACCATTATTTCACAAAATCTGACATTGGTAACTGAACAGGTTAATGAAAACTGTGACGGGCCTCACTCATTAATGTGTTAAAGTAAACTGCAATTATGAAGGAAAACTGGTGATTCAATGTAGATCATCAGCCTCTGTACTCTAACCTTCTCTGTATATATAGCAACTCCTTTCTTTGTTGTTTCTTTTTTATGGATGTTAAATGTATACACAACCGGCATATACGTTACTCAATATAGCTCCAAAACCAACTGTTTTACCAAAGGCAGCAGCTTTTGCATAGCCAGAAATCAGATGCTAATGAGTCCTTATGTAGTGTAATAGGCTAAACTTTTTTTCTTAGATATTCAGTTTCCTTTGAAAACTTTATATTAGTGTGAAATCTCAAACTGCTCTTTAAAGTGCCTCTTTTTTTCCGCAGAAAGACCCAAAACGAGGAAACTTTGGAATCAAAGGAACAATCTATTATTATTCATGATCTGGTATACCTATTATCAGCAGTGCACTTAACTGAACAGGCCAGCATCCATGCTGCAGTCTAAGTTAATCTCTTGCTTTTCTGATTGAGAGCTCTTTTTCTTAAACAAAGGAAAAAGCATTAAGGTAAAATATGCCCAAAGGTCCTTTTATTGCATATAAAAATTAACCAGGACCCTTTTCCCACACATGGGAATACACATGCTGTTAAATTCAAGACAATGAAAATAACTGCTTGTGTACTGACAGGGAAGTGGCACCTGTATTTGGGGGATAATATCTTTGTCATCATTAGACTAAAGCTTTATCGGCCATGAAATTTTTAGGTTTTTCTCTTTTTTGGACACAATATACATCATGGTTTATATTTTGGTCTCCAGGCACCCTCTTTCCAGGGACATTTTCTGCAGCTTTTGTCACAATCTGGTAAAATTGCAGAGCAAAGCTCTCTTATGCACAAGTGTTTTATGAGCTAGACAGTACACCAATACCCAGAGGCAATGCAGAAGTGCCCCAGAAACAGAATCTTCTCCATACACCGTTCCCTGCCCACTCTGAAAATTAAACACTAACTAAACCACAGCGTAAAGTTAGGCAATTAGCAGACCCCTACACCCTGCGGCTTGATCCTGTATTGTCCTGCATGCCATCGAATGAATCAAACCCACCACTAACTCAAGTACGTGCGCCCGTGTTACACGTATCCAAACATCAATTCCCTAGAACTTGCCAAACTTCTCGTTACCAAAAGTTGCAAGCTGCAAAACCAACACATCAGTCTCCTTTGACCAGGTCACCAGGCCTTTGACCCCTGTGCAAGCAGGAGCTGGATCTTTCGTCGGGGAACAGATACATCAGTGCCTCAGCTGAAGAAGCAGCAGGACTGCACAGCAGACAGAATATGATTTTTCCCATGGCATAACTATTTCACCAAACCCTCATTTTGTCTTTTGTGCTCCACTCCTCTACTCTTACCACACATAGCTAAACATCCAAGCAGGAGAATATGAGAACACTGGAACACCTGAAAATGTGTTGTCACAAAGAGAAACACACAGAGATATATAATACACAATAAACCGAAGCAATAACCTCAACTGAATTAGACAGAAAACAAGGACAAATCCTCTTACTCAAATTATGGCCATCAGGGGCTAGAATGCAAGCTTTTGCCTAGTATTGCACTAAGAAACATTCTTCACACCTCACCCTTGATCCCAGGATGTCCCCTTTCTGGCTCATACGTTGTGATCAGCTGATTTCTTCCAAGTAGTCCCTGAAAAATCACAGTTGTCACAAAGAAAGCTCTGTAATGGATGGTCCAAATATAGCACTAGTCAGATGTTAATGCAGCTCACTGCAGACTCTTGGGCATCTTTTGGGACAGTCTCTGTGTCTCCAAACCTACCTCCTGGCAGCCAGGATCCTCACACAAGGGCTAGATGAGGAGACAGGAGTCATGTGCAGCTCAGGTTGCATCTCCATTTGTTGGTGCTCCTCACAGCATGGCAACTGAAGCAAGCAGGCAATCTGGAGATTTAGTTTTGCCATCTTCTAGATCTAGAAATTACTTCTTCATTATCTTAATAGTTCAATAACACAAAATATTGGAAACCTGTGCTTCATCCCTCTGCTGCCTTCTAGGGCAAAATCTAGAGGAAAATGGAAGAACTGCAGAAGAAAAATATAAAAATATAAAATAAAAATAACTAAAATTACAGTAGATTTCGGGTTCCCTTTTACTTGTGTGACTCTTCAGATTTACATCCTATTTGTCCAGTTTTCCTTTGTGGCTATGAGTGATAGACATTCCCACTTCATAAAAGTTTTAAGTTAAAGTTCTTTCCTATTTACTGATTTCTGAAGTAAGAACTTTGAGAAAACAGCCAAGCATTATGAAACTCACACTTGAAAAAAAAAAAAAACCACAAACAAAAAAACCTCCCAAAAAACAGAACCGCTGATTATTTGTTTTAATTCCATCACAATTTTTATATGAAACTGCTCTTTCATTGATGGGAAATTCTATAATTTTTCCTGGTATTTTATACACACATTACTAGATTTGGCCAGGAATTTTCTGGTTAAATTGATCCATCACACTCAGATCTATGCAGTAACATATCCGTTTTGACACCTCTTCATTCAAAAAAGATTTGCAGCTTCAGAATGGAAATTCTGGTGAAAACATACCTTTATCAGCACAGTACAATCAACAGACCAGCAGAAAGAGCCCTTGGGTTTCACCTGGAAGACCTGGCTTCAAGTCAGGCTTTGCAGAAATCAGACAAGAAACCTGAACCTACATTTTATGCCAGTGTCTGAAGCACCATCTCCAATGAATGAGCCAGTTTCTCTCTCTCTTCATATAGAAAAACTTGTCCCCAGACACTTCTGAAATGCAGAAAAAAAATAGATATTTCAGGAACATTTATGATTTGCTTGTAAAATAACACATAGAACTGCCAGAACAATGAAACTTTTCAAGTTTCTGATTAGATATCTTGAAGTTTATAGATCAATTAATGCCTTTCTTAAAACAGTGTGAATTTCAGTAGCGCAGCTTCTATTCTCTCTAGGTTGTTCCTAGAAGTAAAGGTACAATTATTAACTACCATGGTGACGGAGAATTGAAAAGCCAAATGCGGTGTTACAGGACAACATGTTATAAAGTCACAATTTTGCAGTAACCTTTACTTTTTTTGAGTATAGAAATCATTATGAAAATCCACATTATACTGCTATGAAGTTCCATAAAATTGTGGGGTTTGAGTGTGTGGTTGTTCTGAGTTTCTTAGTATTGCAAACGTCTATACTTCTTTAAATCTAAAAATGTAATGGAAATAAAAATAAATAAATAAAAAGTCTGCATCTTCTCAGTCATGCAAATCAAGTTTCAGCCAGGTTAGTGAGAAATAGGAATGGAAAGCAGAAAGAAACGTTACTCAGACCTGGCAGGTGAGTCAGAATAGTTTTGATTGAATCAGTTAGATACAATTTTGTGACTATAACCTATGTGAATAATATCCTCCGTCAGCATCAGTCTCTGGCTACAGGTAAGTCAGTGGAACAATGCCTGTTGATGCCAGCTGATCATGACAATTCACTGATCAATTAAAATTACAGTTTTGCATTCTTAAAAATCAGCTGCTGAATGTGGACCAGACCCAGGACATGGCTTAAGTAGTAGTGTAATGTAGTTTGGAAGACAAACACACCTTAATGTATAGCATCATAGAATTGTCTAGGCTGGAAGGGACCTCCAAAGATCATCTAGTCTGACCCCCCCCACAGTCAGCAGGGACACCCCCAACTAGACCAGGTTGCCCAGGGCCTCGTCGAGCCTCACCTTGAGTATCTCCAGGGATGGGGCCTCAACCACCTCCCTGGGCAACCTGTTCCAGTGCTCCACCACCCTCACGGTAAAGAACTTTCTCCTAATCTCCAATCTAAATCTGCTTCCCTGAGCAGAGACGTGAACATCTCTTTTCAGCCTACACTTTGTGATTAAGTACTGGTGGCCACCAGGCTGGATGCATTACCTTTAGACAAAAATGCACATGATCCAACGCAGTAACAAGCCCAAGTGTAGTAATCTGAGGCGAGTAAGATGTATTGAGAATGAAGCGGTAGGGGGAAGTAAAAAAAAAACAACCAAACAACAAAATCTCCTTTAATTTCTTCGCAACCTGTAGTGAAAGCTGTGCAACCTGCAGCGAGCCACCCCTTCCCGGAGGGATGGGTGACGGTCCCCGTCCTTACCCCTTCTCCCCCTTCCCAGAGGGATGGGTGACGGTCCCCGTCCTTACCCGTTCTCCCCCCGCCAGAGCACCTGCTGGCCGTGCCGGCCAGGTCCAGCTGACGTGCCTGCTGCCGGCGGGGTAGCCGGGATCAGGGGAATTAGTTCTGCTTGCCTTGGGAGGCCAGACCAGCCGCCGCGGCTTCTATTCAAACTCCCCTCCACCGCTCAAGCTCAACTGGAACCATTTAGTACCCGCATTGTTCTGCGGTTTTTTATTTGTTTCCTTCCACTCAAGCACATGTTAAAAAAGGCGACCCCCCAGCAATCTTTCTTTTTTTTTTTTTTTTTTCCCCCCCTTTCACATGACTAAGCGATTATCTTCTTCCTAATCAAAGAGACAGATGAAAAGAGTTTATTAATAAAAGTTCCCCTTCAGGAAGATTGGAAATGAATGATTAGTAAAATACACCCAATTTTACTTATAGACCCCCCTCATAGAGAGGCATCTGTGAAGGGTAGGGATGCCAGAATAGCGGTGGGGACTCAGGCATCTGGAAGCTGTTTGCGATATGGATTAGAAGTCAGGCGGCACACAGATACTGCCTCCAGTCACAAAAGCTTGCTCTGTGGAGGGGAAAAATATATGCTTGCTTGTTTACAGTGCTACTTTTTCCCCTTTGCTTGTTATCTGTTTTATTTCTTCCCTCGCTCCCCTCTCCCCGCACCATTCATGTGCAATTATGTCTGCACAGATATGCCAGCTGGTGGGGCTTGTTAACCATACCCACCACGCCACCCTCTAGGAAACGGGGAGAAGGAGATGGGAGCTGGGCAAACAACACCGCTTTGTGCTCGGGACCGGGGCATTATCTGCTCCCTGTTGCCAGGGCCCGCTGATCAAGCCGGGAAAAACAGCCCCAGCGCTGGGGAGAGGGGACCAAAGATGTGCATGTCTTCAGCTTGCACTGTATCCACCGAGCATATTTACAAGTGAGGTAAATCGCAGACACAAAAACTCCAAGGGGTTTTAACGAAGAAAAGATCTGAAACTTTAAGGAAGTTTGAAGAGAGTGGTGTTTTCCACACGGATCTGGTTTTCCCAGCATGAGTCGAAGACGTTCACATTATTTACGAGTGTTCAAACAAAATCATCATAAAAAATCGTATGAAACTTGAGAACCTTTCTACTGAATAATTCTATCATACTTGTCTTATGAAATAAATACTAAACACACTCAGAGATACTACTTTTAAATCTTTATAATGATAGGCTTTTCTGCCACTTTCTACATGTCAAGTCAAATTTTTTAGGCTTAAAATCAAATAAGCAAGTATAAGATAATACTACTTAAATTCTACATGCATACATTAGGACTTACATTACCACAGTATCCCACCTGTGAGTGGGCACAGGATCAGTGCTTTAGACCTTCAATTCATCCAGTTCCCCTGGAGTCAGAAGAAATCAAATCAAACCACTAAACCACTTCAAAAAAAACTAAGGGAATTTTTAAATAATAATAATAACTAATAATAATAATTATTGTTATTCTTTTAAACTCGGTTGTTTTTGAATCCTGATTCACATGTTATGTTCCGAAGAGGATAAAATGTTCTCCTCTCTCACATCTCCATTTGGAAGAAACTACATTCTGAAGCAAGGGCTTTTCTTTAACTCATTTTTTAGCAGTGATGTAATCAGGCATTAAGCTGCATCTAAAATTTAACTTTTTCTGGGAACTCCTCTGAAAAAAAAGCACTTAGGAGGTGAAGGAAAACATTTCTGAGGCAAATAGATTTTTGTGCAAGTATCTTTCTGAATCTGTCAGCTTTTTTGATTATTAGAGAAAGCAAAAAGGGAAATTAATTGGAAGGCAGTACTGCAAAATCATTCAAACATCTCCACGTAATTACAATTACAGCAGCAAGATGGTAGGACTGTGCTATTGCTACTGCAGTAAATAAAGCAGGCTATTGCAGTAAATCCAAAATTATTAGATTTAAACTCATGACATTGGATATTCATTTTAGACCTACTGGATTGTATTAGATATGTATTTTAAGCCTCTTAAATACTTATACATTAGATTCGCGGGGAATCTCTTCTTTTGGGGAAGGGACTGTAGAAAAAACATACCTTATAAACAACATTCTTAATGTCATTTCTGTATGTCATTTTACAGAAAAAAAATATTAAAAAGTGATAGACTTTTTTTTCCACAGAACATGGATCATGAACAGGACTGGTGTTGCACCGGGTTCCTTAGGATGCATTTAAAATGATGCCATGGCACACGAGTAGAGTGGATTTTCACTGGTCACTCCTCATTAGTGCCAACAAAGTTTTTAAATAACACCCCATTATCGCACATTCCATATCTGTTACTATTTAGAGAACTCTTTAAAAAGTATTGGTATTTTTGACTGTATCATCCTTCCGTAGCAGTATATATCTACTAATGCAAGCCTTTTTGAAATAGAAAAATCACAACACATTTAAAACATGTCTAAAAACATGAAATGCTTTTCTATGTATATAAATGACCTATTATAGACTCAATACATTATGTTGCATCCTCCCAAATACAGATACCATGTATACCATCTCTTAAAAAAAAGTAGCCACTCTCTTCCCTTTAGTAGTACAAACTCCCTTTCTCTGCTCCCTGCAAGTCATGCAAAGTCAAAGCTGTTCTTAAACTGGAACCAAGATGAAATAGTGCCCAACTAGTGCAATATTTTCAAACTGCTACAACGATGGAAAGTTTCATAGTTGAAGGAAAAAAGAAAACATTGTCTCAGCAGGTCATTGTTCAGGTTCCTGTGAAGAAGTCCTAGGGGAAGGGAGAAAAGGCTGGTTTTTGCTGTATTGCTGTTCAGTGCTGTTAACGTTACAATATGTCTCTGTTCCAGACAGAGTGCAGGTCAAATAATGACAGGTTTTCAAAGCATAAAATCTATAACAATATTCACAATTGCTCAGGCACCTCTGACAATCTCACCTTCGTTAGGCCTTCTGTGTGTTCAACACATACACCAAGGGGACTCCCATGAACATCATTTTAAAAGAATAATTTATAGCTAAGGAACCAGGACACTTTTTTCTGAGAAAGAATTGTATCTACAAAAAACCAAGACAATGGTTGAAACCATGGAAGATAATATTAACTTTCATTTAAAAAAATAGGTTTAGGTTTCCTCTTTGTGTCTTTTTACAGAAAAAATAGAAAATTTATAGGACAAGAGGCATTTTTGAAAGGAACACTCATGTTACGGTTCTTGTTTTTATTAAGACATATCATCTTAAGCCAAGAAAAACATTTTTGGAAGTGTATCAAGAAAATAATTTTTAGGTGTGATTTATATTAGCTGAAATATTTTTTGTTCTTTGGAGCCACCTAGCTAAGGCTTTTACAGAATATGGGATATAAGAAATATCCCGATCTTACGCTTTCTTTGAATAGAAGTTCTAAACAGAATGTGTATCATGGCTTGATGTGGTAAAAAATAATTTTTGCACATTTTTTATTCTCTTTAATTCTTTGTTGTCTGGTTTAGACATACTACATAAATATGGACACATGCAGTTACACACATGTGTTTAGAGATACAGACTTAAATGCATGATTGCCATATAACCATATGCAATGCATTCATATTATTTTTGACATGCTCCCAAGAAGCTGATTTTGTGTATTTATGTAGTAGATGGAGTATTTGTTTGCATTTTCCCTTCTATAAAACAAAGACTCTATTACTTTTTCAAACTGTTGTTAAAGGGTAACATGTAAATATCACTTGATATTGCGTATGGAAATCTGTTCTTATGACCTTCTAGAAAAACCCCACAGGATTAATGCACCTCATAAAATACATATATTTCATAGCAAAAAAGTTCATCAAACAAATACAGCCACTGCTTCTTTAATTATTACCGTAATGTCATGCCTATTTCCACAAAACTGAGAAACCGGTTCTGTTTTAGCCATTAGATAGAAATGTTTTATACTTTTGATGAATTTTTAAAATCAAATTCTTAAGCAAAAACAAGTGGACCAGACAGAATGCCAATGGTGTGAGGACACCTGAAACAGCTGAACACATTATAATGCAATGGGGGTCAGCCTCTTCCTGCATTCAGAAGATATTTAACTGAAAAAAAAAAATCACTAATCTCAATGATTACTGAAAGAACGAAAGGGAGAGAGGAAGGAAGGAATGAAGGGAGGAGGAAGGGAGGAAGGAAGGAAGTTTCATTCTGGAGTTACAGTTCTTCTCTCATGACTGGCTGTCTATCCACCTCCACATGTGGATAAACCCAACATTTCCAAAGGAGAAGGGGACCAGTATTATTTCCTGTGATTAAGATTTTTTGACTGGAAGATGGTCAGCATCCTAGTAAGATCTTACTCTCTTTCAGCTGTGCAAGAGCCAAAAAAAGAAATGGCCCTATTTCTTTTAAAATATCTAAATAAAATGAAACATGGACTACTTCCTTCATGTGCACATCTCCAGACTAAAAAAAAAAAAAAAAAAAAAAATCCATGCTCTTATTTCTTTATCAAGTCTTGTTTAAAAATTGATTATTTTTGGTATGTAATCTAACATATGTTTTCAAGTATGGTGACGAAGGAGGGAAACCTTCAAGTCTCTTTCCTCCCCTCCTCCTACAGTCAAGAGCACAAATATCGCCTATTGCATTTCAAAACTCCTTTTACGGACTACCAGTGGCATGGCTTTTGCATTGTACCTGTTTATATTGCCTTCACATTAGTTAGCATACCCTGAGTACTTTGGTATTTAAAGGGAAACTAAAGTGATAAAATCTGAATTTTGGTACTTATCTCTTTATATCTCCACACAATGTTATTTATCAAAATCTCTTGAATTGTCTACAGTGACACTGATCTTTCAAGCATGAAAAAATAAATTAAAGATATTTTTCTATGGGAAGAACATATTATTCTCCATTCCTTGAGTAGCGCAAGCCATAACACTGCTATGGTCTCTGTGGTTAGCTGTCTGGGCTTGTCAATGTATATAATTTTGAACATCTTCTAGTTGCTACTTTAACTCTGTATTTCTTGGATTAGACTGTTTAATTTCGGGACAATAACCTTTTCATAGATTCTAACAGTTTTCCTACATTATTATAGCTACTCTTAATCTAATTTTAAGACAAAAATCAGCAAACAGCAATGTTATTTTGCTAGTCTGTGACATTTCTCCCAGTAAAAAAAGTGACAGATGAAAAGTCCAATGAAAAGTGCCAAGAAAAAGAAAGATTACAGGACTAACAGAAGTACTTAACCCATTTTGACTTAAACCAGTGGGCATCTTTTCACCATCATCAATGTGGACGCCTACGGTGAACCTCTCTTTTCTGGTGAAGAAATAAGACCATGTATTGATAACATTTATTGTCAGTTTTCACCCAACATCCACAATATGCCCTCTGTTTTTCTGCAGGCTGTGTTAATATATTCACTCGGAATAAATACATGGCAAAAAGTCTGAAATCTTTAACCACATCTCAAATGCAAGAGATATGAGGAGTAAAAGCAAAACGTCTCCTGCCTAGCACCCAAGCACCCCGCTGTATTAGTCACACTTCCATTCTGCCATTTTAGGGAAAAAAAAAAAAAAAAAAAAAAAAGACTTATAATTTACAAAGAAAGACAATCGATAAATGAAGTGTCGCTGATCAGTGGTGGTGCTGGCAGGGTGACATTCCATTATCCCGCCCGGCGCCTTGCAATCACGCAGAGGGAGCTGCGGAGGGATGGAAGCTGTGGACCTTCCTCCCCTGCCCCAACCCACGAGTCCCTTCCTCCGAACCCGCTGCCGGCCCCGCATCAGCCTGTGTTTCCATCCCGGGGCAGAGGGGCTGGCTGCTGTGACGGCGTGGTGTCACTTGGGCTGGGTGACAGCCCGTCCTCCGCAGACAGCGCTGTCAGAGAATCACAGACTTCCCCATGTACGAGCGAAATTAACTTCTGTTAGTCTGACATTTTCTGCAATCAATACTCACAGGGTCCTTGTCTCTGGGATCAAAATTCATAAATCAAAAGCAGAGAGCATGAAATAAGGTATTTGATAAATCCATTAACTGAAGTGGAAGTGTACTTCTGTCACACTGTTTAAAGACTACAGTAGTGCTGGCAAAAGGGGGAGAAATCTAACAAACACGTTAAGTGAAGTGCTGGCCTGTGTTTGTTTGAATATACGGCTCAATCTCACCAGCTGAAGGGCTTCATGCCCAGGCAGCAGACAAGCTGGCTGCCCTGGGCTCCATGCTGCACACCCACCAACTGACCATTTTCTGATGGACAATCCTCCCACTCTAGAACAATCCAAGTTTAAGGCAAAACTTCGTTGCAAAACTAAATGCCACTGTAAGCCACTTCGAATTCACCAAAGCTGCATGAACTTAATGCGCGGGTCATTGTTTCTAAAAGTCACGAGGAAGTCCAAATTACAGACAAGCGCCAAGAAGACTTTTGTTACACCTTGCAGTCCAAACATCCAAGTGCTTCTTGAAGCCCCAGTGACTGCCTGCCAGTACCATTGGAGACCCAGGAATCTTTAAAACAAAGCAGTCCTTAACACTAAACCAATTTATTGAGGTTTCATTAATGGCAATTTCCACACTGCAGGCAAGGACAATGTTAAAAACCAACAAAGGCTGAAGAGCAGAGCATGCCCTTCATCCCACTCATGTGCACAGTCCTGGCTGAGAATAAGAGGTGCAAGCAGAGGCTGAGGGCACTGGAAAAGTCTGTTGAACTGAAGTATCTTCTATAGTGATGGTTAACGTGATGAAAAATGCAAACAAATAAATCTCCAAGAACTGTATGCCTCTATTTCTCAGCTGATAACTGCAAAAGGATCTAATAATAGGCGACAAAAAGAAAGGTCTGGTCCTTATTGTTATTGAAACCTCTTACTATTGCTTTATCTTGAAGCCCTTTTTAAGGGAACATTATGCTTTTAACACAGGATTAACTCTTAGAATTTTTATTAAAGTAAATTTAAATACTAATATCAAGTCCTGTCTCTCTGCAAGTCAGTGGGGTTTTAACACAGGGCCATACCCAGACCTCCTGTCATCTGGTCTGGGTCTCTTCAAATGACAGCAATTCTCCAGCAGCTGAAAAGGCATCCCATGTTTTGCATATTCTTAAAATTTACTATAAAAATGTGTATCTGTATTTATTGAACACAAATAACATTATTTGAGCAGAACTACATTTTAAAGACTGTATCATAACTGTGTTTGCTATGATTGAAAACAGCAATGCTTGCTTGATAAGGAAACTGCTTAATGGCAAAACCTTGTACCTATAATGTGATATGAAAGGTAGCAGCAGACAAATTACTTGCATTAGACCATGTCTTTATATCACTTCAAATACCATGACAATACATTTTCCTTCTTTCATGCTGTAAAATGAAGATAAACCAGCTGATTTTCTGTATGACAAAATCTTCTTTAAGCATTGCTTCTAACTGCATGCTATCAATGAACACTTAATTTTATATTTTCTGAAGTTATGAGAACAATATTTTCCAGCGTATCTTATTCTATATTCAGTCACTACCTATCAACAAATAGTTTGATTTTGCTTTCCTCTAATTACAAGCTAGCCAATAATTAGAGCAGTTTTTTTCTATACAGATCTTCTGTCTTCTAAATCTGTCAATAGTTGTGATTTTCTAAGAGTCTGAATGTACTGTAATAGACCTATGAGAAAGATTTTTTTTTTTTTGCTGTTATGTACATTCAATAAAGTTTTTCCCCTATCACTTAAAGAATTCTACTCTTTTCTTTTCTGCTCTGAATGCCCTTGGAAATGTCCCTGTTAACAGAATATAAGTCCACACTTACCTTTAGAGAATAAAATCAGTGGGCATGACTAGTTTACCTGACTGTCTAGGTGAAGAAAGATTTGTATTTACAGTATTACCCTTGTCATAGAACCATTCTAAAACTAAACTATTCTACAAAACACCTACATTAACTATAATTGGTTTTTTCATCATTCAGAGAAGCTTAGCTGCAAGTTTTTTGGGAGAAAAATTTTTTGGAGTTTGGTTACAAGCAAGATTTAGCCCTATTTTTCAAACATATCTTTTTCAGGAATGTTTTCAGCACTTTCTCAGGAACACTCTGATTCCTGACACTGTATCTTCCCATGGTGGGAGCCAAGAAGCTACAGCAGCTAGTCACCCTTCATAGCTTCCCAAGCAACAAGATCCCCAGCCCTTCAAACAGTCAACCTGATTCTTGGTCTACCTGGCTGGCAGGCGACTGGTCGAGTGAGCGTCCTGGAAAACTGGAGAAGCAGACAGCCCATCCACCACTGGAAAAACAGCATGCCAAATAACAACATCTTTATTTTTCCCAAAACTTTTCTGTCAGAAATATGTGGCTTTTTTCCTGCAGGAAGAAAATCTATTTTCCATTCAGCTCTTTTCAATAGTTACTACTGAAGGAGGAATCCAGTCTTACTGAAAGCCCTTTCCCTTCCTGAAACACAAACTTCAGTAAATCCACCCACAGTAGAATAAGACAATTTACCTTGATTAACACAAGCAATAGCATCGGGAACTTGGAAACATATACTGACGTTTCCAGATCTGGATCCAGAATCATCAAGCCATCTCTCCAGTAGAGCAAGGACCTAATTGAAAATAGGGTAGAAAGGGGAAACCATTCATAGCTTGCTTTTTTCCTGCTCTCCCTGCCACAAAGTTGAGTTCTCAGTTTCCCAGTCAAACCAATATGAGAAAAATTCCTTCCCTTTGCTTATATACCCCATTGGCACACAAGACACTTAAGTCTAGAGAACATGATGCTTTACGGCAGAGCTGACTTTCGTATCTTCCTGTCTGTGTCTCTGCAGAGACACTTAGGAGAGTGTATGAAAAAACACACTCAGGAGCAACCTTATTACCTAGCAAGCAGCTAACAAGTAGATATGGTTCAACATCTAACTTTAAATACCCTCAGTTTTCAAAATATATGTAAAACTACAGTGAGTCTTCCAGTGTTTTTTTAATCCTCTGTAAAACAGGGCGGTCTGTAAAATTTAGGCCCTGTTCTGTCGAAAAGGAGGTAAATGATTTCTGTTTACATTATCCAGTAGGTCCTGATAACATTCTTTAGGTATGCTATGTTAAACCCAGAAACCTTCCAGTGGAAGCTGACACTGACCAGCAATGTTGTGACTGGAAGAAGCATAATTTGTTTTGGAACTGAAGAACATGATCAATAAAACTTTTTATAAATGCATCTCATAAATGCACCTTTTTTCTTATTTTATGCGCTTTTTATGCCCCATGAAGACTCTTAGCTGTTGCTAAGTTGTACAAGTAGACATCTACAAGCCAGGTATTTGGAAACCTCTTGAGGTTTGTTCAATAAAACACTGAATTCATGAAAAAAGGAAAGATCACTTCAAAGATCTCATGCTACCAAAATATGAGAACTGACTAATTTAAGCTTCCCATTGTAACTGGGGATAATTTATTTTTTCATTACAGAAACCTATTAAAATTACACTGATAAACTGAGTAGCAAGTTTTCATTACAAATGGCTTAATCTATTGCTGTTTCTTTTGAGTAAAATATTCTGCTAGCTCTTTGATTCTAGTAATGAGTACTACTTCCTTCTAATAAGCTTTCTTTACCCTTCAAAAGGAAAGGCCCAAGTGCCCTTTTTTATTTGAGGACACAACTAGTGGTATGTGCTAATTATATATACTAAACAAAACCTTTCATAGAGTTACAGTACTAAATCTCTTTAAATTATAACTATTGTATAGTATTGAATAGTATTTCACCAGTACTTAACATATGCTTCCTGCTGAACTCTATACTATAGTCCCAAGAAAATCTCTGTTTGGCAGCAGCAATCACTAATATCAAAGCACCTTCTGCTTTGGCTTGTATTTTGTTATACGGATTTCTCTATAACATCGAAGATAAAAGTTAGACAAGATAGATGCTTACAGTCTGTGTGGATGCTGAGACCTTTGTAAAAGTGAAGCGGAAAAGAAGCGAGCCTTATTGTAAACACAAGTGCAGAAAAGCTCCAGTAGTCAGAGCATTTGTCACCGAAAAGCAACAAGAAGATTAATTAGGGGATGAGAAGATTCATGATCAAAGGGTGTGCCTCCATGTGATGCTGAGGGAGTCTCACCTCAGTTCTGGAAGCTCAGAGATGAGACAGTTTTCTTCCTTTCTGTTCTAGTTCCCTTTAATTAAAATCCCTACAAAAGAGAAAGGTTTAGGATTTTTGTTTGGGATTTTGGTGTGTCTGCTGCTAGAAAGCAAATAAGCTCACCTGGTATCCACCCATATTTCTAAGAATCTCCCCATTTTCCCTTTTTCTCCAAACACACTTTTTCAAGCAGCTTTATGCCTCCGTCATGCAGGAGAAAGGCTCCATACGTATCTACTATTGCTTCCCACATGCTTCCAGTGCTTTTCCTCGAGTAGCCTCATCTGAATTACTGTGCTACCAGTCAGAGTAGACAAAGAGAACCAGCATATGAAAATAGTTACCCTCTCTGATGAGTAGTATGTTCACTACTCTTAACTATACCTTATAGCTTCCCTAAAATTAAAACGTAATTTGTTGGTTCTCACTTGTCAATAAATATGGGAAGCTATGAAAATAATCTTTCATTTGTATTTCACTGGACACAGCTGTTCTAAAAACACACAGCAGGTCAATAGTGTCTTTGCTGTACTTTTGTTTTCTAACCTGAAAGGAATAATGGTGAAAAGTTATTTCAGCACCCACAGTATTCCCTAGCCAAAGTGCAGGGGTTACATCAATACCAAAATAGAGATATCTAGTCATCATATCTAGTCTACTGCATTATGACTTTTGAATTATCTGGAGTTTCACAAAGCATGTTAAAATCTTATGACTACAATATTACTTAAATGCCCATGGCATGATAAAACAGGCAGCCCTTCATTTTCTTTACTTTTCTAGGAATAGCTCTTCAGCAGCAAGGATGAAGAAAAGACATGCATCTTTGCACAACCAAAAACAAAGCTGCGAAGCTAATACAGATCTTTCTCGGAAAACCCAGTATCTCCTACACCTTTGGAGGCAGGAGAACGCCAGGCAAGCTCCAGGGAGCTCCGGCAGTTCCACTTTCCATTCTGCACCAGCACGCAGTGCTGTTACCAGTCTGCAAGTGTTTACAAGACACAGCAGGAGTTGTGATGTTTAATTACCTTTTTTAGACATATACAGTTCACAGTTCCAACAGTGATGAGGAACCATAAATCGGGCATATCCTACTGTGCAATAAGGTAATATGCTACTGAATCTTGCTTCTTCTTTCTGTCCTCAAATGAGCAGCTGACAAGTTTGATGGCAGAGTATTTAAAAGATTATAACGATAAAGTATTTTAAGCTAGTAACAACGAAGTAGATGAGCACTCACAACTTCCATGCAGCTGTTGCAAGCATCTAAACTCGTTACCTGTTCCAGCCTTAGGCTCAAGCAGAAAGAAGGAAGGTTGGTAATGCGTGAGAGCGATTTACAAACTTTTTAAAGTACTGTGGTGCCAGTCCTGAATTTGTATGGAAAGCTGTGAGAGAGCTATGTGAGAACTTAAACCCACTGGTTATGACAAGAAGGAGAAGAGCTGCTCCTTATACTTAAGATATATAACTAGATACCTGAACTGGTATCTAACTTAAGTTGGCAATACCAGCAAAAAACTTAATCCCTCTCACTAAAACTTTATAGCCTTTTGCTATTTGACCATTCACATGGTCATATACCAATCGCAATCTGGTTGGAAGTGAACATGATCCCCCCAGGAAAAGAGCGGGTTTTAACGCACATCAATTGCCAGATTCAGTTGCCTAAACCGAGACAGAAATTTTATGCACAAGGAAAGGGACTATGGGGAACAACCCAACACAGAAACGAGTTCTGGGACCAAAAAGAGGAGGAACCCCTCCTGTTGGCTAAGCTTGTGCCTGCTAAAAGTTACTATGATCTCGTTTGCGCAATAAAAAGCGTGATTAGGAGGTATTCCTGCTCTTGATGCTAATCCCGAGCCCTTCTTTACAGCCACATGTTGCTCTGCGATTGCCACGGTGCAGCTCTTGAGTGCTTGCAGAGAGCACCAGCCCTCACAGGCAGGACTCCGGTTTCAAGAGCCCTTTTGACTTTCGTGCGCGGACACAGCGCAGCACAAAGCAGTTTTGAAATTCTGAAACAAGATAAATCAAGCGCATCTTACGAGACTTTACTGCGTACTAACTGAAGTTAGGATTTCAGTAAGAAACAGGAATGAAATCGTGCTTGCAAGAGAATCACTTAGTTCACTTATTGATGCCTACAAGGTAAAGTGCGCTTTTCTCATTGTGCTTATCTTGATAACTATATGCTGACTTAATTTTTCTTCCTCTAGGTAGTCTAATGTTTTAAAAGCTTTTTCCAATCTGTGATTGAATATTTATTTCAGCTGATACGCCGTGAACCACCTGAGCACATTTAAATGCCATCCACCACATACAAACACTGATTTCCTGCTAAGAGATGAGGGAGCTGCAGCAGCTACACTGTGTTATTGTACCACAGTGGCAGCCTGCCAATATGTTCATTCACATTTGTAATTTCTGTCACTTGTGTAAAAGAGTAACAATCATGTGTTATTAGAATAAAATATTTTGATAAAATCTCAAATGTTTATCCAAGACGGTTGTATCATCTTCCCTGAAATTCTGGGATGAAACATTCCTCTGTTACACAAAACAGTAAAAAGAAACCCAAAATAAGTACCTACTTATATTTTTACTTGTAAGTTGTTTTTTTTCTGTGACGGGGAAACAATTTACTGATTACAAAAAAAAAAAACCCAAAATACTGTACAGTACTCGTGGGATTTTTGCATGGGTGGATGACTGTTCTTCTAGTTAAGTAATGCCTTTTTAACAGAAACAGAAAATAAGTGCAGCAAAATAGGAAATCTTTTTTTTTTAAGCCAAGACCAATGTAGATCTTTTTTCATAAAGTGACAACTTTCAGTTCCCTTGTAGACCTGCAAAAATGCAATTGTCTAGAACGGCTGCTATTGTTACAGCTACTGTGTAGATAATGAATGAGTGCGACACAAGATACTAGTGAAGTGGAAAACAAGGGGTTGTTGGCAAAGGCCCCACGTTCTCTTTACAGGACAATTAGAGACACTCTGCCTTGTCAAAACACTTTTCAAGATCTAGTCACAAGTTTGAGATGCTCTACCTATGATTACTATTGGCAAAAGGTGAACTTGATTTTCTAAAATGGTGCAAGTGTTTTAACATAATTAGTTTAAAATAGCAAATGTTATCTATATTTACTAGAATTTCATGACAAATAGAGATAACAAATTAAATACAAATACGTTTTCTGCCTGTGTAATTTCAAAGTTTTCCTTGTCTATACAGAGAAATTTAGACAGTGCCTCAGTGGATTCTGCATACAATGGGGTTCTAGTAGGAAAATAACAGAGGTTGTATACATGGGCAGTGCTCTCCTGACTCTTGCTGCACTATATCATCAGTATGTGGTGGCATATGGCATGCATCCCAACCCATCCTTTACCGCTTGCATCTCTCCTTTAAAAAAGCTGAGGGGGAGTACAATAAACAGTGTGCATACAGTTCCGAAGCACAACTCGTTTGCACAGTTATTTTATTGTTATGCACGCAATTATATTAAATGCTAATTGGTTTACACCTACACTAAATAAGCCTAGAAAACTTAACTACTGCCTCCTTCTTCAAATTCTTCATTTTTTCCCTAGCGTAAGGTCTATGCATTTAACATACGCTGCTTTTATTGTAAACTTAATCCTAAAGCTAAGAATAATTTGTTTTTCTAAAAGAGAGCTTTATTTATCAGTCAAAAGCTAGCTAAGCATCTAAGAACCCTACTGTATTTCTTAGTCTTTGGTCTGGGGATGCAAGGGTACTTTAAAGCATGACCTTGAGTTGGGAGCAGCAGCGGATCATCTCAGTGGCAACTGGCGGGGACCTTGTTTAAGGGTGTCTCTTTGAAGCACAGCGTGCCTGCTGCCACTGCACCCATTTCCTTTCTGCGGGGTAAGCTTGCCACCATATGGAAACCACATGGATTACTTAGCGGAGGTCGGGCTAACACTGATAGCGTAACTAGATTTTCTATCTCAATTGTAAGAAGTTAGATGGAAAAGAAAATACACAGTACAACTGCAGGAGAGGAAACGGGGCTCTTTGTGAACCCTCCTTTGTACTTTAATACCAGTCTGAGCCGTCCATTCAAGGCTGAGTCCTGAATGGATATTAGCTAACCATTTGTATGTTAAGGACAATCAACTCTGGTTAGTGGTTTCAGTAAGTACAATTGTTGAAAAAGTCAAATAGGGATACAGATTTGTTGTTTGCCTTTTCTTTTTTTTTTTTTTCCTGTGGCACTAGAAGAACCGGTCAGACTCTAATTCTTGTGATACTGCTTAAACAATACCATTTTATCTAAAGCAGTAACATCAGATTTACAGGAGAGTAATCTAGTTTCAACTTTCTTTCTGTAGAGTACTGAATATTTTCCACACAAACAATTTAAGAAGTTGTTTGGGACTTGGAACTCAAATATATTACTTCTAGGGGCATGACACAAGAATTACAATCACAATTAATGGCATGTCAATACTTTTTAAAGAAAAATATTGATGTCCAATGGGTAATCAGGCACTTACTAGATACTATGATCATCTTTCAATGAATGCCATCCATCTAAACTGAGTACTCAAACTACACCAAAGTTTTGGACATGAAAGTGAGAGAAAACATGTGGAGTAGCACCAAACTAGAACTGGCAAACTACCATATCTTGCAGATAACACCTTTAGGAAATAGTCTCATGGTTGATAAAAAAACAAAAAGGCAAAAATCCCACCGGGTTTGCAAATGAATTGGAATGAGTGTCTTATCCTTTTCTTTGGTCATAATTTTCCAAAATGAAAACAGTTTTTTCAACTCGGTAGCCTATTTTCCTCATTATATATCAATGTGTAAAATGTAGTTATTTTTCATATATAGCATAAATATTTATTCTTCTTCAGCGTTCTCCACTATGATTTCAAAGCAGGTTTTGCTATCAACTCTTCACAAATAAAGACTAGCACTTGAGTAGATTTATCAATATTTACTGCTTTGGTTTACAACCAGAGATGACTAGCCTTTAAGAGCCTGGTTCTCTGGCCAGAGCTTTCACAAACTGGTCAATTATTTCTGTATGTTTTTAAGCTGCAAAGCTTTTACATCAGTGGCATAAAACTGTTCCTCCCCAAAAAGCAAGGAACACTCTCAGTAGGTAGTACTGATAGTTAGGCCATCTAAAAGAGCAAGCTCTTCCACTTACCTGTGACACAGGGTAAACAGCACCAACTATCCATATACTGGATATATATTGCTGCATATGTCATCACACATAGGTCTATACTCAAGGCTTCATTTGTAGAGCATCACACTGGAATCAGGCAGTTTACTATTTGTATTTTTTTTTTCTTTTTTTAAATCCACGCACAGATATGTTTCGGTGCATGGGGGTTATATAATTTTCCAAGAAAGTGATGAAATACTATGATTATCAAATTGAAACATGAAATAGGAGACAGTGAAAGGTATGATTATAAAAGAGTTACGTTAAGTTCCTGGTGACAGCAATCTTTACCTTTTAAAATAATGAAGACGCTGAGAAGACTTCTGAAAAGTTTACTATTTTCATGGGGTTTTTTTAGAATGAAAATTTGAATCTAAAGGATTCTAACTGGTTTTCTTCTAAAACCAAAAAGTCAATACCATGTATTTTTCAGATATGTTTTTAAAACTATTTTCATCTTGGTCTAAAGACATTTCATGGAAAAATATCTGAAAGTATCATTAAAACACAGAGAGAAATGAAACATCTAGACAATTTGCAAAATTCTTTTTTTTCCCTACAAATCTCTCATCACTGAAAAGAAACCAAACCCACCCATTATACCTTCCCTGAAAGATTTCTTCATTAAAAAGGAAGATTTTTGCCTTGAAGGGACAGGTAATGCTTCTCAATTTTAATATGTTAGTTAATTAATTACCAGATTATAATTTCTATGGAATTGAATTTGAATTCCACATTAATATTTAATGAATTAACTAAGACTAATTTAATTGTAATGAACACCAACACATTTAATGATGATTGGTTGCTTATTTTTAAAAAAAAATGCATAATAAATATTCTAATTTTCTGAGGATTGTTGTTAACAATTTTCATTTTGTTTTATTTGTATATCAATTGAAAAAGTACCTTGAGGGATATTTCTTACCTCACCTGAAAACTTCATCAATCGTGGCTGCTCTTTGGAGAAGCTGAAAAATCTTCAGTGTGGTTTTAAGCAGTGTCAGGTTTTGTATCTCAGCTTTGTTTTAAAACTTGTCTAACTTCATCAAAATTAATGATACTTCCCTAGATTTGAATTTCCATCGGAGAAACAAAAACCTTTCCTATGGAAAAGAAATAAACAAGAATTGTCTTCCTCTTGGCAGGGGGAGCACAGCTATGCTAACAAAAACAAACAAACAAAAGCTAAGAAATCATTTCAGAAACTAAGTTTTGAAACTAAATAAAATCTAGTAGGGTCACAATGCTGAGAGAGGACCCGTAACTCTATTCAGTGCAACTTGCTTTCTTTACACGTTTTGCTAGTATGTTCTTGTCCCTGGATTTCAGTAAAATCTGCAGCACTGGGAATCACTATATGCTTTTTCACGTTATGTCACTAATGCTCAGAGTGACTCTGATCAATTCAATGTTTTGAATAGAGCAAAAAGAAAAGGAAGAAAACTAAACCAAATCAAACAGATCAAAACCAGAAGTTAAGTGGGCAGGGTAAAAGAGCTCTCTTCTAGCACGAACAGCAAGGTGTAGGAACAAATTCTCACTTGGAATCATCTGACATTACTGAATCTATACGTGCATAATGTCACTGAGGGAAGGGCTACTCCTTTTGGAGAGGACTGCAGGATCTGTCTTCAGCCCCCCAAAAATCAGCTAGAAAAAGACTGTCAGTGCCCACACCCCATCATTACTGCACTGCTGGTAATCTCTGTGGTGGCCCCATGGAGTTGCCTATGATTGTTCATTGATCCCATTGAAGGCTGAAAAAGAAAATAAATCTGCACACTTCCTGGGTTTATGATCTCCATCTTTTCTCCTCTGAGAAAATCCACTATTTGGGGGAGGAGGGAGGGGAGACAATATCATAGTCAGAGTCTTTACTACTGCTATTAAAGTAACTCACAAGAATCTCAAAGACAGACCCGTAAGTATGCCATAGCACTTTTAGAAGAATTTATAACTGGAAAAAACTGCCAATATCCACAAAAATATTCCTTGTCTGTATTATGAATGATACTTTTGTAAAGCAGCATATTTATCCAAGATATTTATTAGGATCAGCACCACATAAAAGCATAGTATTTGGTAATGGCTATGAAGATTAGTAATAAATTATTCATTCATGAATTCATATTCGCTACCAGAAAGATCAGTTAGTGATAACTGAATAGGAACTGACCAATTTTAAAGGTGAAAAAGTTTCACTACAAACTCTAGAAAGGCTATTTGAATATTCTGACATAGGAAAGATATCCTTCCAAAAAGGCACTAAAAATATTCTGCTTTCTTGGCCTAATCTTTACTTATCATAACTTCACTGAGGGAAAAAAATGTTATGAATCATTACTTATTGATTGCTTTAAGTGCACTTCTTAGAGCGTGATAGCAAAGCGTGATCGTATCTGTTCGCAAAAAGTAGTGTAAGCAGATGCCTACCTCAAAACCTATCTTTATTATTTATGCAATTAAGTGTGTGGCTGCATAAAGCTCTGTGCGTATGAGAAGTAATATTATACCGTCCTGACGTGGGTTTCACTGCTGTATAAATGAAGCCCATATTAAATTTACAAAGGTTACAAAACCATTAGCACTGATGGCTTTTAAGGAGTAAACGTTCACCATGACTCATACTTTGTTCATTTGTGCCATTTGGAAATTAAGTATTCTTAATTGCTGTAATGCACCGCAAGTTCCAACGCTTCTCAGCAACGGAGACACATAATTCCCCTGTAATTTGAGTAAAGTATTCTAATTGATTAATTGAGTTTTCTTGTAAGATTGCACAGGAGTTTTAGATGCAAGAAGGTTATCCTTGTTCTATGTAACATAAAAATGCTTGAACCTGCAATATAAAGTAATGTTATCGGTGCTGGGTGAAGGTACACAGCAATACAGTCTAAATGAGATGACCGTTTTTGCTGGCAACAAGTGGCTTGTACGTTACATCAAACATGCACTATGGGAGGTGAGAGGAGATAAAAGCTTTTTTTTAATGCCATTTAACATTTGCTGTCAACCTTGTTCCTCATGCTGCCTATCATTTATACGATCAATTTTTGTTTTGTTTTTGTTTTACTTGATGTAATACTTCTCACTGCATAAAAACAAGGTGCAGGAAAATCCTGACATAAACAAACAAAAAAATGTTAAGGAGATTCATCAGTGTTAGGTAAAATTCAAAAACAGGGAAAGAAGGAGTGAGAAAGAAAAGAAAGAAAGAAAGGGAGAGAGGAAAACAAACCTGCAATTGGGGAAAAAAAAATCTAAACTTTATTTTTCGCTTTAAAAAAAGGTATTACTTAAATATCAAGTTAGCAAAGTAAAATGCTAGGAAATCCATACTGTCACCAGTCGATCTAATTGACCTAAACCCAGACTAGCTACAGGATCACCCTTGAAGTTCCCTTGTTATTACGGAGAGCTGCTTAAGCTAATTGTACTCCAGACTTTCTAAGGTAGGAGCTAAAACACACACGTGGACTCTGGAAATTATTTCATACACCAAAATAAACTAAATTGAATATTTAGTGATTCTTACAGGGTTTTTCTTGCTAGTTTTTGCCATTCTTTTAGAAAAGAGGTGAATCACTGTTGGATTTCGAGGTAAGGAGTGTTAATATTTCCAGCACGTGACAGGCCATTATAAACTTTACATTAGACAAAAGGTAAAAGTTCATGTAAAAATGTTAAGCTATGAGCAAAGCTTTCGAAGACATGGCCATCAATAAAATAACTACATATTTTGTCTGTGTTTTAGCTGAAACGTGACTTCAAATGTAAATAAAATTTTGCTTTAGCAACATTTGCTGTCTTTTTTTCACAATTAAGAAAACATTCAAATATCTGCAGCTCCCCCTGAAACAACAGATATGTTATTCCACAAATCTTACGTATCTTAGGCAAATTTCAGAGGTCTAGAATGATCTCAGGGAACACCTTTTCCCGTCCCTGCCTCTTCTGTCCTTGTTTTCCTCTCCTAAGGCTTTGATTTCCTCAGAATTACGTGCTGAAAATGCTTCTTTAAATGGCAAATCATCCTTCTTTTAGAGTAGAGATATTGATTTGTTGCTTTCCCTGAGCTTTTGAAGACACTAAGGCTGCAGAGGACTAGGTGCAATACTTAGTTTACCCATTCTGCTGAACCGGGCCCCAAAATTGGGCTTGCTCATAGAGCGGAAGGAAGAAGGATGAACCTTTTCTCTTTCCCACCTCCTCACGAGCCTGGGTCTGCGAGAAGCTGCTCGTTGCTCTCCCTTCGTCATTTCAGCCAGGGAGGTGGTGGAGACATCTGCAAAGGTCTCCCTACTCACTCATTCTGTATGAACAATTGTGCTTTAAAACTACTCAAAGCGGTATTATAAAATGACAGGATTGCCTGCCAAGACCAACATTTGCTCGGTAAGGCATTTACCTGACTCCTCACTACACGTTTTTTTATGCACTGGGTGTTTAAAGGGGTTGGATTTTTTGGGAAGCACACAGGACACATTTCCACGGCTCAGGACGGAGATTGAGGAGGTTTATTGCAGAATTCCAGGTTGGACTTCTGCTGCATAAGCCTGGAAAAGCCGCAACTCAAGCTACCAGATCACTTGCTTTGTCACAAATGTTTAATTCTTTCCTCTTCCACCTCCTTTCCCCTGTCTCCCTTTTGTTGCCTGCTTTTTATAGCAGATCTGAAAAAATACATGCTTCCCCCTCTTCGCATGGAGTTCGTTCCTAACAACGCCTGCCTCTCTGTCACACCAGCTCACAATTTGTATCACCCAATACACTAAGGGCCACAATTCATTTCAGTCATGGTTCAAAGCTATCCTGAAATAATCACAAAGTGACACTGTGAAATTACTGTAAAAAATTGTGCGGCAGTGTCATGACATTTTATAATTGAGACCTCTAGTACTCATAGCTCTATCAAAGCCCATAAGGAGGAGGGGAAAAAATTGTGTTTTGACAGACATAGCAGCTTGAGATGTGCAAGCAAGATTGTATAAAGTCAGCCATGTAGAAAGTTATCGGATGTTCCAGTTTGTGCCCCCATGAAATTGGCACAAATCATCTGGATTTGACTTCAGGAAGGTGGTTAGGAGTAACATGAGAGAGTAAACGAGGAGGTAATGGCCACTCAATGACTTAACCTATGTCACAGGGCAACTAACGTGTCAGCAAAGAATCAAATAAAGATGAATGAGCTTATCAGAGGACCATGCACTGCCTCATTGGGCCCAATTTAATTAAACAGAGAAACTGTTCATATAGAAAGATTAATAGAGCAACCGCATACAGTAAGTGCCGTAAGAGTAAATCAGAGCAACACACAAACACTGTCACAAGCAGCTGCTGTGTAATGTTTTCTCTCATAATACTGATGAAAATCATGAGATGACCAGAATCATTTTGCTAGAAAGTCCCTCCACCTTGTCGGGACACATTTTGTCTGTAAAGGTCTGAGGTTATGTGTTGTTCACAAGAGCTGAAGGTGCTGCATGTATGAACCAGCTATCTGGTGACAGTCAGCCTACTCTAGAGCTTTCTCTGAGTGTGTGAAAGAGGTCGCCATGGTTGGGGAAGGACTCAAGCATGTCTCTCAAAGGAAATGTAGCTGTATGAAGTCACTTCCCTTGCATCAGAATGGTTCTCCGGATAAGAAAAATATTTTGCTTTGGTCACAGAGGAGCCAAAAACGTGAGTACATTTAATTACCTAGGAAAAAAATAATTTAATATAAAGACAACTTGGAACAACCGGCCCAGCAAATAATTTAACATTAAGAAAAGTGGAGAGAAGAAGAGGGGAGTAAAAGGAATAAGATGTAAAATAAATCAAGTCTATTTAGAAAAACAAAAATTTAAGGTAATAGCGTTTCATTTCTGGGTTGTAAATGCCATTTCATGGCTAGGTACTTTCAGATTAACAGTACCAGCTTTGTATTCTGGATCACCTTATTTCACTCCAAGACAACACTATCTAGCACCGCGCTCAACTTTTATTTGAGCATCAGCCAGCCTCGGGCAGCAAAGTATCACCTATTTGGAACCCAGGGCAGCAAAGCTGACAACGTGCCACTCGCCAGAGCTGTGGCACATTTGCAGAGGAAGTTAGGAAACACTGTACAGTGTCCCTATAGTGTCTATACCACGGCATAAATTTCTCCCTTACAATGTGAAAGAATAGGAAGGAAAGACCTTGCTTCAAAGTAATGAGCGGCCTCTAAGTATTAAAAGTGCCAGAGTACTCCTTCAGAGTACTTTGTTCCTCATTCCTGGGAGGAATTACGGATTTTAAGATAGGAGTTCAGACCCTCAAATACAAAAGGGACAAGGAAGATGAAACATTCAGGCAATTTTAGTTGTGGTTTAGACCCCAACCTTTTTTGTTTTCTCCCTGTCATTACATCTACCAGACCACATAAGAGCTGCACTCTCCTGTTGCTGCTCTAAATAATGACAACAGCAGCAGCAGCTTGCACATCATTTTTTAGTTAGCGCAAAAGGGGAGGGCTCAAGAAATAGCAACAAATTTCATGAGTTTTTCCCCAGCACTGCCACATCCTTTTCTTTGGGATGAAGCACTAGAAACACCATATGTGTAAGTACGCCGTTCCCAACAGCCTCTGATGTTTCACAGAAGTTTGTTTTTTTCTTCCCCTCTACCTAGGCATACCTGGCTCTCCTGAGCAGAAGTGCACATCACAGAAAATTCCACAGTCGTGTCACCAAAATGTTCTATAACAACTGCAAACCAGAAGAAACTAATGTGAGAGGGAAAACAAAAAAAAAAAGTTCCGTTCTAGTGAATGAAAACATACTTTATATTTACACGCACAGCAGTAATGCTACAAAAAACCTCAAAGTACTGGGCTTCATTTTCAGATGGAACCTTTTACACAGAAATTTTTTGACTGTGAATATTGCCTCACCACCACCGTTATCCCCTTTTACCCTGTAAGGTGCAGCAAGCAGTGGTCAACATCAGATGTTTCAAAAGAGGACTTGTAGCTACTCTTTTCCATCCAGAAGACTGGCATGGAGAGGTGGGCAGCGGAGAGCAGAACCCAAAAGTGTTTGGAAGCTGCAAGCCAACCTGGCAGGTCCAGCAGGCAGCAGAGGACACTGGCTGTGGGTTATGTACCAGCTCTTCTTGTCTGCTGCTTATCCAAAGGGAAGTGGCTGGGGGAAGTCTCCAGTCGGGGCACAGCAGCATGAGGGATGATGGCATCCCTGCCACCACCTTGGGACTAAGAGGACCCCTGCCTTGCCTTCCATGGGAAGCACAGAAGCAGGGTAGGACACACCTCCAGAGCATTTGCCTTCTAAAAATGTACCTCAAGTCTCTCCTGCACGTCCACAAGAGGTGAGAGGTTCTCTCCCCTCTCTGTGTCTCTTCTAATCTCTCAGATTAAGAAAAAAGAGTCATCTCCTATGTCATCTTTAATGGTACATCAGCATGTGCATGAATAAATTGAGTTCAGACAAATAGGAGTATTTTTAGCTGGGATTGTTCCCTCAAGAAACATGTTTGAGCCACATTTTTGGCTGCCTGCAATTTTGCCCTACTGTTCAAATGGCACGATGCCCACTCGCAGGCTGGTCAGAGCTTAGGGCATAATTGTCAAACTAACAGTGGTTTAGATGTGCAGTTTCACTACAGAGGAAATTATATTTCCCCTGATGTGGAAATCTTTTCTTTTTGCACCATTGAACAGGGCAACCACCAGTTTCTTTCCGTGTGTCAGAGGTGACTCATATTTATAAGCTAAATTAAAAAAAAATAATTTGAAAATAGAGAAAGAAAAGTCCATGAAGAAACTACTACTTGATAAAAATAATGCAGGCTGTTTAAGGAGAAATCCCTGAGCACCTATAAAAATGCTGACAATTTATGTAAGAGGAAGAGTCTAAAAGGCATTAGTCATTAGTGATAAGTGAAAAAGAAATGAGGGGAGGAGAAGCAGTCATATACAGCTCTCTCCTGCTTAATGCTGAGGTGTGATGTTAAGAAAACGAGCATATGATGTATTTTGCAAGACTTTCTTTACTCCTATCAAACTCACCAATTATATGACAGTAAGATTAAAAGAAAATAAAACATTTCTCTCAGCTGCTGCCTGTTCCTATTAGGAAACAAAATCAATGCAACGATTCTTTTGGCTGCAATGGACAGAAATCTGCAAATTTGGTATAATCATACCAGTTTGGACAGCATGCTTAAAAGTTTTCTTTTAAGAGACTGTCATTAGTATGGTGGTGTCAGTAAGTCTGCGATAATCTGTTTCCCCTCTGCCTGCACAACTTATTGTTCCTCCAGTGAATGCTCCATTTAGTCATTAGTGCTTTGTCAGTTTGGGACACCTTCCATAAATAGGCACAGCAGGAGTATTCATTTCATTTTCCATGGTGAGCCAAGGGACAGAGAAAGATGCAAGACGAAAAGCCCCATATCTGAGTGCTGATATCATCATTTCATCTCCCTAGTACTCATGTCGGGCGAGTCTTCCCTAAACAATGACAAAAACTTCAAAAATTATATTACCATCCAGTGACTGCTCATATTCTTCTTCTCATGTTCCCATCAAGTGACTGAAGGATCCTTTTCAAGATCAAGAGCATCAGAGACAGGACGTGGTTGTCTGACAGCATGGTCCCAGGGATACTTTTCAAATTGGAAACAGTGGGGTGCTATGCCCAAATGATCAGTCCTGCTGAAGGCAGGATTTGTGAGATTAGGTGCAGTGTCCCGCTAATATGTCAACATTGTTTTCAAAACCTGCACTAAGACCTACCATACTACATGTCCCCTCATATGGCAGAGGGGATTATCTGAATACCAGGGCCACCAGTGGTACCTCGGTGATCCCTGCACAAAGTTCATGCCACCCAGTAGATATACCCATAGGCAGCCAAGTTTCCATTTCCCTTGCATAGGGTTTGGATTGTCTTAGATGCCTATGCATTTACTTAGAGAAGTTTCTTCCTTTCCTCAATTTGCATGTCATATTACTCCCAGCAAAATTAAAGGCAACCGCTTAAAAAGATAGCCTTATTTTTGGGTGGGGGGAGGTGGTCAATGGAGTAACATAATAATTATTTTCTGTCTGCAGTGAAACTATATACATTTCAACAGTCCCAATTTATATTCTGTTCCAGAATATATGTAAAACAAATTCCAGTGACAGAATTTAAATTAACACATGCTTTATACACAATGGAGGAAACATCCCTTCTCCATGCGTTGAAATCAAATGTGATTTTGTATAGACAACCCTGATATATGTTTGCAAACATCCCCTAAAATGTCATTACACTGTGGAAGGATTAAAAACATTGAATCATGTGGTGACCTTTCAGTAGAACAGAGAGTTTAACCCTCAAGCAAAATTTACTGTTGAGAGTTCACTGTCTCTTAATTTAGTGCACTTCTTACTATCAAGCAGAATGCAGGATTACATTTTTGCCTTTTATTACCACCAAATTAATTATGTTAGAGTCACTGTTTGGGTAAAAGTAGCATATTCTGAATCATGTTTGGTCTATTTTGAGTCTCTGCTGGCTAGTGCATCTCATTACACACCAAGCTATATAACACTCAGCATACTTGGCTCCTAAAATGTGGCAGTGGTTTGCCTACAATAAAGCCATAGCTGAGGAAGACATCCTACTGAACAGATGAAAGTAGTGGTACAATATGATA
This sequence comes from Calidris pygmaea, assembly GCA_003697955.1. Lineage (NCBI taxonomy): Eukaryota > Metazoa > Chordata > Aves > Charadriiformes > Scolopacidae > Calidris > Calidris pygmaea. The sequence goes on along the minus strand of QJSC01011361.1, from coordinate 744,893 downwards.
TATATATATATACACACTATATTCTTACTCATACATTAATGATGATTAATCCTACGCTTTTGTGCAATTCACAGCGTGAAGTCAGCTTTCAGATAAAATGAGCAATAGGTCCTGTTCAAAGGAATCGGTTACCCTTTTCCCTTTGTTTGCTTTTTAATTTCTGCGTGGTTATCTAGCATTCAGCTAAACAGGAACAGAAGCAAACTCAAATTAAAAAATGATAGAAAGGAAGAAAGGAGCAAGGAAAAAAGAAAAAGGAAAAAGAAACCTCCTAAACAATGCCTCTCTCTGTGACAGCAACTCTCTCTTAACAGCCTCAAGTGTTTAACATATTGAAACAGTTCATCTTCCTTCAATGAACTTTAATAACTCTGCCAGGTAAGAAGCTATGCTCCATACTTCTTCATGTTGTCTTTTCCCTTCAACATATCTATACTGATCTCCTCATCTGGTCAACTTTACAGCTCCGGTGTTTGGAGACCAGTGAGCACAGTTATTACCATCATCAATAACCTGTCCCACTTTCTCCTCTTCATTTCTCAACCCTTCTCTTTCCCCTTCAAAATCTAATAATAGCTCCTTGCCATGATAGCTGATCAATACAAGAGGGCACCTGTTCACTTTACTCAACACACCATGCTAAAGTAACATGACAAAGGAACAAATATGATTCTGCCTGAATTGTGTCAAGTAACAAGAAAACTATCCAGGAAGTTTCCCTTCGGGGCAAATTTCATGAAACGCTACAGATAACCAATTTTTAGACATAGAACTAATCTCTTTCATCTCACTTTCTCTTTTGCTTCAGGTATGATAGCTGGAAACATTAATACAGACAAACTTCAGCTGGTTGTTGCAGCACCCGAGCCGCGGCAGCCTGCGAGCCAGCCTTCTGCCTTACCACCTAAATCACCATAATGAATGAAATGAGGAGAGTGGAGCGTTCACCCCCACGCAGAGTGGGGCCATTAACATGCACACGGAGATTAGCTTTAGAGGGTTTGTAAAACCACAAGGAGCAAAACATTTGCATGTCCTCTTTTACTAAGCGATTTTTTTTTTTTTTTTTAAAGAAATTTTAATTTGTGTTTTAAGGAACCGGTCCATACTGAACAACATTAATCCTCATTTTTCCACAAATAAGCATGAGCGCATTGTTATCGGCTACACATTGACGCTTGCAGGCAGAATGTTTTGCTGTATATAATTCACGTCAAATGTGTATTTGAAGTGTAAGCACACATGTGTATACACACGCTTACTAAAAAGGTAGTGTTGTAGGTTAAGCCCTCTAAGAACTCAGTGAAAATGTTTGATAATATGATACTAGCCAGGTAAACCAGAACTGCTGAATCACTGTCCAAACAGGGCCATGACAGAGTCCTAAAGGACGTAAGAGATACTGAGAGAAGGAACTCATTTTACTTACCTGATTATTGTGAATGATTTGCCTGATTAAAGTCTTATTACATAAGACTCAGAAGTTGATCTAAAATTTTCATATTAGAGAACATTAAATACTAAACTAACTACTTCCTTTCCATTCCCCGAAATAAATCATTCTAATTAATTAAGGTTTTGCAGCCTTCTCTGTGCAGAGGACCTACGCCTCTGCCAAACAAGCCTGGCTTTTTCTGCATAACCGTACTGGTGCATCTCAAAACAACAGCAAAAGGCGGTACAAATAAACATCGTATTACATTATCAGATTTAACTTTGTTCTTCCTTTCCCATCCCAATTTTGTGTTTTAGAAATGTTAAAAAAATTGGAATCTTTCTTTTAGTATACTGACTGAACAATCACTTCTAAATCAAAGAGTTCTCATTTTATTTTCTGTGCAAAAATAAACCAACACTGTAAGACTTTAAATATAACATTATGCTTTGTAAAATGCTAGCAGTTGGCTAAGCATGGACTGACTCTTTAAATGCATAGCCTGAAACAACTGAACAGAAGTTACCCTGACATTATTTCATAACCTATTCCTGGTATAACCACTGAAATTTTAGGACACGATTAAATTTCATTTTCCATTTTTAATTCCGATTGTGATTTTCCTGATACATTTATGCTACTGAAATGATAATGAAAAGATAACTTAGGAGGTTGTCTGGAATTTAAGGAAATACGTTATGTGGTTTTAGAGAAGTGTTTTATTGTTTTGATACTAATGTTAAGAATTTTCAATAATTAAAAAATAAACCCTGAAAAAATATTTATTATTGCCATTGAATGTGATAGATCCTTTTCCCTATGGTAATTTTTGGTGTGTGAAGTCAATTAATTTTTTTTAATTTTACTAATAGTATGCATCATTTTCTTCTTGATTTGCTGTAATGTAGCATATTCAGTTTTAGACAGGGCAGCTCTCAGGCTGTGAAAGTTCAGAGAGTATGTTGCTGTTCTGTCACTAACTATTTCAGTGCCTAATATTTTTCTACTAATACCTATTAATTTCTGGTATTTTTTTATGACCACAATCTTAAATTGTATCTTTCATTAGATAAGAGTTTAAGAAATATTTTCTGTTGTGATGACATTAGCATTGCGTTTTGAATTCTGTACGGGGGATACACAAACACCCCTTTGTACTACATACAAACAGTTTTATTAGTTTTTAAAATAACTGTTTCTTTTCTTCATTTAGCTAAGTTAAATATTTATGCTACCCTATCTACAAATCCCAGTGCAAGCCTTTTGGGAGGTAATGGGGAAGAGATTTTTTTCTTTTTCACTAAGTGACAACCTTTTTAGTAGAGCTGTATGGATTTATTTTCTATATGTAAGCCTCCAAATTATTACATAAATTTTATTGTTTGCTAGAGAGACAGTACTTTTTCACTGTGATGGTTCTCTTTTTTATGGTTAGGTGAACGTCTGCCATCCTGTGCTCGCTGGCATTTCTGACTGGCTGCAGTGACACCTACTGATGGCAGAACCATTGAATTGGAGGTGAGGATGGCCAGCCCAATTCATGGATTTTCACAGTGTTTCAGAGACAGAGAATAACCCACAAGGAACCCGTTGGCCACAGGCATCACAATAATTCCTAAAGGTTTTCTTTTCCACTGTTAGTCAAGAATTGACTTTATCCACACTCAGCAATGGAAAAACAAGGAGGGGACCTAATGGCAAGACCTGATGAGGATATGGCCAATTCCCTCCTTGTTTCGTACTCACCTCTCTAAACTCTTGTTTCCAACATGATTTTGTAATAGCAACTGCTCTGCCACCCTGGGTTCACTGCAAATGTTTCAAAAAGCAGCCAGTTATCTGGTCTCCCACCTCTCCCGCACTTTAGTCCACATAATACTATGGTGCGCAAAGAGTACAGCTCTGGCTGCAACCTAAACCAGAACACAATTAACAAAATAATTACTCCAAGCGTCACTGTATTCGGCTCACAGTCACACGTTTTTTAAAAAATAATTCTTGGAACATCTGTGACCCATTCACAGGGCTGGTAAGCAAAAGCAACATTACTGCTGCAAAGCCAAGACCCCCTCCCACCCTCCAACACACACATGAACAAGCCACACATCTTTTTCTTTTTACCTTTCTGACTTTGGAAAAATGACAGAAAAGTATCTTAATTTAAGACAGTGACTCCCAAGGTGCTCATTTTCACTCTGCTCTGGCACAAGATGCCTGCAGTCAATGTTTTTCTTTTCCGGAGCATCATGTGGTAGCACAGAGACTAGTTTTCAATTTTTCATGTTATTTAAGCAGTATGTTTTCTCTATTTTATTTTCCATTTCCTTTACTCTTAGAGTGCAAAGGAGAGCTGTTCATGCCTTTCTCTACGCAGCACGAGTCTTTTTCACTTGCTCTTGGCTCTGGGTCAAATATTCATGCGTTATTAGTGTAAAATCTTTGCAAAGCAAAAAGCCACTCTGCTGGGAAACCAGAACACTGAAGAGCACATTCCTTTCGGTAGTAATTAACTGTAATACTGTGGAGGAGTTGAAACAAAGGTGTAAACAAAACACGAAAATTTACAGCACCGTCTTTTTCTTTTTCACCTGAAATATGAGAACTGTCTGCATTGTCTGCATGTATATCTTTACTTATATCGTATATACTGCAGTTATAAAGATGGCAAAAAAAAAAAAAAAAAAAAAAAAAAAAAAAAAAAAAAAAAAAAAAAAAAAAAAAAAAAAAAAAAAAAAGAAAAACACACTAAACATAATTTAAACAAGTAATAAGAAGTTAATTTGCCCAAACTGTCAAAAGTATTGCCGACGTTGCTGCACATGACAAAACTCATCACTTCATCGCGATTGCCTCAAAACAATATGACTTAGCTTTGAATAGCTGTCCTTAAAATCTGGCAATAGAAAACAAGTGCAAGTCACCCATTAACACAATCTCAAAAAGTTAAAAGGAAAAGGAGTTGTGCTCCAGGAACCAATTACCATGTTTGCTACTCGCTAGTGCCACCACATGGAGTGATATTTGAATATAATCCAACCATTATAGAACCAGGGAACTGTCTGTAAATAATACATTGTATGCCATACTTCAATAAGACAGTGGAGAAAGATATATAATCTCCTCTCTACTGCGCGAAGCTCAGACTGCCTCCTCGTGAAAGTGGAGATGTCCCATTTCTAAGAGCATGAATGCACTGTAGTAAAAGCAGAACAGTCAAACTGCTTTATTCCTCCAATAAAAGAAAGAACCATTTGGTAAAAGGATGCATTACACATTTTCTATTTAAATCAGTTTATAAGAAACAGATGTTAAGTTTCCTTTGGTAAGAAAAAAAGAGGGGTTATAAATGAATTAAAGTGACTTCTCGGTGGATCTTCTACTCTTCTTTGTTCCTTTAAAACTTCACGTCAATAGTGAAACAAGCCGAAATATTAGGTGGTATAATAAGCTGGCGTAAGAAGGACAAACTATATTTAACTGCCAGTGCCATAAAACATGCCAAAGCATCCTGTGCTACAGCACAAGAATCACACAATGCAAATACTTATTAAAACAAAGGGACTGTCAAACACGAAATGCCTACGGTATTTCCCTATGCTGGCAAACGCAGAAGAGAGACAGACAAAACGATTGTGTAACAAACCTGCTGTGGTGTAATTTCAGTTTCCTGTTCGGCTGAAGACACAGTTCAAGCTGGCTGCAGCGCTTGTGTGAAACAGGTTTACAGGAAATGTTTTGGGGACAACGCTGATCTAAGCGAGGGAGATGCTTAACCACACAGAAGACAATCAGCCAGCTCTAGGCTTTCTTCATATTTCTTCCTAACATTTGCTATACTTAAGCGTTGTAGGGTTTTTTTTCTTTTATTTTCTTTTTTTTTTGTTTTCCTCCTCGTGTCATTAATGTCTTAAAAAAAAGCTTTAATTAAATATCAGCCTCCCGGGTCTCAGGACAGCGTTTCACACTCGGCCGTTGCGGCGCAGGCGGGCTCAGGCTCCGTGTGGGAATGCTGTCTCCCACATGGCTCCACTGAACTCATCCTTAACGATCTACTCCCGCTTACCTAACTTCAACACTATTTTTCCTGAGACTGCATTAATGAATCCAATAAATAAAGCATTGTATCACCCATGCAGTATAGACATTAATTTTAGAACAAAACATTAATCAATTTAAATTTATGTACTAATGCAGACACAATCAATTTGAACTTCTTATGACAATTAACAAAGCTTTTGCTACATCCCTAAAACACACTGACCCATCAATTATGGTTTGCATCAAACTAATGCTAATGGTACTTCCTTCTTCCTTAGGCTGTCAGCAGCCTACCTGATTGGTCAACTTCAATGCAGCAAATCAATTAATATAAATTATACATGCACGGAAAGATGGGTTAATATCATAAGTTCATTTAATTAATTGTGTTTGATTAAATGAGGTACTTTCATTAGCCCTCTTAGCCATGAACCATATATACATCATAATCCTTTTACAAGCTCAGCCGCCCAGACACAGACCTGACATTGGGAGCATATTCAAATTACCAGCCGCAGCCATGCAAACCTCCCTGCATAATTAACAACTAAACGAGCTGCAGTCACTTAAGCTGAAAAGAAAACTGTTCACATCAACCTCTCTGATACTGTTTAAATTGAAGATGTCATGGGTAAAACAAAGGTGAACAGACAATGGTAATTAAAAATTAAAAAGGACAAGGGGGATTTGCTACTAATGGAAGCAAAGTGAAAAGAGGGCTAAGGGCCTGGTTCTTAAAAAAAAAAAAAAAGAAAGAAAAAAAAAGAAAAAGGATGCTGGTGTTAGGTGATTCTGCTCTTGCTCTTATAAGAGTGAACCAGGGTGAGCAGTGTATGTCAAGCTTCAGGAGGAAAATGATAGCTTAGCACACTGATCATCCTCTAGGGTGGGTTTATAAGAAACATTACATTAACATGAAGCTAAATCCTAATACAGGCACAGCCAAGCACTTCGTTTTTACCCCATATGGGAAATGATCTATTTCTATGGGAAACATGACATTTTCCTCAACTTAAAGAAAAGTCTAAAGAGCAGTCTAAGACCTGCTTCCTTGGCACACCTACCTGCTGTGAAAGAAATTCTTTACAATGAGCTTTCCTGGAAGTAACTCAGATCTGAGTGCCGAGAAGAAAAAAGACATAAATCTGAAGAAAGTTTTTCTTGGTTCAATGTCTACTCTTCCAGGCACAGTTTCAATTCACAGCTGTCCTCAAGATACAGCAAATGCTCTAGAGCGGCAAGAAAGTAAGCTTGAATATGAAACCTCAGAAGAACTTGTTGACTACAAGTCAGCAATATCGCTTTGTAGCAAAAGTACTGGTGTGATATCCTGATGACACTCTAGATGCTAAATACAAAAGAAACATGACAAAAGACCATGGGCATCCAGGGCTTCCACCTGTTGGTTCATTATCAATGGTAAAAATATGTATTCATTACTATGATATTCCAAGCAGAAAAGCACAGGTATGTTTTTTTTCAAAACAGTAGCATATTATAAACATATTGCAGAGTTTTCTCAATAATTTCAATATAAACAGTTAGTTACTGCAAATCATACTGCAAACATAATTCAAAGGCCTTAAAATACCAGGTTGTCCTGGCATACAACAAAAAAAGAATGTTTTAGGATACTCAAACTTCTTTCAAAGTTAATTTCAGCACCTACCATTCAATGCAAATCTCATTACAGTGGAATTCCTCTGAATTAATGAAAAACATTATCAGACTCTCTGCCAACCACTGCTGTCCTGTGTAAAACATGAAAAGGGCACTCTGTGGTAAAACAGTGTCAAGGGAGGGAGATGACAGAAAGACAAAAGAGACTCCAGAGAAACATTAAATAGCCATGACTTCCAAAAGTCATGAGTTAATTTGTGTTAGCTGTCCTGGAAACCCACAGGAACTTACTGCTTGATGTCAAAGTCATGCAAGTTGGCCCATTCTTCAGTGCAGTGATGATGCGCATGGGGATGCTCCACTGCAAGACCACTGCTGTGTACAGACCTGTTATATAAATGTCCTTTAAGCATGTGTTTTGACTGTCTGGTCAGAGTAAAACAAACTCTCACTTTAACATAAATAAATAAATAAATAGAAGCAGGAGTTTCTGTGAGAGTCCAGCATTTTGGTAACCAGTGGCATGCCATGATACCCATTTGAATCTATTGCAATGCAAGACCATGACTTGCTCTTGTGGTGTACAGGGACTATTTGTATTCTTCTGCTCTTAGACCATGGGGCTAGGTTGCAGTATTGATGAAAATGATCATAGCATTTCGACAAAACCGAGGAAGAGGAGAACTGTCATGTTACTATACACATTGAATTAAATATCTGACATACTATTCAGCATTATTATCCACGTTATACTGCTCAGACAATATAATGGGAAGGAGAGCAACTGCGCAGGATTGCACTGCTGGAATTTTTATAAATAATCATTTATAGATCTATGATGGGTTAAACATCTCCAAGTTCCAACAGGAATTTTGCTGCATACATCTGTCTTTAAGCCTGTATATAATTCCAAAAAATATTAATAAATTCACTTTATTCATTGGCTCAAGTAGAGGGAGCAACAGTACAGTTTATCTGGGGAATTGTAGCCCGCAATTCCTCACGCTCGCAAAAGCAAGCATAATTAGAACTCGATCTCTTACTAATCTATTTATTCAGGCCGTGTTTCTGTTTGAGTACCTCAGTGGAGAAGAAATTGTGAACCCAAACTTTCCTAATTTTTACATCAGTGAAGTTCCCATTCTGGGAACTTCCACAAGTATGGAAGTGAAAAACAAACTGCAAATGGTTTCAGGATGAGAAAGAAGGAGAATTAAAGTCTGAGCATAGTGACTATCAAACAGGATAAAAAAAAATATCCCCACAATCACGGTCTAATGTCAATAATTTCAAGTGTAATACAAACATGCTTAATTTGTGTAATGACAACCTATGTCTTGTTATAGTTTGCCTTCTCTCTCATCCACATTTGTTTTCAAAATGTAACCTTTAAGAATTCAATTCCTGGAGTTTAACTAATCTGCTTTCTCTACTAAAGCATGAATAATATGCCTAAGTATTGCTAATTCAGCATTGAAAAATAAATTACACTTTAAGCCAAACAATTAACCCACAACTTCAAAATGCTGCTATGTTTCGATGAATGTTGCAAGGAGAAATAATGAGGCTGCCCCCTCCGCTGCCCTCATCTTAAAATCTATGAAAATTTCACAGGATCAAGTAATATTAAATCAAGTAGCTGCTGACTCAAAACTCCATCCAATAACTCATCATAAAAGCATCCTCCCTCCAAGTTTCAAAATTATTCCATAGTGGCTGTTCCTTGGGATATTCCCACAGAAGATGCACTACACACTCCTGTTGGCACAACATGCATCAAAAGCCATAAGTTACATCCTTAGGGAAATACACTACAATCCAACATGACTTGTTTAGAATTTGGTGCTAATTTTACATCTTTATTCCACTGAAAAGTTTTAAGTTATCTTTGGTAACACAATTGTTTTAGGTGTTAGTGAGGTTGTCAACAACTGTAGAAGAAATACTGAGTCCAGAACTTGCATTTCAACTGGAGAGAAAATTTTTTGGTACTTTTCTTTTTCCTGTCAAAGATCAGATTATCTTTACCTTAAAGTTCTGAGACTTCATTAGTGTACATTGCAGTTTTCATGGCTTTAAAGCACTGTACATTTTCTTCATTTTATTGATACTGTTTTGCTCTTAAATTAGATTTTTACCCTCACAAAATACGTTTTAACCTAGCTTCTCATATACACAGGCATTTACAATTAAAACTATCAAGAAGATATCAGGTAAGCCAAACAAAAAAATTAAAACTGGGGACCATCGAAGTGTACCCAACATATTCTATAAGCCAAGTGACATCAGCTTCAATATACGGTTCATGTTTTCTTTTGTTTTTTAATTTTATCAAAAATTTTATAAAAAACTATGAAAAATTTAACGTCATGCTACTTTTAATTCTTGTGAGCTTTCCTACAGACATCAATAAAACTTATGTAACTTCTTGCAAAATACACAGTTAAGCATAAAAAGGGAAAAAGTAATTATTTAAAATTACCTTCATATACACTACCCGGATATTTTCCTTAGGGAAATCAGACAGAGTTTTACTGAGATCTAAACTAAAGGAAGTCCTGAGTCTGTATGCTAGATATTTAGAGTCAAGCCTCATTCTATCATAAATTTATGCAGCACAACAAAATCACAGACGGTACATCAGTTCAGAGCAACTCAAACTTCAGACCCCATATACAATGCACATGTTATGTTTCAGGCCTAACAGCACACTCTGAGGTGCTGACGTACAAAAGCACAGCAGTCACTTCACACCCAAAAAGAAGGTGACCCTAAGTTCTGGACTCCACAAATCCTCTCGCCGCAGTCAGAATTTGTCATCCTGTGGTCAGAGCATTCATAATTCTGTGAAAGAAAATGTTTGCATGTAATTCCCCGGCAAACATTTTCACCAAATAAATTGGATTGATTTTGTTGATTTATTTGTTTATATATACAGTATTTAAAAGCTTTTATATTTCAGCAGCTTTCTCTGGAATAAGAATGTTAAGCCCATTAAGGTTCAAAATGCCTATTTAGAAACCAGTCAAGTATCGAGATTCTTCTTTCTTTGAATCAGAGGCTTTTTATATATTTAAAACAAAATCGGACTACTGCCATTACTTCCAAGCCTAGAAGAACTGGTGTGTTATATAGAATTCACTGGAGCGTGCCTTTCTTTCAAGCTTTCTAAGTAATAGCAGTGCTCCAATTTTTGTATTAAATACATAGAAAAAAGTCTTGATTTTTAAACTATAAAGAGAACTGAAAGCTCTTTATAGTGAGGATCAGATTCCTTCAATTGATTTTAAAAGGCCATTTTTGGTCTCAGGATTGGCAGGCTGGGAGGGAAAGAAAAGGGATGAAGGAGAACAACTGTCTCTCTTTAAAAAACCATGAAATTCATTACAAGAAATAAATCTGACAGGGGAAATAGAAACCCCCAAACTTTGCATTATTCTTTTTTTTTGACAAGTGGACCTTTTTCCATTTTTAGCCAGGTTTACATGAGTCTTGTCAAGAATCACTGTTAACACTGACAGCTTTATTATTTCTAAATTTCTTTTACTGTTATTGGAAACACTGTTTGCACCACATAGGCTAACGTAATTATAACACAACGATAGGGGTGAAGAGAGCAATATTTATGTGGCTATATGTTAATAATGAAATTTGGCAGGGCAAACACTGCATTTTGTAAGCATATGTGTGCATGCACTGGAAGAGGACCACATTTTCATCTCACAGGCAAGAGTTTATAAAGCACTGCATTTACACTCAAAAATTTTTTTGGCCATAATTGAAAGAAAAGTAAAAACATATTGCCTGTTTCAGTAAAACCTGCTTTATAGACTAAGTTTTTTAAAATTGTTTGACATCAAACTCATTCTCTGCTCAAAGAATATGCTACTGGATTATAGAAAATAAATGACTAAAAATGAAAGCCTCCCCACCCACACAGAAACATATATGTGCTTGTGCTTTGTATTCTTAAACATGTATTTCAATAACATTATTCAGTGACAACACATATAGTATTTACCAAGGAACATCACCACTGAAATCATAGCCGCCCTTCTGCAGGGATTGACAAACTCATTTTATTAATTTTAAAACCTAGCTACACCGGGAGTACTAATTTTCAGCATTTTTTTTTAACTTAGCAGTATTTTCATATTCTGGTTGTCATCTAACTTCAGACAAGCAGTATGAGGGACCTAAATTAAAACTACCAGCGGCTGATTCCTCCAGTTATTTACCAATGTTATTTACCAGTGGAATGGTAGCAGTATGAAAGATGTAGGCAAAGGATTATATTGTTTAGTAGTTACTAGCATAAAAAGAACACACTAGTCTTCAGAAGCACTGAAAACTCAAATGAATGCTGTGTACCCACAGTCATAATTCCAAAAATTTCAGTGCTAAATTCCAAATTACATGGAAAGACTTACCATGACTTCACATGACTTCTGAAATTATGACCTGAAAGGAGAAATTTGGTCATTAGAAAAACAGATTGGTTAACCAGTACTAGGAGTAGGGCCAGCCCCAGTTTGCAGCCATGAGAAGCTCCCAGGCTTCAGGCTTTCCAGCACAAGAGATGCCAAATTAAATTCAGTAGAAGCAAAAGTTAATTCAGTGATTGAGTGGGAAGAAAGGAGATCCCATGCTTTGGCCTCTGTATTAAACTATTCTGGTCTGGGAGTTTTCAGAGAGAGGCTGAATTCTCCTTTTTTTTTTACAGACTTTTCTTTTGACCCTGGGTAAATCAGTGATAGTCCTACACACCTAATTTTTGAAATTGGTTCACACACCTCAAATCTGTCCTGCCAAATGCACACATTAACGTTAAGGAAGGACTTACAACTCCAGTGAAGGAGTCCACCAAAGGAATATAATACTTGGACACAAATTCAACCATAGTAATGGACGTTCATCTCCTTAGGATTTTGAAACACCTGAATTGGAAGGAAATTTGCTGGCTCTTGCTGGAGAAGAAAACTGAGTCTAAACAGAAATTTATTTTTTCTGTATGTATTACAGAGAACTATATTCTTTACAGGTAGTAAAATCCACAAAACGAGGTATGAAAAGAAATCCCTGTCTCAGAGAGCTTGCCAGCTTGGCATAAAGTGTTGTGGAAATGCAGAAATATTCCTTTGACTTCTGAAAAGAGAAGTCCCCTCTCCTAAAACATCTGCCTTACTGCCATTACTGGATCCAATGTTAGCACCAGCTCTTAGGTACTCCTAAAACTTTCAGCAGAAGACTTCTATGAAAAAAAGTTCTCTGTGATTAAATCCAGGTGCTGGCAATAGGAACAAGGAAATCTGCCCATACTTACCCTTCCTTTAGTGGAAAGATTTTAATCATGAACAGTCAAGAAATTATTGGAAATAATTCCTGCAGTGCTTGCACCTTCAACAACCAACCATCAGCAGCAGCAGAGGATGTCTAAAGCATATAATTCTAAGACATGT
>QJSC01011361.1:724841-727341 GCA_003697955.1 Calidris pygmaea | reverse complement strand
ATACACCTCAGCTCTCTTCAGTGTTCTGGTCAAGGCAGAATATAAAAAGAAGGGTAAGGAGAGAAATTGGACATCAAACGACCATTGGAAATAAAGGAATGGCCCGAACTATCACAGCATGGGATGTATCCTCATTCAGGCTCTGACAGGATGAAATCTCTGGGCTTAAGTTATTTCAGTCATTTGGTTAAAGTAAAATTTGAACCTTAATATACTCTGGCTCCAGTGAGACCAAGGGCTAGTAGAAGTTCATGTTCTATCCACTGCCACACATATATTCTCTATGTGTATCCCCCTCTCCCTTTGTATATCAAGACCTCATTGATTTTAATTGTTCATCAGTTTAATAACAAAAACATTACTGTATCTAAACAGTAAGGAGTCAAGTCTGCACTTAGAGGCTAAAATGTAAATGGATTGCAGGTTTATTTAAATCTGAATATGAAGATTTACCTTATAAAACAAACTTTTAATTCAACAAAAAATATCTTTTATTTTCTGAATTGTGATTACTAGTTTAGGTCTTGGATGACTGGTCATGATCTAAACAATTTTTTGTCCCATTTTCTTTGCAAGGTACATAAACTGCATTGACTTTATATAGGAAGAAAGTTATAGGAACAGTTACCTGAAGATTGGAAACATGGGAGTTTCTTTTTCTCCTACTTGCTGGGGTTATCCTCGGGATGCCATAGAATCTGTGCAACCACACAGGAAAAAGAGTTTAAGTTCAATGGATGGTGTCCTACTATGATATTTATTCTGGACAATAAGTTGACAGAATTAGAAGGTGCATTTTAAGTCCCAATGGATAACTGTTTCTTCTGCAGTTTATTCTTTTTTGATTAGTTCACAATAGTCACATCAAACCAACTTATTTTCCTAGTAATACCTTAATGGACACCATGAACACTTGTGCTCAGATTTTGTGGCCTAATAATGCTGAGAGTTACTGCAACAGGTCTGCCAAAGAAAGAAAGTCCAAAGGCAGAAACAAGATGAAAAACACAAATTCATCTGGGTTATACAAATACAAGGGCATTAATATAGAAAAAAACCACAACAGCAGCTTTGAGAGACCCACCTACACATCCCAACCAACACAAGGCAACATAGAAAAGACTTAGTTATTTTTCATTCTATTAGGCAAACTTCAAAAGCTTTGGAAACATACCTCAAGATATTTATCTGAAGTTTATTTCAGGTGCAGTTGGGTTACAACTGCAGTCTCATAAAACGAGGGCTCATTTGCTAATAGAGTGCAGGGCAGCTCCATGCATCCCAGGATCACCTGTGCTCTGCCTGAAACGATGGACCTGGCACCCTAGCCAGGGTAAGGACACTTTTTGCAGTGCCATCTAGGCACTTCAAAGTTCCTAGGCAGTTCAGCCCAGTCAGCCCTTGCTTTTTTGCAGCATGACTGGCCATGACACAGATGTGCTCTTTGAGGTTGCAACATGGAACAAAGACACTCCAGTCATTCTCTCTTCTGACACTGAGGTGGCTGCTTTCCTCAACAAGTCACTTTTTCTCTCTCTGACGTTTTCAGTATTTTGAAAAGAAGGACGGTGTGTCCATTGGGTGGCTGATATAAGGACTGATTAACTGATTTGTGTCACATTTAAAATGTTACAATAATTTCCAGAATAATTTTCTTTGTTCCAGTTCTTCTGTCGATATCATAAGAATATTTTAGATTAGGTTAAGCAGCAATTTTGCTAGATTAGGTCATATGTTTGCTGACATGGTGCATTACTGATTAGCACGGCTTAGAATCAAAATGTTGCCTCTTGGGAAAAATGAAAACAAACAAACCAAAAAAAATAACCCTTAGAAGTTCTCAAAAACTTGGGTAAAGGCATCCTTTCCACAATAGAAAACTTTGTCTTGGGTATCTTGAGATCTGTACTACAAGAAGTAGGGCAAAATTGTCAGATGGCAGGCTCAGAACATAACAAGTTGCTCTTTTAAAATCCTGCATTGTCAACCATGGAACTTATTGCCAGAGGATTTTATCAACTGACGAAAGTTTATTTTGGTTAAATAGCAGTTAGATAAACTAAGGTCAGAAAAGTCCACCATGACATGTTAATTTCCACTGATGCCGTTTCCGTATGAGGAAATCCCTGGGCAAACTACTACAAGTTTGGAAATTATACCAAAGCCTTGTCACTATGTATAGATTTAGCACCTGTGTTCTTCCCCAGCTGTATATCTCTGGCATCAAAACCTCAGCAGAAAGCGACAACAAGATTGTATCAGTCGTTAGACTGAAGCAGTATAATTCCTCTCTTGTCATACTGCATACTTAAAACAAAAATTCTAAATCACTTTAAATAGTCAAATGGTGGAGGGTGGTCACTATGTATGCCAGAAGGATGGGGGGGACAGAGTAGGAAGAGGGCAAAGACAATGCCCATTCTCAAGGCAGAACAAGGACTGAATAACTGAAGAATCATATCCTTTATCTAAAAAACACAAAGTCACGAGAAATGCTGTC
>QJSC01011361.1:662341-719841 GCA_003697955.1 Calidris pygmaea | reverse complement strand
GGAATTCTTAATTCAAAGGTTTTGTTCTAGAAAAAAAAAAATAATGTATTTTTATATATATATATTTACTACGGATTTTGTTACATATGCGTTCCACTAGGTATAATGAAAACTAAAACCTTTCAGAGAAATATCATTACTATATAAGTTACTACAGCAGGTGTCCAAAACAGTTTTTCCTTTAAAGAGTCTCCATTATTTAGTACTTCTAAAATATAGTGTTTTCCTCAACCAGATTAAAATTATTATATTGGTTTCATAAGTTCAAAAGATGGTCTAGTGCTCTGAAACACAACAGTCATGCACATGTTTATGCACAAGCCACGCGTTTCTCAGGAACTCGGGGATGCCTGTGCCACTGCTGAATGAAAGAACTGGGTTCATCAGCCAGAAGGAAAGGACTCACATCCATCAGTAGGAGCTATATGGAGGGTGTGTGCATAAGCCCTGCCAGCAGCCACTGACACAAAGTAAGAGATAAAACTGCAAGTCTGAGTTTGCAAAATCAGTGGGGTAAAGGGAGAGTGGACCAGAAAACAAACTAACTGGAAGGATGGTCAAGAAATGCACCTTTGTAAAGAAAATTGCACCTTTCAAAGGCAAAGCCGACATTTCATACGTTGTCCTCCACCATAAATGTGCATGAGACAACATACAGAAAACATACAGGTTTTTTCTCTATCTGCATGGTATTTCCAGTGTGGATAGAGGAAAACACAAAGGAGGACATAAGCGCATATAGCAAGTGAATGATTTGCCATATTGCCAAAAATGTTTGGGTTTCAAAAGATAGTTGAGGGAGAAAGATACTTAATTTTTTTCAGCAAGTCAGACAGTCTCATAAAAACTATAGTAAACCACAGTTTCGGAGAATGTTCCCATAATCTCAGACTACAGAAAAGTGAAAGACTAAGAAGTGTAAAAACAGTACAAACTAACATACCCATTTTATCCTCACATGTCAAAAATCTTTTTTTTTCCTCCCCTAAGCAGCTTTTTCACTGGTTCACTCCCAATTACTGCAAAAAAATATAATGACTGAGAAGTAACATGCACAGGGTCATACTGAACATCAGCACTTGCTTAAACGAAAGTAAAAGAACTTCTGTGGTAGGATTTATGGAGTGTGTAAATTTGGTTTCTAGGACTTAACAGCTGATCTATTACTTTTCTGATATCAGAAAATGCAAAAGCTAATGTCTTTAAAAAAAAAGTAATAGCCTAGAAAATAAAATTAAAACAAAATTCTGAGAAATACATTATTTTTTACTTTCTTACTGGCACAAAAAAGCAGGATTAAACTGATCAACGCATGCAGGGAATACAATGTGCAGAAGAATTCAGTGTCATTTTTAGGAGCTTGAATTACATCAGATTACTGCAAGCCTAGAGCAATAATACAAGGAAACAGAAGCAAAGGTTTTTTCACCCTTGTCCGTGTGACCCCATACAGTTGCATGCACTAGATGTGACATTGGATGCAACAGGAAGAAGAGTATCTATAACGTGAATATTCCAATTGTTAACTATGGGCTAGTTACTTATAATATTTAGGAGGTACAAGGTCTGTTTACAGGTACAAAAAGAGGTGTGGGAAATACACATTATGGCAGAGCATAATGCAAAGCAATTCCTTCCGACGAGGACTGAGGCACAGAATCTTGCAAGGGCCCTTCTTGGAGTGGCACAGTTCCCTTTACACAGGTCGCAGAGCAAGAGGTCAAGCTTGTCTTTAAAGTTTGGAGAGCTGCCTACTAAGCTGAGGCTGCACTACTGCTACCACAGATTACACTTCCAACAATACTTCAATTTTAATTAGGCACGCTCCTGGGGAATGTGACATAAAAGGGTTCAGTTGAACAATAATGAGATCTGTTTTTCTGAAATCACACCAAAAAAACTCCGTTAATCAACTCCCTACTCATCATTTTGAATATTTAATCCTCACGAATTTCAAGGAACAAGATTATTTTTTCCCCATGGACAAATGATGGAAGTAATTTCCATAGCGATGAGCTTCATATTTGTAATTGTAAAACTATAAGCAAGATTACTGAAAGATTCTGAAGTCTACCCAGGTAGTCTAATATCATGCAGGAGAACATGCACACCACATGTAGACAATATCTCCTAGGGATTGTTGTTACACTTTCTTTAAATACTCAAGTGTTTACTGAGCAATGTCTCAAGACAAAGAAGGGAGAAAGGGCACTTTGGTTAATTGCACCAGTGGGAAAATCCCTTCAGTAGTTGCTTTCTATAAGCAGCTACTGTTGGCCGCTGGCCGAGGCAGAGAATATCAATCCAGCATAGTTTGTTGCCCTAACTACCAGGATCTTTGATAAGAGAAAGGAAGGTACTGTAGATCCTGTAGAAGTGCATCTAAGATTGAAAATCATCCAGGAAGAATATTTGGTGACTTCAACCTAATTCAAAACTAACTGAGGGAAGAAACAAGCCATAATCTCACTAAACTTGGTCTTATTTTTCTCTTCACCATCATGACTCAAATAATCCACACCTAAACAGTAGATGTGGAGAGATAGGTAGCAATAGACCTCAGGTATGAATCCACACAGCATATTCAACACAGACCCAACTTAGTCTCTATACCTCTTTCTTTCTATTCTCCTAACCCACAACTCTGGGGGTTGCAATCAATTTAACTTTCCTTTGAGGTGATGCATGGAACAGAGATATTTGGGTAAGACAGCTTTCATCATTTTACATGTTTATGACTTGTTTTTCCAAGCCAACAAAACTTACACAGAATTTTAAATCTTTTCCTTTCAGTAATGTACCTAATCAATTATCATGTCCTCAGTGAAGTCTCAGCATCTTCCATTCCATCCTAAGAGGCAAGATATTGTCTCTAAACAAATTCTATCAAAAAATTAAACTTAATCCCTCCATTTTGTAATCCACAGTTCTGAGTATCTAATCCAAATAAAGTTAGCTTCCACCTAACTTCTTTATTTTTCATATGCAATTCAATAACTTTAAACGAAAACATCAAGTGATAATGCCACACCTTTCTTGGTTCCACTGTATTGGGAATACAACAGCAAATTTTATAAACTCAATGAAGCTTCTAATCAACTACACCTCTAATTGCAGCTGCTGGAACAATCAAGCTAAACATTTTCTACCCAATAGGCAAAAATTTGTTGCTCATAAATGCAACAAAATATTCATTTAAATTTAATAGGGGGGGGGGAAATCTTGTTTGCTAATGATACATTTCCTCCAACTGCTTTTTATTACAGGTTCCAGTGGAAAGTCACGTATCAAGACACATCAGGTATTAATTTAACTGAAAGATCCTAGTAAAAAGATCTCAAGCTTACTTACATTCATTGAGCTGTTCAGGTATACTTTGCTTCAAAAGTAAAGTATGTTGGTTGCACATATTTTTGAAAGCTTTCCTACCTCTCTCCCTACTGAAATACACAATCTCCTTAACAATCATCTTTTAAAGAGATCAATGCTAAATGTTCAGATAACCAGTCAGAATATCAAAGCTAGAAAACCGACCAGAGGTGCGGAGTTTGTACGTGTGTGTGAATTTTGTGCTTTAATCTTTGAAATGAACAACGCAAACACTGACAGGTTTGAAATCAAATTGTTTCTCCTCTTGCAACATTCCTTTTTTGTTTGGCTCAGTCACAGGTAAGCTAAAAAAATATTAAGCCATTTTGAACACATGAGAACAAATGTTATGCCTGCACTCTATATCAGGATACTTGTTCTTGGTGAACTATTTCAAAATAACCCTGCTCTTTATTACTACATCATTCTCAGATAAAATTGCACTGTTCTGGTTATGAACAGCTAGGAACATATTTTATGCAAAGAACATAGTAGTAGTATTTTGTGCCAATAAACAAGCAGAAAATAATTTTGTAACTACTTAAAAACAAGAAGGATTTTAGTCAGAATGCATAAGTGACCTAGTGTTTATCGATGTACATGCAAGTCACCACAGAACCTCTAAATATAAAAATAAGCAGGTGCTTTACCCTATGTTTAGTAATGAAAAAGCTGCCAATAACTCCTTCCTTTGGTGGCTGATTTAGTAAAACTTTCATGAAGACAGTAAATTTCATGTTTTAGTATACATGACAGTCACATTCTAGATGTTAAGATGCAAGACAAACAGAAATCAATATTCCCCAACCTGAGCATGAATTTTGTCAACTTCCAATTATTACCTTGCTTGTGGGAAAGGTGAAAGAATAATTGAGGTTCCTGGTCTTGATGTCACAGAATGGACAGACAATTTCAATTGTGAAGAGATATAATCCCTGATATAACATGCTAACCTGGCTACATTTGATAAACAGTCCGTAGGTGGTTGCTGAAGTCATATGCATTTTTTGGACCATATTTCACATGAAGAAAACCGAACTATATTAGGCTTATACAATTTAAGTAGTAAATTTCCCTTTAATCCTCAGGTGAAGTGAAATGTAACCTTACAGCTATACTATATTTTAGTCTACTTACTATAATGTTATCTCCTTCAGACTATTTTCTATTGGAAAACATCACTTAAAAGAGAAATCAGTAAAAAGAAAATACATGTATTTCCCCCATTTGCAGATACCAAACTAACTTGATTAGTTAACTAGACAGTAAAGAATCAGTTTTCTTATAGGAAATGGAAGCTGAGCTTTTTATTTCTTGATTTGAAGAAGGGTAAGGAAAAAACACAACCTGGAAAGCATCAGTCACCATCTTTTAATTTCAAGTAAGGGTACTTTGGGTGCCAAGACTGAAATGATATTGTACAAGGATGAAAGGTAATGCTGGTAGACATGCTCAGCATGGGTCACATCCCTTCATTTATTAGCTAGAAGCACTAGAATAAAAATATCAGTAGCAATAGGTCTGTATCCAAATATAGACTCTTGAACCTCAGCTTCCAAGGGACTACCAATTTTAGATAATCTGTAGTGCAGGGGCTGCTGTGCTAGCATAGCCTCCCCTCCACATTATGGTGCTGTGGGTCTATGAAAGGCACCGAGTCCTCTGTTTCTCTCTTAGCTGCTCTGTTTTTGTCATCATGTGGTCAATTTTAGAGCAGTTAGAAAGCTGAAAGTAGATTATCAGGAGAAGACAGTTTTGAAGAATTGGCACAATCTCGCTTAGGTGAAGGACATACAGAACTCCCACCTTATCACTCCTGAAGTGATTCTGCCCCCCTCCATCATTAACTTATAAACTCCATCCCATCTCCTCTTTGATAATCTCCTTTCAAAATGACTCTAAACGTGCGAACCCACTGATGCTGAACTACAGCCTAACTACTTTCTAATAAAGCCGGTTAAGTATGCGCATTTTAAAAGATTTTCAGAAGATTCAGGTGAGTAAAATTTGGTGATGGAGGGGATTCTCTCTGTGAGTTCTCTGATCAAACAACGTTAATACTAATGTAATCAAGACATTTTCAGGAACTCGTTCCTGAACTTCATATATTCAATACAGGAACTTCATGTATTCATTTTTCAAGAAACACATCAAAAACCAATGTAGATATTTTGAGATAGCAATATATATTGAATATAGCAGGTATAACCTCAGAAACCGCCCACCCTGATTACCTCAGTTTTGCACCATACAGTCTATGATAGATCCCAATGCAAAAGAGATACTCATCAGGAATCTGGATACACACTTTCAATGTTTTGGTTCAGGAATCAAAGAAAAACCTTTCTTTGAAATCTACATCATACAAAGGCACGGTCTAGACAACTCCAAAGATTACTCTTAAATTCTCCACTGACACACCAAATCTCAAGCTCTTCTGAACCTACTTACACACAGAGCTTTCCAAAAAAACATAGAAAAAGACATGCTCTTATATGGTATATAACATCTATATCATAACATTGCAGTAGTTCATAAAACATTGATGAATTAATAATATATATATTTTTTTAAAATTTAGATTTCTAAAAGTGGCTTTTCTTGATTTCCTCATGTGAGATTTGCTTTGCCAATTTCATTTGGACTCTATTATTTTTTTTTAAGATATGGTAACAGTATCAAGGGGATAAAATTCCAAAGATGACTTCTAAATTGCATTTGTTTTTGTCAATACCTCCTACTGTCTTCCACAGAAACCTTTTTCCTCACGTCTAATTCCAGAAAAAAATCCAGACTGTGAGAAGAAAAAAGCTAAGTCTTCGTACCAACCTTTTGTGAGTGTAGCCACCATAGAAGCATGGTAAGCATCAATTTCTTATCAATGTACATGTACAAGCAGAAATCTCTAACACGGGTTCAGTTATGCTGGGAAGTATGTACGTTCAGTTACATCCTTTTCTTGCTGCATTTTATTTCATTTGGGAGACATACACGGCACAAAAGCAGTATTCACCAATCTAAATGAACATACCTTACAAGCACTTTGCTGGTATAGAATCCCTTCTTGGGTAATTATTTTCATGCTTTAAACAAAATAGAGAAGCTTTCAAAAATAGAAAATAACTAAGTACTGCCTAGAGTAAAAAATAGTTTATTGGGCAGTGGGGAAGGAATGTCTTAATAACACAGTTCCTTCCTTCTCCCTTCTTGTAGCTATGATAGAGATTCAAGCATGTTTCCTGGAAAGAAGAGACAGTATCTAAAAGAACCAAAACACTATTTGGAAATCTCATGCAAGGGGGAAGACATTCCAAACCAGAAAAAAAAACCAATATAGAGGAAAACATGGGAGATTCTACAGTTACAGATGTTCAAATGGGTATTGAGGATTGGCGCAAACTCAATTCTAAAAGAAATAAAGGTAGTGGAGATTAATTCCCTGGATGAAAACAAACAAAGGAAGCTTTTCGTGAAACACTTGCAAGGTGTGTATACATGAAGTGCCACTGGTTGTATTCAAAAATTAGATTATTCTTAAAAAAAATAATTAAAAAGAAGAGCATTTGATTCCAAACAGAACTTCTTTAACAGATGGATAGGAGAATGGCAGAATAATACAATCCCGTCTGCTGTCTGAGTCCCTGCTGAGAGCTACTTTCAAGCTGATAATACAATTCTATTTGTGGCTAAAATCGTGCTGTACTGGCAGTTTAGCTCCTCAGGTTTTTTGTGGGGCGGTCGCTGGAGGGGGGGGGACACACACAGATTGTTTTGTTTTGCTTTTGCTTTATTATTATGAAATATTGCTGAGATGTCATCTAAAAAAAAAAAAGTAGAATATGCTGCCTTTTATTTCAAAGTCACTTGAGCTAAAATCTGAATTGAAAGCATCTTCTGAAACTCAGTGCAAGAAATGACGTGAGCAGAAGTTTAATCCATGCATTTACAGGACAAGCAGGATGGGTAAAATGATGATTAACATCAACTTCAATACAGTATGTATGAATTCTTTAAACAGAGTATAAGCATAGATGTTAGCTAAAAAGGACAGAATCATTGAGTTGTGATGTTCATAGTTGTTCCTTTTTCAAACACACGTAGCAGGTTTGTCTATTAATTAAAAAGAAATAGAAAACCACCAACAAAAAACCAACCAACTGAAACAAAAAAAAAAACCACCAGCAGGACCGATATAAAAAGCCAAAGCAATTGATTTCTGACTTGCAGTAAGGGAGTTGTATGTTTGACTGGACATGGATCTGAAGTATATTATATAGTGAAAAGTTGTCCAAAGATAATTTAAACTAATACAATACTTTAGTAAATATGTTAATACAGAGAGAGAGAAGGGAAAAAAAAACATATTCACTTTTCTTAGCGATGTTAAAAGAGAAACAATAAAGTTAGACAAAACTCCTTGAACAGAGTTGCACCAAGGTACAAAAGGTATTTAGTGCTCATTTCCTATCTATGGAATCAGTTCAGCTTCATGAGTGCAAAGAGATCAGCATCAATAATAATTCTAGTTGCAAGTTTACACTCATTGGCAAACGTTTGATTTTTTTTCATGAACTAGACTTATAAATATATAAATTCTAGAGATAGAAACACCACCACATAAAAACTAAACATGGTCTTTACGATCTCACCAACAGGACTCTCTTTTATGTAAGGGGTTGACTTACATGGATATGAAAACATGAACATGGTTTTCAGTTGATTGTCCAGAACTCTTTTTACCAAAGTAGAAACAATTCACGTTATGTGATAAGAGTGTTGATTATATAGAAGCTGTTGCTTGCCCAGAAATGGTGCACCAAATAGAATTGCAAAGAAATATTTCTTCTAATTTACAGCAACATTTTTTTATTTTTTTTTTTTTTTTACTATTTAAGTATTACAAAAGCAGAAATTGACTTGGAAGCTATTCTCAGAAATGTGATTTTATTCTGAAAATCTAAATCCAATTACAATCTTCACACACCTTTTTAAAGATCTACTTATATACCAATCAACTGTGACATGGACGAAGCTGAACTGTTTTGCAAAGATTGACACCGACTGTTAGTTTGCCTCCAGTTTAGCCTTTTAATTGGTTTCAATAAAATTCTACGTCCAATGATTTAAATGTTAATGCAGATTTAACCCATAATAATGATAACCGATATTCAAAATAACTTGAAACCCAAATGTGAAATCTTGTCACTAACCAGCACACCGAGAAGTCTTCTGATACTTTTGCAACTGCGTGGAGATTTCATTCCTCTTAATGGACTTGGCAAAACTGGTCAAGCAGCTCAGCCTCTGATACAATCAGCATTTTCTGACTTATCTTTTATAGTCAGGATCTAGTTCAGACTGGTGAGGAAGAATAGCAAAAAGTCTTTACCTGGCTTTCAGGCCAAATATTCTTTTCTCCTCCCTGCCACAATGAATCCAGGAATTTAGGAGCCTGGCATTTGACAACAGCGATTCTGCCTGCCTTTTGCATGGGGTCCTATATTTTTGTTTCTTTTTGAGGCTCTCTCACTACAGTAAATCTATCTATCTTTTTGGTAATCTATGTTTGGAACTGTTTTCATCTACCTCTTTCTTCAAGGAACAGAGAATTTATTACCAAATCCATAGATTTTTAAAGCCAGAAGAAGTTAATAATCTTGCATGACTTGGCCTCCCGTGACTGGGCAGCCCACTGAATTTTGCCCAGTTATTCTCCTAGTTGAGCCCAAATCAATCATATATTTTAAGAAATCTAGTATTAATTTAAATCCCAAGTGACAGGAAACGGTTGCAATACTTAATTACACTTAAAATTTGTAACTTATTTCTACTTCAAACTTTGGTGATTTGGTGACTTCCCCTTCAAACCCTTTCATCTTATTAGGTCTCTGCCTGTCTGACATAAAAGAGTTTATTGAGATCAGTGTCCAACCATCATTTTTCTCACCTTTTCAGACCTCGAGGCCTGTACTAAGCCAAAGACTTTATATTCCACTTGGATCATTTGGAAGAATAAGTGAAACCTGCAATTTCTGTTCCAAATACTTCCCAGAACTTCTTCAGCGTGCGGGAATGTTTTTCCATCCCTGTCCTTTCAGAGAGCTGAGAAAGAATTACAAAAAACACTTGAAGATTTGTAAGTGATATTCCTCTATGTTCTCCACCTCCTATCTACTAAAATCTTCTCATTTCAAATACAATTACTCCTCCACTTCCTCCTACTTCAGTGGATTCCTCATTCTGTTCTATCAATAGTAAGGGGGGTGGGGGGCAGGAATCACTTTCCTGAGCATGCTTGGTTCGTTTTTAACATTAAGAATATTTTGCATTATTAAAAGCTTGGGTTTGTTTTTCTCCAAAGCATATCACTTCCCTCCACACTGGTTTATTTTTTTGTCCCTCAAATTCAATACAGATGAAAAATAAAATGATGAAAAAGGAAAAAAAAAAAAAGTGAAGAAAAAAAAAAGAAGTTCAGTATTTCCAGCGAGTTTTTTTACACTGAATTTATTTAAAATAGCTCTGAAATAATGTGGTGGGTTAATCTTGGCTGGCTGCCACATGCCCACCAAACATGCTCTCTCATCCCTGCTCCTTAGCAAGACAGGGCAAGAGAGTAAGATGAAAAAGCTCATGGGTCGAGATAAGAACAGGGAGATTGCTCACCAATTACTGTCACAGGCAAACCAGACACAACTTAGGGAAGATTAATTTAATTTATTGCCAATTAGAAATGGAGTAGGATAGTGGGAAAACAAAACAAAACAAAAAAAACCCCACGCTTTCCCCCCGCCCTCACCTTCTTCCCAGGCTCGGCTTCACTTCTGACTCTTCTACCTTCTCCCCCCACCACAAGTGGGCCAGACAGATGGAGAAGGGATGGTTGCAGTCAGTTCATAACACCTTATCTTTGCAGCTCCTCACTCCCCACACTTTTCCCTGCTCCAACATGGGCTCTCCACGGGCTGCAGCTCCCTTCAGGGCACATCCACCTGAGCTAGCGTAGGGTTCTCCATGTGGTCTGCCATGGGCTGCAGGGAGACAACCTGCTTCACCATCTCTACTCTAACAAATCTCTACTCGAACTCCTGGATTGCCTCCTCTCCCTCCTTATTCACTGACCTTGGTGTCTGCAGAGTTGTTTTGCGGACTCCTCTCTCTCACAGCTGCTGTGCAGCATTTTCTACCCTTTCTTAAACATGTTATCACAGAGGCACCACAGGTGTCACTGATTTGGCTCACCTTTGGCCAGTGGTGGGTCTACTTTGAAGCTGGCTGGAGCTGGCTCTGTCCAACATGGGACAGCCTCTGAAGTCCTCTAACAGAAGCCACCCCTCCAGCAACCCCCCCCCCAATACCTTGCAATGTAAACAAAATATAATTAACAATACGTTGCAGATTCAGAAAAGGTTTTTGGTCTGCTTTTTTCAATATTTATACTAGCACTACAGAAAAAGGAAACTCATACAAGAGTCATCAACAAGCAGGACTTCAAAAAAAGTAACTAACCATTCATAATTACCTTATTTTAGTAATGAGATTGATTTTGAGTGAGATAGTAATATCACTAAAGTTTATATGACAATGAACTATTTGGAAGGACTTATGCTATGCAGTCTCCAGTTATGCAGTATGAATTAGTTAGGACTTGGACAATAAATGGGTAGCTTCTCGCTTTCAGTGACTAAAATCACTGTAGAAGTTAATGGACTCTGCTGTGAATGGTTTGGCATACAGTCCTGAAGCAACAAAAAGCAACTGTCATTCTTCAGAACTTTGCCAGGGTATTCACAACTTTAAAAATTAATATTCCACTTTCACAGCACAGGTAGACCTCTGCATCCTCTGCTGGGCTATGTATGTGGTAACATGCTCACAGTGAGAGGACGTGCATTTTGTCAGGGGGAAAGTGATGCACTCTGACGTTCCATTCCTAAAGGATAAAAAGCTCATAAGTACTGCACAAGTATTCATAGTTTGCAGACCATGCAGGATGAATTCAGGTTATATTCTAGGAACAATAAAATGTTAAACCGTGATGGCAAAATTAAAGAGATTGCTCTCAAACCTCAATGACTACCTTTTTTTTTTTTTAATACGTAAGCATGAGGTGGTGTTAATTCTGTTAAAGTTCATAAAAAGACACAACTGTACTAGTCTCTAAGGCAGCACCATCTGCTTACTACTAAACAAGAACACGTCTTCTCTGGTATGAATTTTTGAGAGGCTAAGGCTTGAAAAGGTAAATTTCTTCCCAACTGAGTCAAGGTGCTCAGTCTTGTATTAAGAAAGAATTTCCTGCTCCATTTCCACTTGTGTCTTTTTGAGACAGGCTCACAAAGATGAAAGTCACTATAAACATATGCTAAACTCAGCTGTGGGAATAACTAAGGTGAAATGATGAGAAATGCATAGAATTCTTTCAATGTGCCTTTCAATCTGAAGGTCCTCCTGAAAATAATATTACTTATTTTAGTGTTTTACATTAAGAACAATTCAATTTGAGGCTTGACCCTTCATAACTTTGGGGGCTTTTTGGTTTTTTGGGGTTGATTCTTTGGTTTGATGCCCCCTTTTGCCCAGGAGGCAGAACAAAGACATCCTATGGAGATGAGTCATTTCAAATAGGCCAGAAACTGGAAATTACAAACATATAAAACAAAAACCAAAATCTGACCTGAAGAGAGGAAAGTGAGAAATTTCGGGTTCTGACAAGTTTCAAATACATGTCTTGAATGTTTATCCTGTAATTGTCCAGAATCTTTGAGCTTGCACGGCCTTTTATTACTTGAATTAAAGCAATGAATTGGCAATGCAGCTGGATGGTCCTGTTGGTTCTTGACTGTCAACAACAACCAACTGAAAGTCATAACTTTCTAGAGCACAATATTGTAGTAACTATATAGGTACACAAAGCATGGGGCAGAAAATTCAAGTTATTAAAAAAACTTAAAAGCTTAGAAAAAAAAACAAAAGAAAAAAGTGAAAATGGTGGAAACACATCAGGCACGTAAGGAGCAGAGGAACAGTTTGCTAAATAATTGTCCTATTAAAAGACCCCAACCAAAAAGTATTAGGATCACAGAACTGTTAGAATTGAAAGGGACCTTTAAAGGTTTTCCAGTTCAATCTCCCCTGCAATGAACAAAGACATCTTTAACTAGATGAGATTTCTCAGAGCCCCATCCAGCCTGACCCTGAACGTTTCCAGGGATGGGGCATCCACAACTTCTCTGGGCAACCTGTTCCAGTGTCTCACCACCCTTACACTAAAGAATTTCTTCCTGATATCTAAACTAAATCTCCCCTCTTTCAGTTTAAAACCATTACCACTCATCACTACACTCCCTGATAAAGAGTCCTTCCCCATCTCTCCTGTAGGCCCCCTCCAGGTACTGGAAGGTCACCCTGGAGCCTTCTCTTCTCCAGGCTGAACAACCCCAACCCTCTCACCTCTTCACAGGAGGTGCTCCAGCCCTCCAGCAGGCCCATGTCCTTCTTATATTGGGGGGCCCAGAACCGAACACAGTACTGCAGGTGGGGGTCTCACCAGAGCAGAGTAGAGGGGCAGAATCACCTCCCTTGACCTGCTGGCCATGCTTCTTTTGATGCAGCCCAGGATGATCTTAATCTCTAAGATCTTGTTTTCTGTTCACTTTTACTGACATAATTCTCTTTAGTTATGATTTGAAATATCATACCAGAAAGTGTTAACATATGCTAAAAAGGAGTTTACTACTAAAATAGTTAGCTTATGTCTCTTTAGCAGCATGTCTTATGTTTTAAACAAATGAGGTAAATCAAAATGCAGCTGGAACTTTGAGACAGATTATTAATGAAATTATTTTTTAGTTGCTGAATATTCTAAAGAAAATATTTTATCTCTATTTTTAATTAAATATTTAATTCAGTATGCAGATTGACTTAAATTATGTCAATGATGAGTACATTAATTCAGAAAGTCCTAGCACACATCATCACTAAAGCAAATCTGTGACACTATATAAGGAAAAATCATTACACTCAAAACTTAAGAACTAAGAAGTTTTATCTTCCCAGAATCATCAAAAAAGGTTCTTCACTACTTCAAGACAATTAGAAAAAAGCTTCCTTTGAAGACGATCTAATCCAATCACAGAATCACGGAATTGTCAGAGTTGGAATATATAATTAAATTGGAGTGTTACAAATATGATAAAATTAAAAACACACGAAGAGACAAAAAACCCACCAAACCTCAAGCCACAATTTTAAAAATATAGGCACTTGCAATTGAAGGTGCCCAATATATCTTCACAGATAAATGGTCTGAGCAAGAAAAACAAGTATTAGGAACATAAAAGGCTTTATATATAAACAAGTGACCAAGTACCTAGATAAAGTCCTCAGACAATTCAAAATATATGCACAGGAGGTCTATAATCTTCAAAGCACCAGTGCGAATGTTATACTTTACCTACAAGTACATAACTAAGATAAAGCCTCTCTCATTCTCATGTATTCCAAAACACACAGCAAAGGCGTTGAACTAAATGCAGTCTCGATGCTGCAGTTCCCATAATACGAGCAATTAATAATCACTGTGGATTCTGATGTTCATCTATTACTTTTCCTTACGATAGTCATAAAATAATTGCTGTCATTTGCCAAAACTATTTCACAAGAGGAACTCGATGTCTAAGGTGGAATACTGGCTCTACCCCCTCTCTCCCCTTTACAGCCTCTTACAACCTCCTGCAAATTTTCGTCATTTAGTCCAGAATCATTCTTTTAATATAAACCAAATAAGGAGGAGCAGTGAACACAATGAGTTAGAGAGGTACTACTTCACCCACAGGATAAAACTGAAGGAATTTAATGGGGGAAACTAATGTGCAGGAGATGAAAGCACAATTTTATTCCTAATATGTTGCTTCCTTAAAAAGTGAGCTTGACTCCAGGAAAGGGACATTTATATCAACTTGCAATACCACTTAGCGCCATAGACTACTCTATTAATCCCAGTGGGAAACAGTTAGCAAAACAGTAAATTAGTAAAATTAGTAAATCCCCCAGTGAATTGAAATACTACAAGTATTTCTAGTTTGAGTGGCATTACCACTTTCAGTTATCACAATAAAGGCAATTTAAGAACTCCAGTTCCTCTGCTCTTCGTTCTTTTAGGTAACTCCTCTAAAAGAATCTCATTCTCTATTACTCATTTGTCTATAGAATTTGACTTCTACCTAGACATTTTGGTCTTTTTATTATCTCATTTTCTTAATCAGAAAGAAGGACTGCTGTGGTTCCTCACTACCTTTGCATGGCCAGCCATAACTCATCTAAAAGTTAGCAGGGAACTTCAGAAACGCACCACACACCATCAGCGTGTTTGCAATCGGCAGTTCTTACTGCTGAGGTGACAAACCAAAGAGCAATATAAGCAGTAAGATGTCAGCAAATCATTTCAGTTTGATGTAAAGTCCATGCCAGATTCACTTCTGGGTTTCTGTCAGCGTAAGCAGGAAAAGCCCAGACTGTGGAAGCCCCTCCAGAGGGAAAGCCTGCAGGAGAAGAAAAGGGCAGAGGCTCCTTTCTGGAAAGAAGAGGGTGAATCAAACTCCTGGAGGGTCATGTGACATGACAAAAGTTTTTAGAAAATGAAAACTGGTCAACTGAATTCTGGCTTCATTAGACTTGAATAAAATGGCTGCAACGAAGAGTAAACTTAATTTCCTGAATGATCTTGGAGGGAGGGGGGGAAACATGTAGGAAGGACTGGAAAAGAGTAAAGTATTTCAATTATTTGTTTGCATTTTTAAAAACAAAATTATTTTATTTCAACATAAAAAAAGATATTTGACAACTTTTACAAAATTAGGTGTTTTCTTTTTTTCATTCTGCTATCTACATAAAAGTTTAAAAAATTCCAAATACCCCACAGAAACATTTTCTTCACTTTCCTTTTTTTTTTTGCCTCCGGTAAAATAACAACAATTTTAATTCTTCATTTTTGTTTCATCAGGAAATATTTTTTCTCACTCTTTCTCTTTTTTTTTTTTTTGCTTTTTCTGCAGGAGGGTAGAAGGCTACAAACACAAAGGATGAAATCCTAGTAACTGGTGAAGTCAATAGAAAAATTCCCACTGACTTCAATAAGAATGGGATATCATCCAGAATGCTCATATTCCTGAGAACTTTGTACTATATGCACAATAAATTACAGTTAGTGTCCACCTGACATTTTGAATTTTCCTGCTTGTCATTTTCTTTCAGTTCTGAAATTTTTTTTAACCATCTGATTTTTGAGCAATGGGTTTCAGATATTATGAGCGGGGTGAGACACAGAGGTTTTATATCACTCTATGATGGCCCCTGCCAAGTGATAATGGATTGACATTGACAAATCCCTAAGAGCTAGACCTGACAGTTAACGGATGCTGTGAGATCAGTCTCAGAGAACAGTTTAAGGTTAAGGGGGCAAAAACAGTGTGAATACTCCACACTTGTCTGGTTTTGAGTCTTCCAAACTAAATGTGTTGAGAGCAAGAGAAAGCGAGTCGGCAAAGGGAAAGCAGGGGGAGAAGAGACGGTACAGTGAAATCTTTACATCGAACCCGACACATCAGTCATTCCAGAATTCTTCACGGACTACAGGTTGTGATGATTTATAGGTGGTAAGCTTCAATTTGGGAGGCCATAAGCACATTCTTTTATCTAGACTTCTACAGATTTGTTTCCTATGTACTCAGTAAGTAATAAGTGATTTGCTATTGATTTGTCCACAGGCAGAAGAAAAGTGGATTGGTGCTGTAACCCCAACGTGAATGGGAACTTCAGGGACATTGCTACAGAAGGGAAATGCACACAGACAGATAAAATTTACAGATACTTTTAAATGTGCCAAGTTTCTAGCTCCCAAAAAAGCTCCAGCTAAAGCTTTAATTATCAAACTCTACACAATTGCATTAACTTTGAATAATAGTATTTGATCACAGCTAACAAAAAAGATATATGATAAAAGAAATTCCTTTAAAAATCATAACCTCAAATCCCATGTAGGTTCCCAAAATACAGTAAGCGCTACCTTAAAGAGCTTAAAATGCTGCCAAGAATAAGTACATAAGGTAAAAGTCCAACCTATATCAAACGCTTTTCCAGCTACATAACAACTTGATTATTTAATTCCACAGTTAGTGCAAAATGGTACAAAGCTATCCCCTGTGTTTTGCATTAAAAAGCTGGATGACCGATTTGTCATTTAGGGCAATTTTCACTCTACAAAATTTTGCCTTGATTTCTGTTCCTGAATTGCATTCTTACTGGCTTACAAACAACCACATACAAGAAAGTTCTAATGCAAAAAAAATTTCTTTACTGCTGCAAGAATGTCTTTCGGCATTCAAACTTACTCGCATGGCAAGCGATGTATGAGTTGTATCTGTCACACTATGTCCTGACCACATCTACTTACAGTCATACTATTTTTATTGCAGAATACATTAATTCATTGATTGAGTACATCTTGGAAGTTGCTTTTATTTTCTGTGAGATTTTTAGTAATATACGTTGGTCGTTGGCAGATACAATGAAATGAGAGTCATGTAAAAAATTGATAATACATTGCAACTATTCTTAATATTATTTGGCTAGGTTTAATAACGGCTGAATACAACTGGCAAAGGGAATAGCTCGGACCCAACACAATTGGTAGTAAAACTCGTTACCTTCCAACTGGGCTAAGATTTGTCCCAACATGAAAGCACAACACATAAGAATTCCTACCTTTGAAAAGTTTAAATCAAGGTGGTTTTTTTTGTTGTTGCTTTGGGGTATTTGGTGGGGTTTTTAGACTTACTTTGTTTCCTGTATCTTCAGGTTACTTTACAAAACCGAAGTTAGCTAAACTTTGTTTTAAACAATTCACTAAAAATTTCCCTGCTCAAGGACAGCTTCCCTAAGAGCAAATAACTGGGCTGTAAGAAGCCAGTTCCTTCACCAATCAGTCTTTCATACAATAGTTTGAATCAATAACAACAGCATCCCATGCTTGATAATTTTTTTTGATACCTAAATACTGGGCCTACTCTATTTTGACTAATAGTAGCTTTAGTCAGCTGAGAAAGAAACATGAAATGATGAGTTAGAAAGTTTGCTCTCCATGTCAGTACATTACCTAATAATAAGTTCTCTCCTGCAGAAGAGTGGAGGAAAATACAAGAAAACTACAGTAAAGAACTTTTTTATTTTTTCTGATGACTACAAAAACACGTATGTGTGTCAGTCCTCAGAAGTGGCTGGGCTTAATAACTCGTGTTCTGATTGATGCAATAAAGGAGTCAATCGGCTTCAGGGATCAAAAATATTATCAGCATGAAACAGGATTTTTGTTTCTGATCTGCAGTCGCCCATGTAAGAGATTAAGTACTACAACACTAAAGTGCGTGTGTATGCCTGCAACATCAATCTAACTGCTGGCTAATTTTCATATAGAAATAATGAGAAAAAAAATCTCTGTGTTATGATATTTTTTTTCTCTCCTAGGGATTGGATAACTGAGTTGATCATAGTAGTTTGATATATCTCATATGTAATCTGTGCATAACATGACATTAAATACTAACAGCCAAATTATCAGGGTAAATTAAGAAGAGCTTTTCTATTCTCTTTTTGAAGCTATGTAATTTTATATAAGCTACGATCAGATCCATAGCTTATAAAGACAATACAGTAAATCAAGGAGCATGGTAAATCAAAAGATTGTTTACACGGACTTCCCTGTTTGCTACACCAGGTTATTTTATTTTGTTAAAACTCAAATCTTTGGCCACATGAAATGAAGACATTTTGAAGAAAAAATGGTGAAAATCTGAGACAAATTGAGACATCCATTTCATGAGCACATGGGGGAAAATAGTGAAGAACATTTTAACATATCTTGTCTCTTAAAATCATTTTCAAGGCCAAACTGAGCATTAGGAGGAGACATTACGAAAGGTCCTAAAAAAGCATCACTAAGGAGCAGACCTAGATAAAAGACAGTTAATTATACTCACAGATATTTATTACCTCAAAGTGTCTAAATAAAATGTAGCTTTTAAACTATTATCCAAGCAAACCCAATGATTTTAACGGGTCCTTTTTACTCTGTATTGATATTCTGTAGAGAAAAACATACATAAGCACAATTTCTTAAAACATACCCAATACCAATAAGCATAATTTCTAAATGTAAAGAACATCCTGAAAACTAATAATTAACACTCTTTCTCAACGAGTTTGACTTTCTTAAGAACACAGCCTTGAAAACTATATTTGCGATAAAATACAGCGAATGTGAATAAAACCCCATGCTCCCAGTTTTTAAGTGAGGATAAGTGGTGGCAGATATATAAGCAAATGCACAGTTAAAATAAAAGTTCATGGAAAATAATTTTCTCAAGAGTACTTCTCTAATTTTGGACTCAATCACAGTGCGAATTTACATATAGCACATGTGAGAGAATTAAAAATGCAGACCATTATTTAGCAAAACAAGAATGGACATTCATAAACCAATTGAAAAATGCATGTTTACATTTAGCATTTTACTTTGCTATTTTCATTAAAAGAAAATCTATATAAATTTATATTGTTTATTCTTTGCTTTTTTTCTGATAGTTAGAAAACAGCTGTTCTACTGCATTGGACTTTGGCTGGCTAGATTGCAAGGCTCAATAATCTGTCTCGGCTCAGGGTTAAGTGATGGAATTCATTTAAATGCCCCAGAAGTAATCATCCACAAAGAGTACATTATTTCTCTTTTATGAATTTTCAAACCTAATACTGATGGGTGGCATGCAATTAAACCTGATCAATATGTAATTTAGGTGGGCTGACATGTTTTCAAATTCTCAGAATATAGATTCTTTCAATATTGCAAGACCTTAGTGAAATACTCAGCCCTTATGAAACAGCCAAAGCACTTTAGTACAGTAAAACAACAAAAATATGCCTATTCCAAAGACAAATGGAGGAGAAATTAAACTTACAGACACTAACTTTTCAGAGAATTAATTCTTTTAGTAATAAATGGAGACCTTAGCAGAATCAAAACAACTATTTCGATAGAAATTAACATGCAGATATAGAGGCTTCTGTATTGCACTATATAAAGTGGTGGATTTTTTTTTTTAACAGGTTGTTTAAACATAACTCTGAGAGAATTGAGCTATGGTAACAGTCAGTCATGTATCACAAATATTTCTTCTGAAAGACTATAAGCAAAAAAATAAAGAAAAGTTTGTTTGTTTTTTAAAATGCGGATTATCATAATGATCCTTTGTGTTAAGCTAATAAACAAGGAGAAGTACATTGCCTTGTGACCCTAAAGGTCATGAGTGACAGTCTCTAGTATTACTAATTACCTCGCTGTCATTTACACAATAAGAGTCACACTTGAATTCTTATGATCTTGTATGGATCAGTCTTAAAATTTATACCTAAGGTTCTAGCCTGCCACCTCTTCTGTTTGCACAGACAGCACCCACGTTACTGTCCAGGAAAAATATATTTACGAGTTATTCTCCAGGAAAGCAGTCTTTGACAAAGCAAGGAATTTTTTTAATCTTTAGATATTTATGGTATTTTTATTCTAAAAATGTTATTTTTAAGTTTGAAACTGGTTTTACATAACAAGGAAAGACTGAATTGTCTATTTTCTGGAGCTTTGACGCTTTATTATCACATATAAGTCAGAGACACACCAACTATCAGCTGCTTCTGTTTATCTTTTTAACACTTTGTTGGTGTTATTTTATTTTACATTGTTACATAACTCCTGTAAATGCTGAAGGTCTATGAATATTCCATAACTATGAAGCACAAATGTGAGCATCACCTAGGATAAATTTTCAGATTGTCAGACTCTGCCAAAACATATTTCCTGTTTTAATAGGTTTTGAAATCATCCTCTTTTACATTTATCCCATAGGAAAGTATATCACTCATTCTCTTGTGAAGCTTCGATCAGAGATGGGCGTAAGTAGTGGCAGAATTTCGAAATCTTTTTTTCATGAAGTGGGCACAGACCTGGAGAAAGTAGGTTCCCGGTTTTCTCACAGCTATGTGGGTGTAAATGCGCTGTAAGTCTGTCAGCTTTAGCTGTCCTGGATTTCTGGAATGTAACTGTAGGCAGATCTAAAGGCTGCAGGCAGACCTTGCCCCCCATGCACCATCAGAGACCGTGATATTCATCCCCACAGCCCAGGTTAACCCTGCAGAAAGCGACAGCAGCTTTGAACCGTGCCAAGTGAGGGAAGAACCCCACGTGCTGCCTCCGAGCCCAGGAACGCTTCGTGGTGATGAGAAACCTCACCTTTCATAGCAAAACGAGCGCAGCACTGATTCAGCTGGAGAGTATAATCCGAGTGCCTACGCACTCAAAACTCAAGAGTAGGTGGTCTGGGAACACAGAGGATATACATGTAGCCACAAATGGGAAAAAAATAGATAAAGCACTTGCTCTGGACTCCAGCTGGCACCTTTCCCCACTGCCTCAAGGTGCGACCACTCCATTTTCTAAATGACCAGCCTATGCACTAAGTAGACATCTCAAGCATCTAAATTACTAAAGAACAGTTGGCCCCTCACAAAAGCCAAATAAAAGTCACAATTATTTTAGGTCAGTTGAACAGAAGGAAGGTTTATCTGCAGAAAAGGAGTCTATATCGGTTACCAGCAATGAAGAAACTTGGATCAAAAAGCAAGAGCAGCCTACTCCCAAAATAAATAAAAAAACCCTGAACTGTTTTACTGCACAATTTGGTTAACTGTTAAATAAAGAATATTTGTATGCCCAGCTTCAGTAACTTTTCCTTTATTCTGTTCGGGACTGGATTTTAGTGAGTATCACAAAAGCAAGGAACCAAAGATCACTAGCAATATTATAAATATTCGGTAAGAATATAGTAGATTTACTTAAAAAGTGCACCTCCTAGGTGCCAATGTGCAACTAAGAAGAGGTAGCGGTTACAACATAAATTGAAAATAGAAATATATTCATTTCCAGTAGGGAAAAGCACTCTAGAATCAAGCAGCTTTATAAAAAATGCATTAAGGGTTTTCAACATCATGCTAAAAGCTGTAGGCTTTAATAGAAAACATTCATTAAAAATTTCTACAGAAAGCAATAGGTTACTATCCCAGCTGCAGAAAAGTATTTCATTTGTAAATTAATAAGCCTTTATAATAGTTACAGTTGATTGAATTTATACATTAGCTCTATTGACTGTTTACTCTTAAAGTCTAGAAAGTCTTCTACAGGGATTTATTTCTCCTTTTAACAAATATGAATATGGTATCGTCGCAGCACACGACAGGAGCTGTAGCCTGAGCCCCACGGAGGAACCATGTGCTTCCAGCTTCTCACCAGAATCCGTGGGATCTGGCTGATGGCAGGTGCTACCCGGAGCCCAGCAGGACGCAGAGCACCCTTGCCTTTAATAAAATGCTAAGCAAGTAACTTCGATGTGTCATTTCGAAATGCCTGAAGTGATGTGAAGGGGAAGACTTTCACTGAGCTATTTGCTGGTCACTGGGACAGAAATGACAAAGGATTCTGTCCATTAGTTTTTCAATACAGTGTTCAATAGCAGTAGGAAATTGATGGTGTAACAGTGGCATCACATTGGGGAAACTTATGATGCGGACAATAGCACTTCCAATAAAAGGGCTTTTGATTTTCTGTGTGTCAAACTGTTTTAATATTAGGGCATTTCTAGGTCAATGAAGGGTTAATGTAGCACCATAAATCATATCCAAACAAGAGCCCTTAACTGCCTATGTCAAAGCAGTATTCTACTAAGGTCAAAAAAGCATTAAGGGAAGAAAAGGAAAAACACACACACACAAATGTAGGTTGCAAAAGCAATGCAGAGCCACATCTATTCTGCTGCCCCAAAACTGACATTGACACAGCATACTAAAGAGAGTGAATAATAGGTGAATTAGAAATTAATGATTCCTCTGCTATGTAAATGGCAATTAAAGGACATGCCATGCTGCAGGCTCTGTCCTAAAACTCTTCTCCATTTGTTTGGATTGAAATTCATAGCATATGCAAATGCTGGTATGTGTTTACTGAAACCTAGAAATCCAGATACAAGATGGACAGAGATGTTTTTACATTTCTATTTACAAATTCACCTTTAAAACAGAATTTCAGGGGGAAAAAAATGTTATGTAGCTAATTTCTTACTATGAATAAATAATGGCTGCACAAACACATTATACCTTCAACACAGCACAGTAGCAAAACTCAATAATTTACATTGATTATAATCCTACACATCAAAGTGTTACTTTAACAAAGCAACACAGTGGCTGCTATTTGTAAGTGCCTTCTGTCCTGTAAGGTGCTAGAAAGAACTGTTTTCCTTTCATGGTGTCAAACCATTAGGTTTTTATCTCATAAAAAACATCCTTTCATCTCCATTGCATGTAAGTGCAATTAATAAAATTACAAATTCAATAAAGAATAGAGGGGTTGCAGTAAAGGAATGCATTCGTTGTTTTGTTTGTGCTTTTAGTTTAGAATGGCTACATCTATCATGCAAGGTAGAGAGAAAAGGCTTTTGGAGCAAAAGAATCCTTTAGGGACACTGTCAAACAGGAGATCACAGTCCAATACTGTTTTACTACTGAAGTAGTAAGATCTACTTAAAATAAAAATTCCAGTCCAGCTTTGGGAGTTACTGTACCTTGTAGTCAGTCTAAGAAAAGAATGATTCAGAACTGGGTAAACTTCGACACATTTGTCATTTAAAATCTGCAAATTCCTGCAATATTCTGTGCTAGCATGTGAAACAAATGGGCTTCTGGGAGGGAAAGCTGCATTGACAAACTCAGCAAAGAGCAATTTTCTGTCATTTAATGAAGGATGGAGGGAGGCCTTGATAAAGTACCCACTCATTACAAGTTTGGTTTTGTATGTGTGTCTGTGTGTGAGACAGAGAGAATGTGTGTGTGTTGATGAAAGGGTAATCTCACTAGTTCAATCTTCTCAGACAAGTTGGACTTGCTAAAAGCACTCTTTATTTTCTTGTAAAGTCAGTTAGACACACTTTCACATACATAATATCTGCATGCTGTTGTTTTCTTTTTGCTAAATGATGCACAATGTTTCTCCCTGATCATATGATGGCTCTTTCTGTCTGAAATACAGCCATCTCTTGAACAAGTGTCCTCTCCCTCCTGAGCAGATATGGACTATTATAAAAATGGGGAAGTTATAGTTCCATACATATTTTATATAAAGCGGTGAAACATTTGCCTATTAAGGTCAGTTTTCAGAACCTGGCAAGTCTGTGCTGCATGGCATCCTACACAGCCTCTGAAAATAAGAGCACAGTTACCTCTTTTTGTCCTCTGCCTAATACCAAAAGCAGAATAAACAGATTGTTTACTACCGTCATGAATTCAGCTTTGTTGTTTACTGTGTCTGTAGGAGGGCTGCAGTTTAACTTGGAAGAAATTAGTAAAGGATGTATTAAGAAGTACTCACATGTTGTGACTGGGTGCACATTATCCCTTTAATAACTTCCAGTCCTCAAAGACTTACGATAGCTTCAAGCCAGTGAATCAACGTTCATAAAGTTGAGTACATGAACACAGAGTGAGGGATTTGTTAGCCAATAGGCTACAACTAAAATATGTCACCCAATGCCCTGCCTTACTGGCTGGTTTCTTTAATGAAACTAAGCTTTTACTATTTACCTTTACACCTTTACTTATGATAAAGGACTGCATTTATAATAAGTGGAATACTTCCCACTTAAAACGTATCTCATACAATTCCTTTTTCATTCCTGTGGGTGAAAATAGTTTCTTGGGTTTGGGGTAAAACCTAATAAACTATTTGTGCTGACAAAAATTGAAACAACATAGGTATGACTGGCATATTTATATCTACCTCAGATTTTAGGGCATTTGACAATCACCCCAAGGAGCAAGTATAAGGCTTCCTGAACAAGGTCTTGATTCCACTAAAGTCAATAGGGCAGACCCACAGTGAGTTGGATTTTCTCATGAACTTCAGTGAAAACTGGTATCAGCTGTAATCTGTGTATATACTATTTTGTCTTAGATCTAAGAAGAAACAGATTAAATTAATTTTACTGATGACTAGATTTACCTTAGCCATTTTACGTCACGCAACACTTATAGCTATGGTTAGTAAACAAACACCAGCCTGCTAACATCATTAACCATATGTTTATACATAAATAAAGAGGTAATTTCTAAGAACTGTGATGGCTTATGCCGTATTAGGAAAAAAGAACCCCAGCCAACCAACATGTAAAATAAGACTGGTTAAAAGAGAACAATCATAGTTTGTAATGGTAAAATTTCCCAGCATTTCAGTTAGTAAAATTGTACCTATAACAGAAAACTAAAATTTTAGGACAGTTGCTATTGATTCCTGTTGGGTTCTACATTTTTCACATGCACACATGGAATCATACACTCAGAAAATGTACATACTAATTCTATATATCCCCTCTGTTTTAATGCTCTGTTTCTTCTGTACTGACGGTAACTAAAGCTTCTGAGATATTTTATATAATGCTTGGGCTGGTACTGTAAAACTGAGATATGGGCAGTATTTCTTTCCCCACATATGGAACCTGTTTACTAAATAATAGTTTGATGTCTTAAAACACTGAACATCAAAACTTATTAAGAGAGTGCATTTCTCACTGTGCCTGTTAGAGTAACAATAAGATTTCATACTAGTGCTCTCATGCTGTAAAATATTTTATTACACAATCTACATTTTTAGAACTATTTCAATATCTTATCTAGTAAATTATTTCAAAAACATATTACAAGCATATGTCTCAATATTATAAGACTTTGTGCTGGTTTTGGCTGGGACAGAGTTAGTTTTCTTCATCGTAGAGTAGTATGGAGCTATGTTTTGAGTTTGTGCTGGAAACAGCGTGGATAACACAGGGATGTTTTAGTTACTGCTGAGCATTGCTTACACAGAGTCACGGTGTTTACTGCTTCTCACACCACCCCACAGCAACAGGCTGGTGGTACACAAGAAGTTGGGGGGGACACAGGTGGGACAGCTGACCCCAACTGACCAAAGGGATATTCCATACCATATGACATCAGCTCAGCAATAAAAAGCTGGGGGAATTAAATAGAAGGGGGGCCATTCAAAATTCTCACATTTTGCCTTCCCAAGTAACCATTATATGTGATGGAGCCCTGCTATTTTGGAGACTGCTGATCACCTGTCTGCCAACGGGAAGTAGTTTTGCTTTGCCTCCATGTGCACCTTTTGCTTTACCTATTAAACTGTCTTTACCTCAACCCACAATTTTACTCACACTCTTCCAATTTTCTATCCCATCCCACAAAAGGGGGTTGAGCAAGTGGCTCTGAGGTGCTTAGTTGCTGGAGGGGCTAAACGATGATAGCCTTATAAAGAGAAATTATCTCAGATACCTAATTTAAACAATGTGCAAAACAAATTTTTTTTTTTTTTTTAAGCCCTTACCACTTAGGCCTTACAGCATTTCTGTCCAGGAACCAAAACCATGATGTTCCAATACTTCTGAGCATAGTAAAATTAGCATTTACTAACCAAAGCAGCCCCACAGGTTTGACACTGAAGCATTGCAGTAAATACAGCATTCCAGCTGCTATCAGTTCCCAAAATTGAGAGCCAGTGATACATTACACATTCTGGGTCTGATTCAGCATTTGCTTGTAAAGCAGTCGTAAATCTGCTTTTGCTGGCCAGGTACGTCAAACTTGCAACTGCTCTGTATTGTTGAAAGACATATTTGGTCCATACAGAACTCTGGTCCTTTCCTCAAATTTTTGTGCTGTTAAGACTCTTTCCACTGTTGTGCCTGTGCCGCACTTGAATATAAATTAATTCCAGGTCTTCTTAACAAATACATGCTTTTATCTTGAAAATAAGATAACACGT
Source organism: Calidris pygmaea (assembly GCA_003697955.1). Lineage (NCBI taxonomy): Eukaryota > Metazoa > Chordata > Aves > Charadriiformes > Scolopacidae > Calidris > Calidris pygmaea. Next base: position 693,506 of record QJSC01011361.1, on the reverse strand, counting down.
TCTAACTGCCATTTTAGTTTGCAGGCAAATGCAATTCACAGCACAGCTATTGACACCAAGAAAGCTTACTGGAGATTTAAAGTGAACATCTTAGCTATATATATGCAAAAGAAATGAAGGATTAAAAACCAAAACAAAAAAAAAAAACACCCCAAAAAAACCCTCCAACCACCCCCCAACAAAACAAAAAAATACACCAAAAAAAACCCCACTTAACTTCTCAGATCTCAAGCCTCACAGACTGTAGTCTAATCAAGTCTACCACAAGTCCACCTCTACAAGAATATGACCAGTTTTAACACACAACCTCATACAAATATTTTTACAGGATTGTTCCTTCGGTTAATAGCCAGAATACATTCTAGGAATATGTTAGTGCTGCATATCCTCATTCAAGATAGTGTGGAGAATCATTACCTAATGCTTACTGAATGAGACAAGAGGCACTTCAAACAAACAGCAGCCTCAACTTACAATGTACAAAAGTGAAAATAAGCCCCTAAAGTTACTGCTGCTTTCCTAAGCGTTGGTTTAAATAGTGCTTTCCTGGAGAGCTTTTTTTTTTTTTTCCCCTAAGGTATTTCCCCACTTGCTGATTTGGAATGAAAATATAAAATAATAACAAAGCGTGAGTAACAAAATCAAGTATTTGGAAAACTCATGAAAAATACTTAACGACAGAAAATTTGCAGCAGATTCCCAACCTTTTCACAATCTTCCAAGGAATCCTTGATTTCTAAATTATAATGATGGCTGGATAATCAGGACCTAAACAGTACATACAATAGAAGCATGTGTTTATGTATTGCGTCCTTTTAATGAAAGAACCTATAATAAATTTCTAAAGGATTATGTAGCCATTGGCAGAGGTTGCTTTCAAGAGGTAGACTTCCAACAAAGTTAAGAAGTTAAAAGAATTCCCACCAGTTTGTTGACAAGCTGCATAATTCACCTTTAGTTTTAAGGGTCCGTTTTTTTTGTGTTTATATAATTTTTTGTTGCAGCTGATTACTGTCTACACCACATCCCTCTGTAGGATATCCATGCTGGTGCACACAGCTGCACGGCAGACTACTGGGTTAACAGATGGGTCCTCTGTCTCAGCAGCAGCGTGCTCAGTTCAGAATCACACAGACCAGAAAGCCTTGGTATCATTTTCATCACTACAAATCTGGATTGGTCTGGTCAAAGACCTTTAGTTAATTTTTTTATTCACAAGTCACGGTTAATGGGATCATACCAGCCAATGGGAAGCGAAAACCAGTGAGATGTATGGTCAAATAGTACTTCTTCCAGAAACACTAAACACCGTGTTTTACTGGCTTTACATCAACTCTATACCAGATAGAAAAAATCATGAGGTTCCTGGATCAACTTCTACAATTACTTCTTTTCACAACTACAAACGGTGCAAAACCAAAACAATCCAGGGCACTTTTTTCTAGATCAATAAGCAAGATCTCCTCTTACTTACACTAATATGCGCTAAACAGCTTTGCAATGGTGTATATATCTGAACAATTCTCATTTTTCACCTTTGAGATATGTTAGTAATAACGGAACATAAAAACTTCCCAAATATCTCACAAAGATGACTGATTTTTGCATAACCTCCACATTATTTTTTCTTCTGAATATTGTCCCAAAGCATTTTATTATTTTTTTTTCCTCTAAAACTTACTTCCAAAATCTCTTTACTCCATTTGAAATAGGAAATCCTGTTTACAGAACTGAAAATAAAAGTTACTGTTTCTGTGCTTGTATAAATACTGGTCTGATCAGAATACAGTATATTATTGGATTTTTAATTTTCTTTTGAAAAGACCAAGCTATGTTAAGCAGCCTTTAGCAAGCTGTCACAGATGAGACCAATAAGCACATCCTGACTTAACACACATCAGGGGTTGCCAAGGATACACTGTCAGGGGACCAGGGTCAGGAGTCAAACTGACCAATATTGAGTAAATTACATTGGTTCGAATGATTCCCCCTGAGCTAGTAATGATATGGCATGCACATAGTTTTGCTCTGCAGACTGATAAATACTGCATTTGAAGGCTAAACAAGGAACAAAGCATGGAAAAATGATTCTCTATAGACTGCCATAAGCGTTCATTCACATTATCTTGATATTAAAAAAATACTATCATTGAAATTATCTCTATTCCTTTCCTGAAGAAATATAACAAAAAGCTTTTCACTTCAAAAAGCAAAACAAGCAATAAGCTAAAATAACTGGAAAGGGCAACGAAGGCAAAAGGAACCAAATCATGTCTCATATTGTACACCTTGTGCATTCCTCTATTGATACTAAAGGTATTATAAAATCATTACTCAATAGAACTATTCATGACATCTTGCAACAGATAGCACAATGAGCTTCCTTATTTCTCCCCCCCCCCAACTTAAGAATACTAATTTTGTTTCCAGTAGTCTGAAAAAAATAGTAAAAGTTTGGTCCCAGATTTTAAATTATGATGCTTTTTTTCTGGATGCTTTTGGCTTGAAGGTGCTGTCTAATACCTGAACAACTTATGACAAATTCACTGTGCAGCAAATGAACTACACTGGCCTTGTTTTAATGTTTGAAGTAACTTTAGGCAAGGTCTACTGGCAACTGAAAACACAAGTATAAGATAGAATCTGACACTGGCCAACATGTCACACAAGAGCCTTTTCTTATTTCTTTGAGACCCAATGAGAGATGGCGTTTGTAAGATCAGCAAAGCTCAAATTTACATTTAGAACAGAAGTTTGCAAATGTGACATACTTCACAATTCAAATTCTTGTTTATTTGATCATTGCTTATATTGCTTCTCGTATAAATTCTTCTAAGAACATCAAATAAGTATTAGAGATAAGTATTTGACTTTTTTCTTTTCATTTCTTTAGTCCATATTCTCCTTTCATTATCCTCATTTCCATCCTTTTTACAGTTCAGGTGTTTGGTTTTTTTTTTTCTATTATTAGCCCACTACATTTTTTTCAAGACTACTATATTTTCCTCTTTGAGCCATTTCTTTCTCTTTCTTTTTAATGCTTTTTTCCCCATCCGTGATCCTTGCTACCAGCGAACACAGACAGCAAATCTTTCTGCCTTCCGTATCTGACTCCAAACTAACAGATTTAGTATCTTTCAAAACAAGGTACTTTATGCTCTGTCAACAATGCTTTAAAAATTGCTCTTGTCCCCTCTATGATGATTTTTGTCACCAGCGGTTATATAATATTTGCATATACATGTACATATCATTGTTTGTTACCAAACGCTCGGTACCATGTTGTGAACAGATTTCTCCATTAACCTCCTGTCAGAAAATAACATAACCTCTTTTTCTCACAAATGCAAACAGTTTCAGATCCTGTCTCTCCTCTTCCATCAGTGCTTGGGTGCTGTGCTTTGAAGATAAACTTTACTGAAGAAATATAGAGAAACGGCTGCTGCTCATAAGATTTACGGTGTTCGTGCCCGTTGTTGTTCAACAGTAGTCAAGAGCACGCTGAGTGAAGCTTACGGAACAGCCAACCAACCACCCATTTCTCTCCAATCCAATTTGTACCTCTGGTGTATTAAACGCAGAAGAGAAAAGGTGGGAGTTTTGTCATGGACAAAGAGAGCCCTCCACTTGCCTCACTCCCGTGTTTTTTCTTTGGTCTTAGTGAAACCTACCAACCAACTGGTCTGTCCAAAAGCCACCTGGGGAGGAAGGAAAGGCAAGCAAGGGACAACTGTGTGGTGTGAGGGCAAGCTATAGTTACACCAGATTAGACAAGACAGATCCCTGTGGTCAAAGAGCAAAGTGCCTGCAGAGATAGGCACTTAGAAATTGCCCAGGAGCTCCTCTTAGACAGCAGCTCCAAAATGGTGCAGCCACCAGCAGAGCCAAGGAGGTAGCTTATGAAATAGTGCAGCGAGGGGCCATCTCTCTGCTGAGCAGATGCTGCTTGACTTCCAGAACTGAGCTATGATTCAGTTTCTGTAGCAGCAGAAGGCTATGGGTACTGCATTTTTGGCTGACGTGGAAGCTCATGACATCACTTCTTTTGCTTTGCTGGGCAGATTTCCAGAGTGCACTTAAGTGTATTCTTCCAAGAACAGCCAAAAACAACTTAGCCCCTTTTCTAGGAAAACTCTATTCTCCTTGAATTTTGAGCAAGGGGAATTTTTCTACCATCAATTAACAGAATTCCGTTAAATTACAGTGAATATAATATATATAAAAAAAAATCAAGCAGAAGAAAAAATCATCAAAGTAGAAGAATTGCAAGCAGAACTCAAGATTGCAGGCGTAAAGGGCCATAAAGCTAAAAAAATGCCAGATGCATTTTCAATATTAAATCTTCTCATATTAATTTCATCTTGATCTGTACATTCATCACATTTGCTTTTGCCTGCTGCAGTCATCATCACGACTAAATATGCACCAGAAATCTCTACTATACAGCTCAGCAAAAGGGATAACTACAGCTCTCCCTCTGTATTTAGAATGGATTTTAAAGGAATGCACAACAGTTACTTTAGCATCGACAAATGCTATTAAGAAGATGACAATATAAGAGGTGCAAACTATGATGGTGAAAGAATGTGGGGAATAGGTACAAGAACTCGGGTCTACAGAAGAGTCAGGTTGGGTGGTTGGCTCTTGGGACTGAACAGATGTGAGTGTGGTTACTGCCCTGTTTTTCACATGTAAATCTGGCAATGCATTTCCTGAAATCAGGAATTTTGGTTTTACCCTCACTATCCCTTATTGGTTAAACTGGTACTTCAATGGCAGAGTACTGGAAAACCTGTCCCAAAATAAAAGCATAAGTTCAAACAACCAGTACACATTCAACGGTGGGAAATTTTACAATATGACTGGGCAAACAATACTTGTAGATTACATTCTATAGATAGTGAGATTAGGGAGAAATAAGTATTACTTATTATCCTACCAAATTCAATGTTTCAGGAGAGCCATCACAGAACTACACACAAAAATCATCTATGGTTCCTCTTCTGCTGGACCAATTGTGCAAGTAACAAAGTATGTTGCATAGAGAAGGGCACCTTATATTGCTTCTCAAACTGAGCCCTGACTGATTATTTTAAGTACACTTGTTTTAGTCACATAAGCTCCACGTCCTACACTGATTACATTGTAATTTCACTGTTGATATCAATAGAGATGGTGACTTATGAGTGCGGTACTAAACTTATTCCACAGCAAATAATGACTGAGATTATTAATAAATCACAGCTCCATTTATACAGAGAAGGCTAATTCTTTATAAAGCGCACTACTTAAACTACAATTAGTTTATTCATGCTCTGGCAGCAGGATATATTGTTCTAAGAAGTGCAGTAAGATCTTCACTCAAGATTTAAACTGTTGCAAACTCCCTTTATGCTACCAAGCTTGCACCACTGTTCATTTGTAATGCGCAGCTCGCCTTCCTGGATAATGATGCTGAGGTCTCATTTCTCCAAAACAGACAGGTGCAAAAGAAAGAAGGCTGAAGAGAACATTGCAGAGTTACTCTATTCAAATGTGTTGAATTTGATGAGAGCGTTGTTTTGCTAGAGGCACCATCTAGAAGTTAATTCAGTTAATTTGAAGGACTAACATGAGCAAATAGCCACTGCTCACAGAAAAACAGTATGAAAAATGATACAGTATAGTCATATGGTGTCTATGCAAATATCAATTTCTTATCACCTGCCTATAAGTTGCCTTGTACTTTTTCTGCTTTTTTACTATGCAAAAATCCTCACATGAAATCAGTTTGTTTTATTCAATGCCCACACAGTTCTACCCTTGATCAGCAAGACTAGCTAGAATAACTAACCACTGCCTCCTTTACAAAATGAGTACAAAACAAATGGGATCAAGTCCAAAAGGAAACCCTTTATGAGTTTGCCTAAGCCTATAGAGTCTGCACGAAGGAAAAAGCAGTAGAATTCTGTTGTCTTCCCAACTTATCCTTTTGCTAGAATATCTAAAACCAACTTCCATATTCCTCTTTTGCCAAATTTTTAAAAAGAATTCTTAAGCAAAAAGACCTACAAATACATTACATACAAGGATCTAAAGTATTCATCCAAACACTGTATAATTTTTTGAATCTTGTTCTTGTTGGAATGTTCTGAAACATTCAAGGTCAGGTTGGACAGGGCTCTGAGCAATCTGATCTAGTTGAAGATGTCCCTGCTCATTGCAGGTGATTGGACTAGATGACCTATAAAAGTCCCTTCCAACCCAAACCATTCTATGACTATGATTTATATAAAAAGTATTCAAGACAGTACTTCACAAATTGGATCGTTTCAATGGATAAAGCCAATATTACCTAATAAAGGAGAGTATTTTCAAACTAGTGGAGCCATTCTAGGTAGTTACGTTATTTGTTTAAAAGCCCAATTAAAAAAAAAATCACTCACTGTAAAGGAGAATTACATGTTTAACAGCTTCCTACTGTATTACCAAACCCAGTAGAATCTTCTAAAATATCCCAATTTAAGGCCTCATTAACTTATGTAATAACTTGCATGGTGAATTCACAATGCTGTAGTTAAAGGTCAACAGACATTTAGGATAAATGTTTAAAAAACATTCTATAAGAAGCATCACTCTCCATTACATAGTTACAGCTAACTTGGGTGTTGCACTTGAAGTAGTGATTGAAACTATTTTGTATATAAGAAATTTATCTGAAATGATGTGCACTTAAATTTCAGAATAAATTGTCAAATTTTATAAATAAATTGATGAATTTAAGTTGAAATTAATTAAAGATGGATCTTTTAACAAATACAGCAGTCACTTTTTCTTCAAAGGGCCAGAATTACTAAACAATACAGACTTTTCAAAATTCAGGGATAGTGAGGATTTTCAAATTACTGATCATTTAACCCATGATTTTTGTAGGAAAATTTCATCTTTTGGGACATTGGCTAGGTGAAATGAAAATGGGGGTGGGAGAAAATTGCAGGAAGACAATTCTATAGAGAAAAGAAATAGAAAAGGAAAATAGAGCAGCAAGATGCTGTGGATACGTGAAGGGCAGGCTGAATGAAGAAACCTGGATTCATGTTTCTCATTTGTGTCTTTGCTTTTTATCATTGCTCTGGCAATAAAGGAGAAGTAAAGGCAATTTAGCTGGCTGATATACTTTGGTTCTTAGAATAATCCAGAGAGAAACAGGACAAACAGAACCTCAGTGGTTACTGAGGCAACCACGTCAACCATTTTGGTTTTTCAGAATAACATTACTTTACTATAGATAAAATAACTTGTTGAAGAAAAGAAGATTAATATTCCCTCTTAAATGCCACTTGTGACACCAATTCAGGGATGCCACGTCCAGGCTGGATTCCTCAGTTTATAAAAGACAGTACCATATTGGAGCAAGCCCAGTGGAGGGCCACCAAGGCAGTCAGGGGGCCAAAGCACAGGATGTATGTGAGAAGATGAGGAATATGGGGTCACAGAGAAGAGAAAGGTCAGAGAGACTGTATTTCTGTCTATTATTCTCAAATGGGAGAGTCCAGAGAAGGTGGAGCTAGACTCTTCTCAGAGGTGTATTGTGACAGGACAATAGAGAACAGGCAACACTGAGCACAGGCAGTTTTTCTCACCATGAGGGTGGGTGACACTGGCACAGGTACATCTCCATCCTCAGAAGTCCTCAGAACTAGGCATGGCCCTGAACAACCTGCTGTAACTGGACCTGCTCTTAGCATGAGGCAGGACTATGTGGCCTCTGGAGGTCCCGTACAAGCCAAATTCTTCTGTAACTGTATAAAGATCAACTGAAAGTAAAATGAATTCATTTTCAGTTATTGTTTCAAATTTCAGGGGGTTTTGATGCAGGCTTTAAATATCAATTTTTAACATGATAATATTATTATTCATTTAAAATGTCCTTCTCTGCTCCCCTTTCTGGAAAACAAAAAAATAAATAAAAAGTTCCTGTTCACAGTGCACACTCCTCACAGTGTACATCCCCATAAAAGAAACATACACCGTCTTTTTGCATTTTGGAGGGTAATGTTATTTGTGGAAAACGCATTTGTTTCTTAGTTTCAGATGCTGATAAGCATAATAATTACAACACACACTAACCATGACTAGGACAAAGAAGGCACTGTTCAAACCAGCTCTCTGGTCCAAATGTTTTTATCCTGGAATCAAAACTGAACAAGCAAATAACCTTCATGAATCTTTACATTCACAGAAATCATCTACCAAGTAACTCCTAATGATGAGAAAAGTGAAAAAGAGCTAGATTTAGTGAGAATATAATTTCCTGTTTATCATCAAAGCAAATGATCAGCATTAAGCCATTAAGAAACCTTTGTTATGAAATACAGGACATCAGTGAATATCCTAGTAAGGAAACTCAATGAGTAATGAGAGAAAAACTCAATAAGTTTTTCAATGAGTAAAATAAGGAAAAATCTGCAGATTTCAGGGCTACTCTAAAGGAACTACATTCAAATATAGAATGAATTAAAGCAACTTCTTTGGGTTGACAGGAAAAAGGCACATTTATTCACAAGTAGAAATCAAATGTTCTGCATTCTGTTATAAGCACAAATCCTAGGAGTGGTGGAATGCAGTGAGGGATTGCTGCATGTTAGGAGGACGTTGGGTAGATCTACATTGATGTTTTAGTTTGGCAGCGTACTTTTAAAGTTAATCTCTTGACTGCCTTCGGTTATTGTGCTTTGGTTTGCATTGTGGGGTGGTTAAAAAACACGTGACTGGATTCTCTTCTGATGCAACTCGAGTACACTAAATTTAGTGCTCTCCAGCTGCTCCTGTGAATTCAGTCCACATGACGAGATTAGAGCTAATCCAAAATTAACTCATCAAAATAGGTATGAATATTGGGTCTTCAGTGATAGTTGCTACTTTCTGCACACCGATCCACTTATTTTTGCACCGATTGCTGTAGGGACCGCTTTAAAGACTTAGAAACTACTGCAACTTTCCTCCCATGCTTTGTCTTTGGAAGTTGCGTGTATACAAAACTGCCTTTTTCCAAATGATTCATCTTCAGGCACTCATACAACATCTCCAGCTATAAGAGCTGTGCCCCTGTTTCTACCCAGATTTTAAGTTCTTAGAATTTTTCTTACCCGAATGATCAACTCAATATGTGACTTAAAGGAGATGTGTAACTATTCACTTTTCTGTAGAAAAGAATCATTCAGAAAAACAGTAATTCAGTAAATAGCTCCAAATTTGGACTCTCTCCTGTCTTCAGAGAACAGAGTACATGCTTTTGTGAAGAAAGAAATGGAAAAAAATTACTCCCAGTTTCTATAGAAATAGTGGCTCCTCTACCACAGGTTCTCCATAGTCTCACATAAATTGCACTGGTAATAAAATGTTGTAATACTTTGTCTGGCACAAGGCAGGCTAGACCCTACGTGATGTTAAGGTTGAAATTTTACGTGTCAAAAGCAAGTCCAACAAACATTTCTAACATTGGTAACCACACAGTGGGGTGTGCCAAAAACAGCCACACACCATTTGCTCGTACACATTTATAGCAATTTTGCAAAACAACCTAGTACAGACCAGATCTGATTCTAAACTGCATCACTATGGCTTGGATTTAATACGTTTTTCTAGGAAAGCACTTAAGCAGATTCTCATGGCTGACTTACATTAATGAGACTTAATTACATGCATAATATACATGCTTTACTGCTTTCCTAAAGAAGGTTCCATATGAGGATGGTGGCATTTTAGTCCCTTGTTCTTCACATCGTGTTCAAAACTCACAGTGCTCAACATGTATAGTTTCCTGTACTCTTCTTCAAATTTTTTAAGGTAATATTTAAGTGTTAACTGCTTATCTTTTATTATTATTATATTTAATATGTTATGACTGATGCCTGTAAGCCTGTTGTAGTTGTCTCTTGAAATCATAAATCTCTTTTTTTCAGGAATGAAATGTTAAAGTTATTAAAAAAATAAAATATATAACACTTTATTCACCAGAAATATACAGGTAACATTACATTTTGAATTAAAACAAAATCCATGAACCCCAGACGAAACACCTACCTTGCTTTAGGATTTCATACCTTATTAGGGACATATCTTGATTTGCAAGACTATGAGGGCCTGTGTAAAACAGTTAACGAAGTATTTACAGAGTACAAGACTCAGCTCAACCTGAGAGCTTCATGGCAACACGTTTCTGTACAGTTGAAATCAGTCTCTTCACATAACTTCAGAAGAGATATTTCTTTATGATTGAAAAAAAAATTCTGTCAAGTAGAAAATATAACAAATGCTGAAAATACTTCCTGTCAGTTGCTATATACACATTTTTAGATCATGACATTGGGTTGCTGGCTTTTTCAGGTATCACTTGCTTTTTATACACACACATTTTCTTGCTAAACTGAAAGGAAGCTTTATAATCTTCCACATAACGTCTGTGCTTTTTCACCTCACAGTTAGGCGAGCTATTAATTTCTTGAGTAAAGGGGATATTACAAGGGCTTGGCAGAGAGGTGTCTCAGCAGCAGGCAAAAAACGAATACTTGCCTAAAAAAGTGTCAAAATGTGGATGTGCCTCCAATAATTTAAAAAATAGAAGGTGATAAGTTGAAAATGTCAGGTAATTGGCAGACAGATAGAAAGTTAAACTGTGTCCTCAGTGAAGAAAATTAACCAGCAGCTGCCAGCAGAGGCCCCAAGGTCATCTGAATGTCAGAACCAAGTAAGGGCCAATCATTCAGAAGGGGTTCGCTGCTGATATTTGCCCTCCCTGGTCATTTTCAGATCTCCCAGGAACTGCCCTGAACTACTGCCAACATGTGTTCATTTCTAAAAATTACACAGATTGTGATTTATTACCCATCACGCTACAAAAATCCATTGTGAATTAAATCAGCCCTTTGTTTAAATTGCTACTCTGCAATACGTATCATATCATCATAAATGACATTGAAGTTATAATCTACAGTAGTCTGCTTCAGCCACTGATAAGGCTCCACCAAGGGACGATCAATACTTACTATTCATTTTTGAAATTATCTTCACATTGATCCCTGAACAAGCGCCAGCAACACAGAGGCACAGTGGCTTTAATACAATAATTATATAAAGGTTTACAGGCTCATCCTCCCAGCCAATAAAAGCTGTCAGCTGGCAGGGACAGTTACAATCCCATAATCCATCAAAATGCTGTTCTCTGACCTATGGGCTTCTGGGCTTTCAGTAGACCTCGATAAACATGCTTGTAGAGGAGAGAATAGCAACAAACACTAGCAAGCAAAAGCATCAGATTCATATTACCGATTACAAAAAAATATCTCTTATAGCACATCACCCTTTTTATCAGAGCAACAAAGAGGTGCATTTTTATTGTAATTCACCAAAGTGACTGGATGCGTGCGTATATTCTCGCACAAAGTCGGTCTGTTCTTTTCAGCAGGTGACTTTAGATCAAATTATAAACTATAATGAAGTAAACTCATGGAGCTAGTATCAGATATAGCTAATTTAGAGAGGAACAGCTAAGCGCTCTAGACACAGAAAAACAAGACTACTAAAAGTCTGGAAGTAAAATACTGAGAAGCCTAAGAATCAAAGGAAACTACCATCCAGGGGCAAATGAAAATCTGGATTAAGTGGATTGTGAATGACTCTGTAGCATTCAGCCAAGATATTTTTTTTTTTGTGCGTGTGAATTTGTATTTTCACACAGATGGGGCTAAACAAATCTATTTATTTAGTAGTTGAGTTGTACAATTCAAATCTTGCATATCAATTGAAGCTGTATAATAGAGAGGAGTGGTTATTTTATAAGAAAAGCATTTGGTGAAACTGTAGAGATTTACTCCAGCTATGTACTGTCCAATGATTCCAGAATAAAAATAAGGTAACATACATTTAAGGCAGAAGGTTTAGGGAAAAAGAAGGCAGAGAAGAAAATTTAAGATATGGAAAAAACAAACAAACAAACAAAGAAAAAAAGAGAGACAGCAAAGAACAGGAACTGGTACAATGCTGGAATACTTAATGATGTATAACGTCAACACTGCTTCTAGTATTGTTGTCTGCCACATCAGTTATACCCCTCCTTTACTGATCCCATTGTCAGCTTCACAGTATTATCATGTACACAAGAAGCACAGAACCTGGCTGGCATTAGCAGGCACAATTTGCTTTTCAAGTTCATCCTTTAAATGCTTTATTTGACTTACAAGAATACTGATTAACAACTTTCTATTAGTTTATTCGCCATCTGAAATTATGTCAAAAAAATATAGGAAAACATTCTTATGATACAATTCTAATGCTTGGTAAAGGGAAAAAAAATAATTTTTCAAGGTTTGCAGCATTACGTGGAGTTCCTTTAAGAAAGAGGTGCAATTTCTAGGGAACTTTTCCTGGTTACTTCTGTGGTTTGCGAAGTTTTTGATTTGTTTCTGACCAATACAGAGGACATCTCACTATGGTATAATTTCACTTAACTCCAATGTCTAAGTGCAACAAATGATATTTAACAGCCAAGAACCTTGCCTGTGACTTTACTTTCAAAACTATAGAGCACACATTAAATGTTTTTCATGTCAACAAAACAGAGGGATAAAGCTAATGCAAATTGAAGGTAAGTACAATCTGAGAAGGAATACAGTAACATTTTAAATTTCCCAATTCAGATCTTAATGTTTATGTTAAGTATTTGATAAAGCAAAAGTCTTTCTTAGAAAGAAAGACTTCTTCTCTCTTTGTTATTTTTTTCCCCTGTGATCAATAGTAAAAGGATTTTATTTTTTGCCCTACCTACAGAAATTATTGTTCCTTAGTGTGAAATACAATTTAAATCATGACATTCCTCCTTTGAAGCACTACTTTCTTCTAATTGTTTCAAAGACTAATACATGTGTATATTTAAGTTGTATAAAAAGGCTTTTTCCACTAGCAGCTGTAAAAGATGGAACAGCTGCCACGCATTAACATGCAACAGTAACCGAAGTAATGTTGTACAATAAAAACAGATCTCTTCTTCACAACAAAAAAAAAGTATGCGCTGGCCCTTGTGAGGTCTGTGTTGCCTTGATTGTCTAAAAACTTTCATATATGCAAACCTTGATGGCCTGTTGATAACTATTAATTTTCCTCTCTCTTCTTTTAGAGATGCAAAGGAAAAGTGTTTTCCTGCACAATCTCAGAGAGTGCATCAGTTGTTCTTATAAGCACAAAGCATCTTGTATCTTTAAAAAAAAAAATTCCCATACAGAGTAACGACTCTAAAATACCAAGTTAATTGTACCCAAACGACTACAGCAATATCCATAGCTCTAACTGTTGACTTGCACTTGGGTCTTAAAGTTAATATGGGCTAAATCTTGCAAAAGATTGCCTATACTTCCCAAATTACTCCCCCCCAAAAATATTTGTGATCTCACATTAGTCATATATCTTGGATGCCACCTGGATCACCTTATTCCTTTCAGTGCGTTCACACAGGTAAGACTGATTAGTACTCTAATTGAGAATTAATAAACACTCCAGTTAATGGCAGTTATAGAATTCCCATTGCCCCTTATTGATTGCATGAGCTTTGCAGGCTGGCGGTAGACCGTAAAAGAAAAAACACCACACCTACATAAAAACATGCCCTTCCCAAGCCCCACACTTTTTGAAAAATAACACACAACTTATGAAGAAAATACAGAAATCTACTGCTGCACTAGTATTTCTTGATTTTAAGTCATACATGACTTAGGTACCAGGCTTCAAGTTCCTCTCCTATCAACAACCTCTTCACATTTCAGCAGCAACTCAACGTATATGCAGGAAATAAGACCCATATTAAATCAACGCTCCATCTCCCTGCCAATGCAGGGCTCTTCCCCACAGCGCGTGTAGGCAATAACACGCCTAAAGAAGGACAAATTATAAAATCAACCCACCATAATTTGGGTTTTGTCATCCAGTTATGTGAAAAGGCTGGAGTAATTTGCCAACATAAAGATGGTCTCATACAGTGTACTGTCGACAGCTAGTATTGTAATGATAATGAAGCTATCTCTGTAGAACTGACACAGATGCATAAAGTGGTTTTTGAATCCGATATTAGCAACAGACACTCAAAACAGAATTGAAATATTCTTATACATTTAAAGGATTAATATAAATAGGCCTTTAGGAATACAAATGCTTGAAACTTCAACTCCGGTAGCCATGTTTTAAAATGAGACAAAACTTTGCTTTTTTGCTAAAGCTTCTTCAGACAAAAGGGGTTTGCATGAAATTTGAGAATCTAAAAGCAACTCATTTGGACAGTTTGAGGTTATAGCGTGATGGCACCATACCGATATTTTGAACTTCTACATCTGAACAAGGTGTAAAAATATGCAATGTTTGTGAAAGACAGACATACAAAGGAGGGTCAGCTAAAAATGTAAGTTAAGCTAAATAAGTATATCACATCTTTGGTTTAACCCCATCAGAGCCCTTAGAATATTTGTTATGTAACAAATGGGAGATCAATCACTAGCTTAATAGACCTTTCAAGTACCATTGACCTGTATAAACAAATATAATAATATAAAAAATAATTTAGACTTTTCTTTGGCATACTAAATAGGATAACCTAAGCTCATGCTTTAGGGTACTATTTCTACAATAGATGCATATTAAAAATAGTTTTCTAATACATCATTAGGGGAACTAATGGATAAATTCATTGGTGACTAATAATTATGCTCTATGATTATTTATTTTCAAGTTACCAAACCTATGTGGATTCACATAGCCATATAGAATTGTGATTCTCTTTTGACACCATGATACCATTTCTTAAAGAGCAATAATTGGAATTTGTATTTAGACAAAAAAAAAAAAGACAGGACAGAAAATTATTTCACCATTAACAGATCCATTTTAGCAGCTGGATGTGGAAGTTGGAAGTTCAAGAGAAAAAAAGCACAGTTTAGAGACAGTTTTTTAACATAAAGAAGGAACTGTCAAAGCTCTAACATTAAACCAACACATGAGGAAGAGAAAAAGGTAAAGATCTGCACAGGAGAAGAATTATTCTGTCAGAGATAGCAGAATGATCAAGAAAAATAAATTAGGTCCTCCATAATGTAGATAAACAGGTGTGGCTTTTGTAAAGGGAATACACTGCCATCTGTTAAGTGAAAGCCATGTTTTAATGGTTTGCAGCAAGAGTTTAAGTAAAAGTAATTTAGTTAGTAGAGCAGAGTTAGTACCAGAGTTTAATTTGCTTATAGAAGGACAAGAAGAAAAAGCTGCATCACTAGAAGCAGATAATTAAGAAAAAAGGCAAAGAAATAGATGAGATTAGAAATATGATTTTTAAAAGCTAACAAATACTGGCCTTGTGCTTTGGTTTAAATTGACAATCAAGAAAGAGGAGAAGAATGCTGCACTGAAAAGAGAGGTTTGGTTTATCTTTGGAAAATAAGAGCAGACAAATAAGAAATTAAAATTTAACAGAAAAAATGTAACATTTCCAGATTAATTATCTGCTGCAGTCCTCCATATCCAGGACAAGAAGAGACTAGGGTCTATGGATCAAGGCAGTAGTCTTTGAGATGCAGGATATTTTCCAGCATTGGAAATTATATTGTAAACTACTATTGGAAGGATAGCAGAAGACGAGCATGAAGATGGCTGAAGTCCTGTTTAAAGATGTTTAACCATGTCTTCATATATTTATTATCTCTTCAGCTACTAAATCCCATAGCCTGCATATGTGCGGTAAGAGGCAAAAACATATACAGAAGGTCCTACTTAGGCAAGATTTTTTGGTATAAATACTGAGAGGAATGCAATCTTTATCCCTAACCGCCATCTATTGTCTAGATTTTAAAAACTTTAAGGGTATTATTCATCCAGTGCTCTTGAACTATATCTAAATATACACCATAAAATTCAGAACAGCAACAAAAAAAACCCTTCTAAGTATATCTGAACATTGGGCACTTCCTGCAGTCAAGTCTGTTTTGTCCATGATGGTAGCTGATGACTGATTTCTCTGTCATTATCTCAACTCATGAGCTTTTCCATCTTATTTTCTCCTCCTGTCCCTGTTCAGGAGGAGAAGCAGGAGAGGTCCTGGGTAGACAACTGGTAGGCAGCCAAGGGCAACACCATAGGTAGAAAATAAGTGAGCTGCTGACATCATAGACCATATGTAACTTAGCAAATTATGTTCTGTTTTATCTTGATGATGAAAAAAATATCCTGTCATTCAATATAAAGCAAGCACCAGTAACATAAAATGTAATAGTTGCTTTCATATAAATTTGAGCTGGGAAAAAAAAAATCAGACAGACAGAAGTTGTTGCCAGTGTAGATAGGTTCCCTTAACCTTCTCCTGTGTAAAGAAGCTGAATGCCATTTAAATAAAATTAATCTCAACCATCCTGCAAGTTCCATCATCTACCGTGCATCAAAAACTTTCAAAGGTAGGATAAGACACTGTTACCAAGGTTTGGCTGAGTCAGTTTATTGTGTATTTACCAAGTAGAGATTTCCTACAAGAGCTTGGTGCTTTTAGTTATTCAGTAGAAAAGGGTTGATACTAGACAGCTTTTTTTATCATATATAAAGGTATGGGAAGGTTTCAGGAATCAGTCTGATGAGCTTCCAAGGCAAGAAAGTGAAAGATTTTCCAAAAAGACTGCGGAGATATGACTATGGTTTAGTTAAACAGAATCTGTACATGTACCTCTGAATTAGGCACTTTGTAAATGTTCACCACTATAAGACTCCTCAGAAGAGCAACCTAAAAAGTAGCAGTTGCCTGCAGGCCACATTAAAATAAACTCCCAGCAGCACTGTGCAGAATTTTTCCCTGAGGACTGCTTTTATAAGTTTAACACAAATCCTGTTTCCTTAATTTGAATCAAGTACAAATATTATTCCTCAAATGCCTGTCTTTGCAACACTATATCCTCAGATATATTCAAGATATTCTGCCTATAAATATCAATCACGAGTACTTTTTTATTGCCATTATTACATTGATCCACAGTTTCTTATATACAGTTCTGACAACTGATTCAATATACTATATTATGCATTTGAGAAACTAAACCACTGCTCTCTTTTGTACCATCTAAAGCGTACAGTGCGGGATACCTACAATCAACAGAACACTTACATGAACGCCAAATGACTTGCTCTAAAAGAAGACTCCTTTAGAGATATGCAACATGATGTTGCCTAAATCTAATGAAAATATCACTTCAGATCAAGTACTAAATGCTAATGTCCTTTAACTGTAATATAGAAGACTGATATTCAATTAATTCAATCCGTTGCTAAAGGACACATTCTTTCAACATCTAGTATTCCTATGAACAGGGTGTAGAATCAGAAGAATACTTATTTGGCACTATTAATTTCTACAGTAATTTCATAGTTGCTAAAAAAGGAATAAATTTAATAAATTTGCTGAGTACTTCATAACGACTTTCCTTTCCTGCTGTTATCTGAACTGAAATTCATTCTCTTCAGCATCAGAAGAGCTATTATTTTTTTGCTGTTAAAGGCAAATTTAAACAAAAATAGGTTTTTAAAAGGGTAATATTCAACAGCACAATTTAGTAACACCCACATCTTCTGACCAATGTGATATAAATGTTGGGTAATTGTCACAAAGGTGCATGCTGCTTTACATACAACTGATATTAGAAGAAAACTGGTTGCATCTTCTCCTGTCGTAACATTCTTTACAAGATTATCAATGCTTATAAGCATTGTATAATAAGTATCTAAAGGGTGGGTTGAAGGAGGAGGGAGCCAGACTCTTTTCAGCTGTTGCCAGCGAGAGGATGAGAGGCAACGGGCACAAGTTGGAACATAGGATGTTCCACTCAAATATGAGAAAAAAAATTCTTCACAGTGAGGGTGACAGAGCCCTGGAACAGGCTGCCCAGGGAGGTTGTGGAGTCCCCTTCTTTGGAGATTTTCAAGACCTGCCTGGATGCAGTCCTGAGTAACGTGCTCTAGCTCTAGGCAATCTGCTTCAGCAGGGCAGTTGGACTAGATGATCCCCATGGTCCCTTCCAACTCCAAAAATTCAGTGAAATTCAATGAAATTGTATGTCCACTTAGACCACTAGGAAGATGCTAACGAAAAATAAAGGTTGCTCAAATTGATAGGGGATGAAAATTTCTTGAACAATTATTCTAGATAGTTAAACTGAAAATTACTAGTAGGTAACCTTACTAATAAGTAAGGTTATTTTTCTTAAGTTAAATGATAGTCTCTATTGTATATGAAAATAATTTGAAAATGTCCATTGTACGTAGACTTTATAGAATATAACTGCAGCGCAGAGATTGGGACTGTATTTTCCCAATTAGGATGTGAAGCAATATGAAAAGAAATTATTATGACGGGACTTTAGCCGTCATAATAACACACATGAGGACAAACACATCAATTGCAACTCTTTGGATTACAGATTTCAAACAATAGAGGGCTCCTTCTCAGAAACTGCATTACTGAATACACACGGACATCTCTCACTCATTTGTTGTCTCAATCGTGTAGAAGAGTCTCAGTGCATGCTTCTAGGTCATTATAACATTAGATAATATCTCATATAAATGTTAAATGACAGTCATATAAGGACATATGTGAAATACTAAAGATACTCTAGAAACTTTCCCTTGTATTTTTATTTAATTGCTTTCAACTTATAACAATAGAAAAGTACTGGGCTGTGGAAGAACAGCACTTGCCCGAACAACAGACGATGTATCTATTATCTCACTTCCATGAAGGTCATCGACCTATGACAGTTGGAGTAGCAGAAACATTAGAAATCATGTGCAATTTAATCTTTACACAAATAAAGGAAAAGTATCACAATGCCTGAATAATGAAGAGTCTCTCAGAGAAAAAGAAAAGTCTGTCCCTGAGGATATTCTTCATTTTCTTTCCTGAACTGTTCCAATGCGTTCACACTATGAGATTCACTCACTGTGCTGACACACGTATTAATAGTATTTTGGCTGGAAGAGTGTAGATGTTCTAAAGTGATTGCAAAGTGCAGCTGTGACTCAGTTCTCCTTTCATTCATTCATTACTTCTCCATGTCAATTCTGGGAGACTATTGTTCACCGAGAAACTGTCATCAGGATTGAAATTAACTGTTTTTTCTCCTACTTCAGGCAAGAGTGTTTCTATGTTCCCTGCCTTCCAGAACATGCTACCTTATCTTTTACAAGGTTGTGGTTGAAAACATTGTATCAGTTCCATTTGAAAATAAATAAACATCCGGAAAACATGGAGAAGTGTACACAACAAAAGAGGATAACCTGTAAAAGCATTTTCATGTTATCAGCCTATATTACTCTTCAGATAATTTAGAAATCAAGCAAGCAAAAATAAAGCACTTCCTACTGCAATTCTCAGTCCACTAACAGCTAATGATGGATAACCTTACAAGTTTATTTTCTATTCACTGAAAATGAAACCTCTATGTCTTCAAGAAAGGAATGGGGAAAAAAAAATAATCAAGAGTCAAATGAGGTCAGCTATTTCATCTTATTTTGATAGAACTGAAAAGAAAGGCTATAAAAATTATTTTTACCAAAAAAAACCACTGGAGTTGACAAGCTGCAAACAAGCTGAATTCTCCATTGGTCTATCTTTAACAATGCTGTTAGGTGAAGACTACGAAGATTTTATTTCTTTTAAAATACCAGACTACAATTTTTAGAATTATGTGGGAAAAGACAACTTCCCCTCAGAATCAGTACTTTACTTTCACTGGTTTTTATATTTAAATTCAACATTTAAAAAAAAAAAAAAATCAAAATAAAACATTTTAACACAACCAAATCAAACAGTACAATTTCTATTGGCAGCTGAGTCAGTGTTTTCCAACGGAATATTATTATTTCAGAAAAACATCAACCTAACACAATTTTTAAAAGATATTTAAGAAAATTACTGTTTTTCAAAATATTAATAGAAAATGTACATCTCCTTCCATGATAAATTAGACTTTCACATTTGAGAAAATTGAGGATTATCTTTTACTAAACACAAGCTCCTCCATTGCTGTTCTACAACCTGAAGGCTTGCAGAAGAACCATTATTTTATTCATCTAAAGTATACCATGTTTCAACTTGGAGAAGCAGGTAGAGAATTTATTCTCTTTTATTCTCGTCACCACGAAATTAAGTTTTGATACGAAGAGGGGAAAAGAGGAAAGCTGACAATTCTTAAATAAATGACAGCACTGTGTCTAAAGAAAGAGTAGTAGTATTTTTTCTACGTCCAACGATATATAGTCCAACATCCTAATCTTGTTAGCTCTCATTGGGAAAAAAGCGTATACATCAGTTTTCCCAGAAACTCTACTGCAAGGAACATAGCTTGACCGTGTAAACTAAAATAGAAGATAAAACTAGCATAAACTCAAATAAGCATAGCCCAAAACTTAAAGATCTAAGCATATAAAATTTCATTGGATAATATGATTTTTTTTTAAAATTTTAATCCTTTGCTATTCTGCATTTAGCACAATGAAGAAGTAATCTACATATTGCATTACTTTGCATTCCTAAAGACAATATTTCTGCGTTTGTTTTGTGTAAAAAAAAAAAAAAAATGTATTATGGATACAGGCAAAATGCAAGGAATGCTATGACTCAGGCAGCAATAGAGCAGACAATGATGTGCTTGCCATTCTTAATAGAAATATCAAGAACATAACAGTCAAGCATGCTCTAAATCTATAACTATGCATGTTGCCTCATTGCATTTGCCGCATGACCTTGTCTCTCCTTGACACATCTCAACACCCAAATCAATGATGATAGACATCAGCAGGGCCTTGTGGATTCCCCTGGGATCCCACATTTTATGTAATATTTTTGATTACCTAATTACAACTTAATCCTATATAAAAAAACGTTTAAGGATATTCCCCTTTCTATTTCTTTGTTTTCATATTTTAGTCACCTGTGGTGCATGTTGTATACCTGCTTCTTTACTAGCCAACCACAAATTTGGTCATAAGGTCAACTTTGGAATAAGGTCAACATTTTCACATAAATACTTCTGATGTACAAAATTTGATGCAGACTCAAATGAGGAGATTTTTACTTTTATTTTTAAAAATTTATCATCAAGACTCAATTTCTTTGTGACAATTCAGTCATTTATAGAAAGCAAGACAGTTATTTGCAGTTTATGGTTATGCAAATTAAGTACCTAAACCGTACAGAAGGAAGAAAATAGTTTTTATTCAAACTCAACTTTAAGAAGTCTGTTTCCCTGTTTTTTTCAGCCATTTGTATGGCTTGTTTTCTAAAAAAGCTATTTATTTATTTGTTTATTTACTGCTAAATATGAAGCCTCCTTTACAACATACTAGGCAGAAATCAAGTATACTAACTAGTACTAGCAGATGCCTAGGCTAACAGGTAGGAACAGATACAAATGGTACAGCTGCAGCCAAAGTAATTAATTTTTTGTTGGATTTGATTTTTTGAATTGTGACACACCATTTCATTCCTTTTATTTTCTCAGCACGCAAATTTAGTGTTATATACCTGAGGCAAAGGACAACATACCATGTAGTTAATTGTCACCATGTCAATTATGCATGAAACAAACAAAACCATTTAATTAAATTTGCAAGTTTATAGCAAATTTAGAAAATGTGTGAGGATTTTTTTCTATCACTGAATGCTCTAGAAGGCTTGTATTTTTTGATCTTTTCCTCTCTTATGGAAGTCATACATGCACACTATTACATTTTAGACCATTTTCAAAAAATGAAAAAAAAAACGAAAACACACAGTAAAGAGTTTGAAGCACAGCATTCATACAGGATTTATGTGTAGAAACTAAGGATTACAGATTTAAGTATCTTATCATATTCTACCTACATAACAAAGAAAGTTATGCAGTTGATACAGTATTGAAGCAGGAAACCTGGAGAGAAA
The DNA here is from genome assembly GCA_003697955.1 of Calidris pygmaea. Lineage (NCBI taxonomy): Eukaryota > Metazoa > Chordata > Aves > Charadriiformes > Scolopacidae > Calidris > Calidris pygmaea. Next base: position 671,536 of record QJSC01011361.1, on the reverse strand, counting down.
TTAGAGCCATATAGTCAATAACAAAACTTCTATAGATACTCTTAAGGGTCCAAAAGCTCACCACAGAATATGTTGCTGGTTTGTCACTGTCCTAAGCTTATGTTTTCCCATAAGCAAGGATTTAGAATGGCCTGGAAATGAGAGAATCTCAATACTGATAACTCATTTCACATGTTTGAGTTCAGTATAATCAGAGAAGTGGCAGATGCCAAATTGAATAGCCTGGATTTAGGGTGCTCCTCGTATAGAGAAAACCTATTCTACATCCCCAAAACACATGGGAAACCCACAGAAAATATATACAACACTTTGCACAAAATGGACAATTTTACTTCCTGATCCTGCAAATTGTGCCTAACTTAATGCTTATGAATATTCCCATTTAAGTCAATTGGATTATTTACATGCATTAAATTAAGCACATATATAACTGTTTTTCAGATAAAGGTCTTAATTACTTTTAAGGTATTGAACCATTTTTCTTCAGACTTGACTCAATGAGAGCTATAGATCAAGTCTAGCTAGAAGTTACCAGCATTATCTGGTTTTAGTTATCCACCAAAATGTTTTGGAGTAAGATAGAAAAAGAAAGTATTTTCACATTCCCTCACGATTAAAAAAAATAGTATTTTCAAACAATCATTTTACACGTATTTATCAAGTAATATCTGTTCAGATAAAACTGTCTTTTATACAATGTAGGAAATGGATTTCAAAAATGTAAATCTAAAACTAAACACAGAAATCATTCATTCCTTGTTTATTCTCTCAAGACACATAACTATATAGGATGATATTATTTTTGAAGTAATATCCTCTTTGCATTTGAGGAAGGAACAGAGAAGTTTAAGGTAGATGACCAGAAAAAATTATTGTTCAAATATTGATAACTGGAGGAGTGACAACAGAAGAAATGAGTACAGTAAGAATTTAAGAAAATGTTGGTATTCTTAATGTAAATATAATAATGTAACAGGAAAAAACCACAACCCTTTGAGGTGCTTTCTATACTCTCTATGTATTATATAAGTAAAACAAGACATAAAAGCAACATTCTTCTATTGTCTGTGTCGATCTTTTAAAAAATTGAACATTTTCACTATGAAAATTAAACATCATAGCAGCATGAAAATAGGAAGATAAGAAGTACTCAATCCTGTCAATTCTGAGATATGTTTGGTTAGTTCCCTTATGCAACTCAAAATGGCAAATGATTTTTTTTCTGCATGTCCCTGCCCAAGTCAGAATGCTCACATGAGTTTAGCTACTGATTCAACTCTCAGCAGAGACTGAACAAAACAGGCACTTGCTTCCTATTTTATTAAAAGGGCTGGTGTGCTCACATTGCATATAACAACATACACTGTAGGTGCATTCTTCAAATACTTCTGTTAGGAGAACGTGCTGAGTGTCACTACACCCATTCTGTTCTACTTGAGCATTTTATTTTGTGCCTATTTCCTGTTAAAGGACCTTGATCATAACTATTTCAGTTCAGATGGTTTTCACAACTCCAGCAATTTTTACACCCACTTCCACAACTTGTTTCTACAACACAGAAGACACAGGTTGATAAATAAAAGTCAAGCACTATGGTTGAGGAAAAGAGAATTAAACTACTAATGGGTTACTCTTCATAGGCTATAATTATTCTAATAATTTCTAAAATAAAAAGCCCTGCAACTCTATATTTTGCTCACTAGTGCTGACAGCACACATCAGGTTGCCGACTCCTAATCTGGTATAGTGAATAAGGATTCTGGTAAAGCTCAACTATGCCATCAGTGCAGTACTGGGCATAAAGTTCAGCTATGAACTTAACCCAGTGTGATGTTTGTTAAAAATACCTTTATCAGATAACTTCAGTTATCTGTCAGTCACATGCATAACGATGCATAACTTAAAATGAAGCTTTGAAAGAAAATATAATGAATTGAAGGAATCACAACAAACTGTTGCCTAAAAAATTGTTCCTCAGTGCAACTAGAAAAAAAAAAAAAATCAACTTGCAGAATAGACTTTCCTAACAGTACTCTAACTATATAACACAGCATATAATTCAATTACAACATTTTCTGTGTTTTATGAGCAGGAATAAACAAACTCAGAAAGTAGCAGAGCTTTTAATTAATTAAATCATATCCATTTATTTCTGAAGTGTTCCTTGTACATACAGAGGAAAAAACCCTCCCTGATGAATAAAATCCTTTTGACTTTTCTGGGATCAGGTTATTTCCTGTTTGGTTTCTGATATCTGAATCCAGGTCTAGGCATAAAGTAGAAGGGTTTTTTTCCCCTCCCCGTAACTTAATGTGTGTTTTTCAAGTTTATTCTGAGACTGCAGTCAAAATCTGACCTTGTCTTCAAAATCAAAAAGGATGCCCTCATCACAGGTGCATCTTCCATACGTTGCAATTAAACCCTAATGCTGAAATTAAGAATCAGGTAAAAAAATTACAGCCCTTAACTTTTGAGGAAAGCCTTGAGAGAAAACATGGAACAAGTCTGCTCAGTGTCCATATGCATGTCAGTTTGCTTATGGATAAAGAGAAGAACAGTAACCTAATTCTTTCCAAAGCTTTTAAGTGCTAAACTAATCACTTAAAGTTTAAATAATAAAATATAATACAATAGCCCATGAGCTGACCTATTTTGGCTCCAGGCATGCATAGATATTAGGGATTTTGTTAGAGTTAGCTGAGATATAATGACTACACTTTATAGCAAAGAAAGATTTAACCCAACATGCCTTTCATGATCTTAGCTAGACTTTCAGGTCTTATGTAAAGAAAATCATTAATCATAAAATATGAGAAACTAATACTTTAATTCCTTTTCCGCCAATCCTATGGACACATGTTCCTTGGCTCATTAAATATTTTAAATCTGCTTCATGCAAGTACATACACATATTCTAAGTTAAGGTGTAACACGATCTTACCCTTGAAACTTTAGATCTATTTACACTTGCAAAATTGATGCGGGATCAAGTTGAATTGGTCACGTTAAGCATAATTAAGAAGCTGGTATAAATAGCACAAGGATGCTTATTTACCTGACTCTACTTTGTGCTCTGAAGAGATACATTACAATCTTAATTACAATGGCTCATTTCCCCCAGCGCCCTCTGTTTTTCATGAGAGTCTGAGAGGACAGAATTTTTCTGCACTTTGAAAAGTAACAAATGCACCAAACTATCTCTTAAAAGTTTGAGCTATAACGGCCATTCTGCTACTCTTCACCACTAGAAGCAATGTGTTGAGGGAAAGAGCTGACTGGACAGTAAGAATTTACGGCAATGTATGTGGATGAACATATTCTTAAATCACCTCAGCAAATTGAGAACAGAATAATTAGAAATTCCTAAAGCTGTTATATAATCTGCATTAGGTCTTAAGTATAACCGCTCAAAAAAATCATGAGACAACATAGAAAAGCACCTACTTCATATATTTGATGGGTAAAGGCATTTAACCATTGTTGTGAACTATAAAGAGAGCATATACATTAAAAACTTTGTTTTCCAAATATGCTAGTTAGCAAGCCTATGCAATAAATTAACAAGTTTTCTGAGTCTGGATTGACTACATACTCTGTTTTCTACTAAAACAAAGTGAGCAAGAGTTTTGCTTTTAATTCTGTTATCAAAAAAAAAAAAAAAGCTAAATTGTACCATTTCCCCTGACTTCGGAGGAAGTTTACAAAGTTTAGAGGAAGTTCCAATAGAATTCTGTGATTGTACAGACAGACATATTATTGCAAGGAACGAACAGAGCAGAGGATTTCAACCTCAACATTTCTCTCACAAACAGGAAAGGAGGGTCTTGACTAAATACTCTGAATTTCTCTGGAAGCGAGATCAGGTTTGGTGCTGGTTACTGCACTGTCCAAGAGTGTGTGCTCACAGACAGTACCCTGAACTCTGCACTATATTCTTCCCTGAAAAGCCTCACGTTTTTCAGTAAAAGTCCCGAGGACACAGGATTATCAGCAGGGGCACACTGTCCACGATATGCTACCTTCATCCACGTTCATGCTGTAGCAAAGCTTCCTTCTGCTTTTTGCTATACTTTAGGAGCAGATTTCACCCCAAACAATTCAGAATTTTACATCTTTGTTTTCTTCTCACATAATTATTTTAAACATAGGAATTCATTCAATTAATGAAAAATATTTGGGAAATTAAAGAAAAAAAAAATGAACTAAGCAAACCAAAAAACCCACCAAGTAGAGCATTAAGTTTCCTTGCACTGTAGTCACTTGCAAATTGAAGAGTAATCTCCTATCAACTGCTCTTACATTTCCCCTAAACACATGTGAGTGCACTACGGAACACATGGCAAATCACTAAGTCTCTTTATGGTTCAGCTATAGAGGTATCACAATAACAAAACTTTCTATCCCTGAAATAATATACTGTATAACTGAGAGAGAAGGCTTAAATATGTCTGGATAAAAAAAAAAGTAATATGCCAGGCTTAAAATACGATATTGTATACTACTTATCAGGCAGCTAAAGAGGGCTTATAGAGAAGAATGATGGATGTAATTTTCTCTCTGAAAAAAAAAAGTTATAAGCAAAAGAACTGAATTTAATCTAATATCACTACTAAAGCTTGCCGTAATCTTATGGAGCATTTGGACAGTACCTAGGGCCAAAGAGATGATCCTGAATTAGCATAGTATACAAATCAGCTTTTCGATTTTTATCAGATTATCTGCATTACTGGCTAATGCTGATGCATTCTGCAACATGCAATAAACACTTCTAAGCATCATATTTCCAAAGTGTAAAATATCTTCAAAATAGATCTTAATTGTTTTAGCAAGATAAAGTATGTTACTTTTGCATGAATAATATTATCAGAATCCCATTAAATCTCTTCATTTATTATCTCTAATGCTACTTAAAAGAGAAGTTAATAGAGTAATTCATTCTCATACCATGACCTTGGTCACTAGTACATGATGTTTCATATTCATTACACTGAGCTAAGTGAGAGCTCTGTTATAATATCACTTAATTTATATTCTGAATAATGCTCTGGGGACAAGTTGCACTTGTGCATTAGGGTTCTATCTAAATCACAATATTTGAAGACAAGTGGAGAGAGCAGATACTACTAAACAACGTGTTTGTTAATATAAACCATTACTACAAACTCCAAACATGAGACCTTGGGAATTAAAAGTTAAACAGCATAGTAGTTTTCCAAGAAATATTCAGCTTGTCTTTAGAAAAAAAAAAAACAAACCAACCAACCAAGCAAAAAAACCACACAAACAAGCAAAAAAACCAAACCCATATCTGATATTGCACAGTCAATCTGTTTTTTTGTTATATTGGTAGATTCTTCTACAGAGTACTATTTATCATGATTAGTATAAGCTGATGAATGAAATGTATAAAAATAAAATAATTTTTAACATTTTAGAATGCAAAAAAGCCTGACTTCCCATATGAATCAGCCGGTTTTGCTTGAAACCTTTAATACCATCAGTCTTTAATATTACAGAATCCCCAGACTACTAGGTGTACTAAAGTAAACTGTTTTGATAATAGCATCATTATAAGGCTTCATATTTATTGTCACCCAACAGCTTCCAGAAGTGGATCTGTGTCTCCAATTAAGAAAATGAAAACAAAAAATCCCTTCTACAAGCCTAAAGTTCAGTTTGGGACATGAAAGCTAAACTAGCATATTACCTTTTTCATTCATATTCCAATATTAATAGAGGACTTGCAAGCCACATCACTTAATAGGCACTATTTTCTTCAATGGGTAAGCACGTGATTGCAATTATTAATTCATTCTAATTAGAGCTAGGCAAATGAATTTAATGTTAGTTTTAAAAGAGACTTCATGATGATTTTACATAAAATCACATTAATAACTCTTGCACGTAAGTTTCTTGCTCAACACAAAACAAATTCAAGAAAATAAAAGTTACATCTTCATGAAGCTTTTTTTTTTAATTAGAATTGTTCTTCTCACATCTCTCCCAGCCTTTTTAGAGTCATACATGCATCTCCATATTTTATCCACATAAAGTAAAGGCAGCTTTGGTGTACAAGGTTAAAAATGCAGAATTTTTCAGTTAACATCAATAGGAAATTTATATCCTCTTCTCTCTCACCCTGACAGTAAAATAAAATGGCACAGAAATCCCCACCACTACTTAAAAACCTCTAAATTGAATACTTTCCAAAGGCCATGGGTGGGTAATAATGCACAGCACGTGAAGCCTGCGCAGATCTGAGCCTTGAGAGTCTAACTCAGGAATGCAGAGTAATTTGTGATGGTTTGAGATGTCTCTGGCAGAGACATCTCAGGTTGATGGTTGGACTAGATGATCTTAAAGGTCCCTTCCAACCTAGACAATTCTATGATTCCTACCCCATCCTAGCATTATCTGATGGTCCTCAGCACTGTCACTATGCGATACAACAAATCCTTCAACCCACACTCTCACAGACACTTTAATGCTACCTCATCCTACCTGTGAAGGTGGGTCCATGCCAATGTACCAAATTGTGGATAGCTGTAGCTAAAGGCACAGACCTGATGCATCTGCCACAAATGCTACAGGGGCAGGAATATCTAGACAGACTTGGAATCTAGACTTCTAGGTCACAGCTTTATTTCCCAGAGATCATCCTGTCATAGCAGAGTTGTCTCCCTATGATACGCTCAGTGACGGCGGGCACAGTCAGCAGAGCAGAGAATCGTACGTTTCTACCTATTACTATGCACATACATCAGCCTGAGTGGTATCTCGTATCTCAATTTAGCACGCTATGGTAATTGTATGAATAGTATTAGAAACAGCACTGGAAGTATAATGAATGATTTTGGCAGCTCTGAAGTAAAAGGTACCAGAATACGTAGGATCTGTATGTCTCTGACTGATACATTATGATACATTACAATGCTGCTGACACGTCAAAAGATGTGATTTAGTAGTCACTGGTTATTTCAATTTACTCTTTTTGCGTTTTTAATTAGTAAATGAGTCCCTCATGGTCAAATGATTAATTACACAATAATTCACTGCAGTACCTTCTTTTCCTGTTTGAGTGGAGCACGCAGTATATAGAGAAACCGTTTGGAATATAGACTGACATTATAAATTATAGCAACGTGTTCACACTGCTTTAGTCAAGGTTGTGTCAGCACTCACATTAAGAACCCCTGTTTTCAGGTTAGTTAAAATTAGGCAGAGAAAGTTCATTCTCTATGTTGGCATGCAGGAACTCAACCAGGGAATAAACTCCTTCCATCCATAAACCTACAGATGTGTGTACTTAAGGAGAGGGTGAGAGAAAGTGAAGGAAGCAGGCAGTGTAGAGATAGTTAAGAGGTAGGGGAGAGAGGGCAGGAAGCAAAGAAACAAAAAAAAAACATCTGCTGTTTGTTGTATGTGATCATAAGTAATAACAGAACCTCTTAATTTTCATTTCTTCTCATTAAGAGATCCCAAAAGATAATTGCAAATGATATGATTACACCTGACAGGTATGAAAGCCACGGAGTGAGAAACAGAGCCCAGTTTTCCTTACAAGTCCTGGCCCCACCGTCCTCCCTAAGATAATACACAAATATTACACTTTCCCTACGGTAAATAGAAGACTCACTTTGACAAACTTTCAACATGTTATATAGATAGTGGTCTTCCAATGAGTAACGATGAAACTGAGACTTTAGGTTACGACTAAGGCAAGCAGAAAATAGCAAAATCACCTTACATTCCAAACAGGCTAGATAGGAAGAATATCAAGGCTGGAAACTACCTAACTGGGGGTGGTGTGGTCCAGCAGTAAGTCTTCTTTTACTTGAAGGTGTTTTAAGCCAATCTATTTTACTTTCAGTTGACAAAGATTAGCAGGTCAGGTGTACTCGTGGCAGCACTATTCCTCAGCCGAGGATGTGACAGCTCCTGAACAGCTCCCGCTTGAATAAGGTTTGCTTGATGGATCAAGATATGTGAGCACTTGCTAATGTTTGTCAGGCAAAATAATCCAGTCTGTCACAAACGGTTTAATTCAGTGGGAAAAATAAACTTATATTAAGAAATTCAGAAAGTGCTAAACTTAGATTCTCTGCAGAGAGTTAAGATGATGATAACAAGTATTCAGGGTTTATAACCTTCCTGGACTTTTAGGATTTTAAGGACTATGAATAGCCCATTCACATTAGTTACATGCATACATAAGGCAATACTAGAGAAAATATGTAATTGCAGTCTTGCCAAATGGTAACAATTGATCAGAATTACAGAGCTGGACAGTTTATATTAGACAAATTAGATTTATTGAATAGGATGGTCCTTGGAGTAGTACAACACATGAGACTAATAACTGAAAGATCACATCATTCATCGGACAAAATTATTTTGATACGAACCTTGGGATCTCATACATATTAAGCTGGTGAGAGGCAGGGTCCTACATCACCGTGCATATAAAAGAGGGACAACATCGAAAAAAAATTCTGGAGTTATCAAGTATCACCATTTCCATAAGATAGCACACTCATTCAGTTAAATACATATTTATGAATCATGAAGATGTGGTCTTTGGAAGAACTGAGAAACCTAGAATAATAGTTTCCTTGAAGTCATAAACTTGTCAAATAGATAGGAAGAGGGTAATTTAGAGCATCTTAAACATTTTGGCCCAATACACATTAATTCCTCTATCCTTTTCTCCAGGTAACCACCTTTTTCTAATCATCATACAAAGAATGCAGTCTTCCTGAACAGAAGTGCTCTGAAACCTTACTTGTATACATTATATGACACATATCCATGACATCTAATTTGCTTAAAGCAACACAGTTGCAAAACCATAGCTCTGATGCTCCATCTTTTTGTGGTTACTCTAAAGCTGAAAAGGACAAATCTGTCTCAGACACAACTGGTTCCTTGTTGTCATGTTCTTGCAGCCAAATCAGCAGACTCAATGCTCTCACCTCTTCCTGTCCTGAGCTTCCCTACGATTCCAGAGCTTCGATTAAAGCTATGCATTGAAAGATGACAGATTTGTGTCTGAAAAAGGGATAAGAATTTTTAATCCTGGAGATAGAACAGAAAGAAAAGTCAAATGAAAGACATGGGGTGAGGATGAAGAAGGCAGAGCAGTGGAGTAAACTTTCAAGAAGACAGGGTGGTAGGACTCTATGCAACTTCAGGGAA
>QJSC01011361.1:622341-657341 GCA_003697955.1 Calidris pygmaea | reverse complement strand
TGGTTCTGAATTTCTAAATGCCTACTGCATCTGATACAGTCTGATCATAAAAATGCTAATGAATAAACACTATTGCTTCCAGGACAGCTTCCAAGTTGTCCAGAAAATACTTAAGAGGAAATCCATTTCCTTTTATGTCCATTTCATCGTGTATCTTATGGGACAGCACTGCCTAATTATAAAGCAGATACCTCCAGTGATCATGAAACAACTTAAATTCCTCAATATGTGAGCTGAAGGTGTGCCCCAGCCATGTCTCCACTTTTTTTTTTACCATGTTTTTACCTTTTTTTTTTTCTTTTTTTTTTTTTTAATTTTTTAAGTGGCAGACTAGCTCCCACACAGTCATTTAAGCAAACTGCCAAGCAAGGGACACCATCAGAAAAACCTGGTTAGATGCAGTTTGAAGAGATGACTGGGCTGAGGGGTAAAGCAGAACCACCAACTTCGCAGCTCAAGCCTTGGTTTAGGCCAGTTTAAAGTGACTGTGGAATTGAACTTTTAAAGGTCCTTTGGAAAATAAAAATGAAAGAATCTGTTCCATACTGTTGGATGAAAAGCATGCATAAAATGTGTAAATAATACTCCCTCATCAATGGCAAGTCGTCCCTATGTAGCACATAAGGAGTCAACAACAGGATCAGGCTTGCTTTCAAACTTGAGTATAAATAGGCAGCAAGATAAAGCGGCATACATTTTGCATGTTTCGAATTATATTTCTTGCTAGCCATTGAAAAATCTCGTAATTTAGAAAAGAACGTCTTCTGCTGTTAACAGCAGAGCACACAGGAATAAACCAGCTCGTCTCAAGCGTTTCTTATATTCAGAAAAGCACTGTCCCTGAACCCTGCCCATGTAAACAAAATAAAGGATCATGCAAAATATTTGGAATTGTCCTGTCCAAATGCAGAACTGTAAGATGCCAAGAAACCATATTTAACTCCCTGCAGGACAACTATGCAGTGCTACTTTAGCCATATACAAGTAATCTGAACTGTCACACACCTGCAGCAAGACAAAAGAAAATCTTTGTGGTGATTAGCGTTCAAGATTCAGCAGAGGCAGCCTGTCCTTTTCAGGAGAGCGTGAAGAAAGAAAATAAATACATCAACTCTCCTCCTGACTGTCAAATTATGAAAATCAGTCTTGGAATGCTCCCATACGACCTTGCTATGAAACAAGGGCAAATTTAATCCTTCATACTCAGTAGCTTGGCTGTAGTCCAGGAAGGTCCTCAGCATGAAGGCTGAAGTGAAGCCAAACCATGAATATCTAGGAGCGCACAAATATTAGATTGAAGGTTCTATTAATACAGAAGTGACTAATGCTGGCATTAGGCAAAATTTATCTGCTATTTTACCAGGGGATTAGAGCGTAATGCACTGCATCTAGCTCAGAAAAGAAATCCTGAAGATATATCCAGATAAAGTACGGCTAGGGAAGATATCTCGTGCACGTGCCCGAGGCATGTTTTCAGGCACGCTGTGTGCGTGCCACAGGTGAACTATTATCAGAAACAACAGTGGCCACGCAAGCGGTAAAATGGCAGCAAACCCCAGTTTCCCTTACGTTCCAATTTTGCTTTCCAGCAAGAATCCCCGTGCAAGTTTTGGCACGTGCAGCGCATCTTCATGCGCAACGTGTGCAGGTGGATTTGTGCACTGTTTGCACAAGGGTACAGACAGAACCTCCTTTTCAAAACTGAGGAGTCAGCCCACCAGCATGCACCAACATTCAGTGGCTGCAAGCCAAGCCTTTAAAAGTGGCATTACTGGGAATTTATTCTTTACAGTCTTATCTGATTTCATTTTTTTTTGCATGAGTTTTTGAGTCTGTTAACATTAATTTCTCTCCCTATCTTTTGCTGCCACACTATTATGTGAGTCCAGGACAAACACCAAACAAGATCCTTCTCTCGGCAGTCTTCAGAGACAGAAATGACTGATCTCCCCTAAAACTCACAGGCAGATAAAATCATGAGACATCTTCAAAATATAACCCGCCAAGCCCTCTTTCTTCCACCGTACAGATATATCATGCAACATAGAACCCTCACAGTAAAGTGAATAGCCTTGAACTATATTGGAGAGTTTTCTGAAGAAGGAAAGATATGGGCAAAAGCCGCATACTTTTATAGTACATATATGCATAGTAACTACCTACTATAACTACGTGAAGAGATGTATTTTCCAGCACTGCATAAACAGCTGAGTCAAGGGAGCTGCAGCAGGTTTATGGAAGCTTCAGAGCTGCCTACTGGAGGGTGGGTGCGAGGAAAAAAAAAAGAAGTGGTCATACAGCATATTTTAGGGATTCCTGGACAAAACGAGGAGGACTAATTTACAACTACAGTCCCGCACCTCAGCCTCAGAATAAACTCGGATTCTGCTACTAACTTCAGTAAAGTCAGTAAGACCATTCATACACAAATGATATCTAAAACTTCTTTCCACAGGTCTTCCCCTTGACTGGGAAACGTGCTGGAGAGTCACACAGGTTTTTGGCGGCCAAAAGTAACACGGCTAAAGAATTAAACCAGGACACATAGATCAAAAAATAAATAAAAACATTTTAGGGAGCCTTAATCCTGAGAGAAAGAGTAACTTCAAAGTGAAATGTGTGGGCAGACAAGTACAGAACACAAAGCCACTTAAAATTATTTAAAATTAATACATTCCTCTGACCCAGCAGTAAAGTCTGAACTCAGTTTAGTTCTGAGCCCTGCAGGGAACTTGCTGCCACCGACAGTTTGGTCCCAAGTATCCCCAGATGTTATCATCCCCGTTCAGTGTATTAACCAATGATAACATCACATGCCAAATGCACTGGCTAACTTCTAGTTTATAAATTAACATACGAGATCTTTGTTAAGGATAAAACTGCCTGCTATTTGGATAACTTTTCTTCTTAGTAAACATCTCAAGGGACCTAAAATATTGATGAGTACTATTATAAGTATTGTTGCTGTTACCATTTGCAAAATAGCATAACAAACAGCACATTTCATAATAGACTAAAAAGTTATAAACATTCTGTCATAAGCTACTACTACAAAACAAAACAAAAAAACACCAAGAAAAGGCTTTTGGCTCTTTCAACACAAACTGTCCCTTTTTACTGTTACCCAAAGAGAATGCCTTTCAGGGAACAACCATAAGACACTATGATTTCCAAATGATAACTGTGGTTTCATTGTTAAAGCAGTCATTTCTTGCACCACTGAGACACAGGTGGCTCTAGAAGTAGGACAGGGCAAGTCTGACATAACATCATGCATGAAAAATTAGTTCCTAATTAGGAAGTTTCATTAAGACTACATTTAAATATCCCATCTCACAACTGGTAGACCAATTGGCCGGCTGCTTTTTGTGAAGAGCTTCATTCCATGCAACTGAAAAACTGGTAGGGTTTCTCAGTGGCTTTTACAGATGTGTGCAAGAGACAAAGCACGGTGGATGAAAAGGGTCAGGTTGTGAGCAAGATCTAACTGACTGCACTTAATTGGGTAAATTTTACACTTTGATACCCATTGTACTTTTAAAATCATTGTATTGTAATCCCGTCATTATAATATTAAGAGCAAGCACCTCAGGGCTAAAATTAAGAAGTTAAGAGTTTGGTTTATGAAGATGTGGTTGACTAGGTGCATTGTAATTGGTGCATTATTTCTTCTGAAAAGCAGTGAGCTGTTAAACACAGTAGCCAGTGGTGTGTAGGAGTAATTCTTGTTCCCTGCTGTCAGAGACCATGGTCTTAAGGCTTATTTTTTTCCTTAATACAAAATTGACAGATTTAGTGTTTATCAGGGAAATTTGGTTTTTCTGGCTTTATATATGGTGTACAACTTGCTTTCTTGTAACACAAAACAATGTATTGCATAGAAACTATAGGTCGCAGCATATACAGCTAAGAACCTCTTCCTCTTATCATTCTCATATTTGATGGCATCACAATCTTTAGCACCTTTTGTAAGATTTTTATAATAACAGGGGGGCAAAACCTGGTTGCCACATTATTGATGATGTCAGCCATCATCTGGCAAATTAGCACTGTAATTATCATTGTGATATAACATTTTATAAGGGAACTTTTTCATAGCAGAGATCATTGAAGCATGCAGACCATTGTACTAATCTGCATCTGGCATTACACTAATTGCAAAGGACCACATGGTACGCTGACAGCTAGGACTGGGGTGTTCTGTCAGCCATCGTAGCTATTGATGAACAGGTCTTTCCTCAGAGAGATCTCAGAACTGTGGACTAAAACTAGATTGTCAATGCCATATGATCATCAGGTCATTCGGTCTACTGGATTTTCCTATGAAGTGCCCTAAACGTGTAAAAAGGAAGCACAGCTGAACTCTGAACATTCACAGCGTAAGCAATAACATTAAAAGGAAGCAAACGGGGCCAAGTCAAAAAGTGAGACAATTTAGAAATGCTGGGTCAACATGTTTTTTTGAGCCAAGCAGAGTAGACTTGTGACAATACTAGTGTAAGAATAAGGAAATAGGAATTTTATCCTGGTTTTTAAATGTCAGAATGCAAAGTGTAAGATAGAAGAAATGACAAGAACATTTGCACAGAAAGTTAGTAGAGAGCGGCACAGTCATCAGGCTGGAATCATATAAATATTTCAGGTCATTCAGCAGGATCAAGCTCTAAACTAAGGCAGTGAAACAGGCCAGATGATCTGAGGATGCTGAAATGCACTTCTGTGGCAGCTTGAGAAAATAGATCTGCAAATATATTTTACAGAGAGAGAGATAGAGTGCTGGATCATAAAGCATTTTAATAATTTAAGATACAGATTTGGATAACAACCAATCTAAAAGTAAGAGGAGCACACATTTCTAAAGATAGGGGACTATTCTCTTAGTTGCATACTACAGGCAATTAAAGGGCAATTAAAGACTCAATTTTGGAAAGAGACACCAATACAGGTTAACAACACTGGACCTAGCCCATGCACAACCATTGTAACTGGTTGCATATCATTTAAAAAAAAAAATATTAGGGAAGTTACTCTTTTTCCTTTCTTTAATTTAAGACAAGTTTTGAAGAAACATAGATTCTTCTAATAGAATTTTATACAGACCCTTAATGTGTACAAAATGGAAAACTTCCAAAATGGGAGAGAAAAAAAAAATAAAATATATTCCAGATGCACCTCCCATCAACATCCATGCTGGGCTATTCCTTGTTCAGAATCCCAAGTAATTTACAGAAATGCTTAGGCATAGAAACCAATATAAAATATACCTAATTTAATCCTATAATAGACATGCCTGAACCAGGAGACAAAGATAAGCCTACAGAGAACTCAATTTCCCTGCAGTTTTTAAAGTAATCAAATTTTTCCTGCAGATCTTTCCAAACTTTTACATTACAATGCCTTCCAGATCTGTGCAGTCAACATGTACCTTTAGCACATCCTTACATTTTATCCTGATTATTAATAAAAATACAAACTAATCTTAGTCCAATGATTGAGGAACCTCTCTAGTAACTGCTGGACAATTTTTCCTCATTAATAGAAAAACTTACTTCTCCTTCCTAAATAAGAATTGATCTCAGTCAGCATCACTTATTAAATTTTTTCCTTTTAGAATACCTATTGTATGGTCTTTGTACCAATACTAATCTTCCCAGTTGTAACAGTTTTGCAAGGGCATGAAAATGTTAAGGGAAGTTCATACTAAAGACAATTTTGGTGGAAATCTTTTTCAACACATGTCTATCTTTAGATTACTTTTTTTTTTTTTTAAAGGAAAATTTGCCTAGGAAATTTTTACCTCAAAATAGAAAACCAAGAGTCCGAATTCAGTCTTCAGTCTAGATATTTCTATTGTTCATTTATGACTTCCACGAACTGCATAAAGCAACATACCAATAGCTCTGACAGACATCTCCAGGCCCACGTGTAGTTCACAGTCATCCTGGGTTGTCAAACATCCAGAAACGCTGGACAGATAGACAAAGTCCGAGCAGAAAAAAAAAAAGGACATAAATCCTGTTTTACATACCATCTATTCTTGGCAGGCACAGACCTCTGTTAGCCCCATCTCAAAAGCACCTATTCCAAGAATCTGAAATGCAGAAAATCTGTGGATTCAAATTCACCCCAAACAGATACTTCGAAGTGTCACCTTCTGCCTCCCAAAAAGAGGTTGAAAACTGCCTTGCGGTATGTCTCAAGAGCTAGATGGCAGTGCCAGAAAGGAGCACAGCTGATAACGCATAGACACGTGCACTTCTATAGTCTTCAGCCCCTTGAGATATTTCTCAAAAGTAGGATGGGAAAAGCTCTGCAGGCTGTTAGGAGGCATTATGTGTCACAGGTCCGCATTTTACTCCTACTCCTACTTCATGGATTCAGTTCTCTCAGCTGTCAGCAAGGGATCTCTCACAAGCACTAGAACTTTAAAGAAGATTAAGTGCTATGTTAAAATTACTTTTCTGGCAGTCAGCTCTGGATGGGAGGATTCTTCTATTATCTGAAGTGCTGGGTGCAAATGAATACCTCTAAGTCATTTTTGTAAAAAGTTTCAGCCTAAACACATTTAACAACAGACCAGAGGCCTGATAAAATACACCATTCCGCTAAATGATTGCGCTTTTAGTTTTAAATGCTTAGTGTGTTACTAAATATTCATTTTCACAGACTTAAAGGGACTTACAACTTTAAAAAAAAAAAAAAAAAAGTTAAAAAAAAAAAAAACCCTCTGATTTATCCTTCCTTCAGGACTGTAAAATATGTATTGAACCATTATCCCAAGTGTTTCCTTCTTCTGTTTACTAATGAAACCTCTTGACAGTCTTGATTAGAAAATGTCACTTAGAACTCTTTGATCTGGTAATATAACAATGACATGTTTGACACATTATGAAATGCCAGAATAGAAACTTAAATGCTGCTGCTTTTGTCTATGAAAAAAACTGCAAACTTTACCATGCCGAGTAAAACTAATTCTACCTAATAAATTACAGAAATATAAAATACTTTTAGCTCTTAAAATACCGGGTTAAAAAAAAAAAATTATGGAAGTCCCCCAAACAGCCTTTGTCATTTATATTTGTCCTTCATATCATATCCTCAGACTGAGCTTCTAAATAGGTTTAACTTTGTCACTGTTTTTTTAATATACTTTGCTTTAATTTGTATTTTTGTGTATTTACTCTACACTTTCCTTTGTTGTAGTGATTTTCATTACTCATGGAAGTCAACTGCATTATAATTACCAGACACATAACTGAGACCCTGTCTAAGAAGTTTTGTACTCATCTTAGTTTTATATGAAGCATTTCTCACCACCACCACCCCTTTTTTTTAAAAAAAAGAAAAAGAAAAGCATAATTATAGTATTAGGTAGTGATATTAGTGAAAAAGTAACTTATAAACATGAAAGCTTAGATCTTGTCAAACACTCAGAGATTTGCTTGTGTGAATACACTAAAATATATCCTGGTTAATACTCCAAAAGGAAAAGCACTAAAGAAAATTCTGTTTTCCAAAAAAAGAAAAAAAAAAAAAAAAAAGAGGACAATTAAAGAAAAAAAATTTCCTTTTCCAAATAAGTGACAGTATAAATAAGTCCTAATGTCAAGCAGTGACATAGGTGGGGACAGTTCCACCCTCCAAATAACAAGTTTTTCGCCTTTTTTCATTTTTTAAACATTTTCAAATATTTCACAGTAAAGGAGATTTTTCAGATCTATCACCCTGACAAAAATCAATAAATTACCCATCTCTGCACAAATAATTATTTAATAGCCCCCTAAAATTTCAACAATTGCTTACATGAACATTTTTATTATGGGTATTTCCTAGGTCATTTCTAATAATTAATTGTTATAATACTTCCTTCCCTCACAGAGATGTTGCAAGAATAGGCACATGACAAATTGTAAGGTATACAAGTGTTAATATATAGGGAATGTACACACTGGCTCAAGCTTCCTAGTGAAGTTTATCAGAAAAGCTGAGAGCTTCAGAATTTCATAGGAACCATAAGCACATGCATAACACCTTAAGATTCTTTTAATTAAATTTTCAAGGCTTTCAAGTTCAAAACTTCATCTAGAAAAGCATGTTTGTACATCTGTAGCAATTTCTAGGTAATGTTTGATTACAAAGGTTAGTTACCATCAGCACGCATACTCTAAACAGTCATTTAGAGCAGAAGAAGAAGTTGTTTGCTCAATAAACTTAACCATATGTCACATTTTCTGTTTCAACAAAATAGAGCCTTGGAAAGAAAACAAGAAGATTGTCCCTAGACGGGTTTCCATACCTAAGTTTCTGCATGCACCTTGCTTAGTCGTCAATGAAAACCTTCAGAAGGAGAGTAACAGCCATTAATGTTAATCACCCCATTATGCCAATAACTCAATCCAGCAGTTTCAGGATCCACATGACACATTTGAGTATATGAAAAATCCCTGACCACTTCTCTGATGGCTTCTTTCCACCTTTCTACATTGCTCACAATACCGACTCAGGGAAAAACCACAAATGCATGTGATTTCAAGGCAAACTGGATGGAGAAACTTATGTGACTATGAAATATTCTTGTTTTCTGCAGTCTTTTTTGCCCCTAAATTAGTTTTCAAGTGCGGCAGTCCACTGCCCAACCTGCTGAACCTTTGAAGCAGCACAGAAGACAGGGCAGTGTTGACATGAGGAGACTTCCAATTCTGGCTTTAGATTATGGTTTGTCACAGACTCATACTATAAAGAACACCTAAAAGTGGAGGGGAAAAAAAAAAAAAACAAAAAGAAAACTAACGTACCACATTATTTTCTAGTCTGATTACTAGTATCTTTTACAGCATTTTTTTTTAATTATGTTTATATCCTTTTTCAGATAACTCCACATGGTCTGCAGAATTCATAAATACAAAAGGAATGAGAATGTTCTAATCCACAACAATCCTGGAAGACCAACACAATCCACTATGATGCAGAGATTCGGTTGCTTGCTCTTTGCCATACACAAAAGAAACTGGAAATAAAATCGCGACTGAAGTAGCCAAGAGAAATTTCTGATTTTTGTAGAAAAATCTGTGTGCTATCTCCTGGAAAAAATAGTAGATTTTCTAAACTATTTTTATTTCATTTTCTTGACGGGAAAAAGGTTACTTTAGTTTGACATGACCTAAAATGTTTTATTTCAAGCCAGTTTAAATTTAAAATTTTCCCATTGAACAGGGAATTGTAATTTGAAGTCTATCCTCTCATGTTGAGGGGGCTCTCACAAATGTCTTGCCTTTGATTTAGTGGCTGACTATCAGAGAAGAGCCACCCTGCTCCTGTCCCCAGGCACCAGGTTGTGACCAGGAAAATCCAGTGTCTCTCCCTCCCTGGTCCTCCAGTATCCCCAAAGGGGAAGATTTCACTGAAGGGACTCTAGAGAGGACATCTATTTGCCGCTTCTAAAAGCTGTTCAGAGGCTATTTGGGCTGGGACTAGTCAAAGCACGAGCAAGCTGTAAACCATTTACCTATTTTCACCATTGACCAAGCAGCCTGGGTATCAGTGCTGGGGGTAAGAGTTAAGGTTTCAGAGCGATGGCACCAACTCCACATGGAGGTAGCTAGCCTGAGGTTTGCATGCACGGATACCGAGTTGGGAAGGCATTTTCATACTCCAAAAAGAGGGAAAATAAAGAATTTTTTTAAGAAGTGTTGGTAGGGAAACTCTTGCCAACCCATTTTTGAGAGCGAAGGGAAAAGGGCATAATATGCTGTGCTGCCTGTAACCTTTCTAGATTTCTAACTGTGGTCTCATTTATGCATATTAAAACAAGGTTCATTTTGATTGTTAACAGGAATCAATTTATTTTGTGTTTTGGACTATCTCCACACAGTTTTGCAAAAATCTTCTTATTGATCACCATGTCTGAGGTACAATCAAACTATTGTTTCTGGCTTGCGTGCGACAGCCACCCAGGTAAAAGCCCTGTATGCCTATAAAGTGGCAGAATAAGAAAGCAAGTGAGAGCATTCCTTGCATTGCCCTCTATTTGCGAGTGAAGACAGATCATCCACTGGGTCTTATCGATTGGTCCCTGCCATCGGGACTCCAGGGTCCTCAGCAGTGTTTATGATATTTTACGCCACATTAACTGTTGAGATGATATGCTATGACAGATCTTTAAAAAAGTGTACCCCTGAGCTCTAAATTGTTCCAATTACGCCTTTAGCATAACAGTTGCCTACCAAGGGGCACCGCTCAGTGCCTTAGGAAAAGAAGCAGAGATGGAGAGCCAATAATCTTCACATATGCTGACCTCCCTCTACCCTCACCCAGCAGAAGCCTGTCATTGCTTTCCTTCACTGTAGCTTTTCATAATCCTTAACATATGGCCTTTGTTTTGATAGGCATGAAATTACATCAAGGTCATTTTTAATAACTGTCAATAACCCCAGAACAGCGGTCAGCTTTATTGACACCTTAGTTGAAGGGCTCAGAGAGCTGTAAGTAGTGCACAGACCCTGCTTGAGAAAGCTGATCCACTGGGAAACAGATTATTATTGATATTAGTAAATTAGTATTGATAGAAATTTGATGACTATCGTGCATCTGGATCCCTCCACAATACACTAATGTCAACCAAAGCCCACAACTCCCTCTGTTTCAGACAGGCAATTTATTTGCATTCTCTAAATCTCTTTGTTGGAGGGTAGGAAAAGGGAATAGTAGGAAGAAGGGGAAAGATAAAACCATACAGGACAACAGCAACTGATGCTTGAAGACACATATGAAGTAGCTTCTGGAAAACAGAAGCTTCTATGGAAGCGTCAGTTTTCTCATAATTGGAGAGCAAAATTCCCTCCAACACTCAATCAGTCATCTTCCCATTGCCCTGTTTCTACCATTTCCCACTTTTCCAGCTCTATTTCTGCACCGATATGACTTAGCCTAACCAGAAGTAAACACTAAGTGTTGCATCTGATATAGAAGATGTTAAGCATTTTTGAGATTGTTGCTATAATGTCTGATGCTGTCTATACACTACCATGACTGTCTGCATTATATAAAGCTAGCAAACAAGTAGGCCAAAGCACTGTGTGCTCTGGTTCAGTCAGTTATGCTCTCATGCAGGAAAGACAGGAGAGTGAAGTTCACCATTTGGTTTCTATAATTTTTCCACAATGACCATATGCCTGCGGTTCCTACGACATAGCACATTGATTCTAATAAACAAATATTTAGAGGCCCCGAACAGAGATCAAACATGCCTCCAAACATCAACAACACAGAAACAAAATAGAAACTCTGTCAGACATGGAAAGACAGAGAGATAATGACATAAAAAGCACAGACAACCTTACTTAAACCTGAGTAACCTGAAATGTATTCTAACTCTCCATTAGGGACGATGGTTTCAATATTCTCCATGAAATATGCAATATGGTAAACATTTGAAACCAAATGTAAGCTGTGAAAATTCAATTTTTATCTTCCTCTCCTAATTTTTTTTTTTTTAAGTGCAAAAGTGAAAAAAGCAACCATGACTGGAATTTTATACAATTCCTTATAACAATTCCTTTAAGAAATTCCTCACTGCTTACCCTGCTGGGAATTTTACTTTTCAACAATCTTCACTGAGCAAAAACCTGCCTTCTCACTGCTTGGTAAATCTTCCCAACAGCACCAATACCCTCAGAAGTCAGTAACGTTCAGTGCTCATTAACCTCATCATGATTTAAATATAGTATCATCATAACCTTGAAGACCAACAGCAGCAGAGCAAAGGAGAGACAGATCAAGCCTTGATTCTCATAACCACTCCTAAGCTCAGTAAAACCACGTTTTAGTAGATTCCCTACTAAACTTAGGCCAAAGTATTTTCTGCATACCAGTTAGTCCAGTAGATATACATGAAACTTCTTTAACTCTGCTATCCCTCGTGTCCAGTGGAGAAAGTAAAGACAAAACCAGACTCTCCTTAATGCTACCCCATGGATATACATGGGTCAATGGGCATAGCTATAAAACTAAGAAATTGGTTTTCTTACTTAAACGTAAGAACCACCACAACATTCTTACTGTGAGACTTATCAAACACTAGAACAGGTCTCCCAGAGAAGTTGTGCAATCTCCATCCTTAGATATATTCAAAAGCCAGCTGGACACAGCCTTAAGCTATCTGTTGTAGTTGGCCCTGCTTTCAGCAGTAGATATTGTACTAGATGGTCTCCAGAGGTCCCTTCCCACCTCACCTATTCTGTGCCCCTCTTCCCCCCCTCAAAAAAAATTGCTTTTCTCCTGACCAGTGGCCTTTCCATCCTACCCTCAATCTGATAGCTAAGGTAATTTTTTTTTCTTCCAATTCTCTAAACAACGTTAAAGAGTTTCTCTCACTGCTCCTCCCAAGAAAGACTTCCCAAGCTTCATACATTAAAACCAAATCAAATTCAAAATTCTCCTGAAAAAATTCACAGGTCATCAAGCTAACAAGATACTATTAAGACAAAATGTTAATTTTAGTAGCACTTGGTTGCCTCACTGAATTGTTCACATTGAGCATCACATGCATTTTGATGTACACAGGAAAAACAAACCATGGTAGCACTACGTAAACCAGGTGCTCTTCACCTTCCTTCTCTACAGTTATAAACAGAGAGAAGCATAATTTGCACCTGAGGAATCCAAGTGTATCCAGATGCAATCCAAACAGTAGGCAGGACCAAATGGAAATTCAGTATTTCCCAATTACTCTCATTACACCTGCTAGAGCTAGATTTCTTGCCTTATTCCAGAACTATAAGCTCAACGATGGCACGTGATTTGTGTGTCCATTTGAGAGTAGGAGGCAGGTAGAAAAGGACAGCTTATTGTTTTGGTTTGCTTCTAAATAAATATAATACTATTAAGAAGATTTTATTTTAAACTTTGAGTCAGTTATCTGTGTAAGTTCTTAAGTGCTACAGAAGATGAGAAAAACTTAGGCAGCTGGCTGGTGGGGGGGCGCAGATTGTTCTTTTGTTATTATTTCAGCTAAAGTCATAAACTTGCTTATAAGCAAAAGTATCTCTAAAATACTTCCTCATGTAGATTTACAGTTCAGTACATTTTGCAGTAGATCAGAGGTTACATATTCACTTTCAGAAAATAACAAAACACTTTGCCAATATCCATTTGACGTGAATAAGCTTGGGAATCAGCTACAGCCAATTCGGGTGCATAGCCTGGTAAGAATATAACAAGAGACTATGTTTCATATTTCCTGGAAGACAAACACTTATTTACATGCAGCATACTTACTGTGTCTTTATTGTATGCCACTTAGTGACACTTCTACTTTGCCTGCTTCTGTATTTCGGTCTTTGCTTTAGTAAGCTCTTAATGTCTGTCATAAATTAGTTTCATATGACTGAAAACTATGTTCATGCTGCTAATGAGGATGACCTCCCAGACAGCAGGAAACAAACGCTGCTAGCAGACTGTCCGGCTACATAAGGTATATATTTTTTAGGCAGCCTTTCATTTCAAAATTTGTTTTTATATTAATTTGGTTTCAGCTTTTGGGCATTTTTGGGCCTGATATGAATAACATAACTATGCAACCAGGCAGACCGAGCAGCACTAACATGTTGCTAGTCTAAATAAATGAAGCCTTATCTAGAAACAGGACTGGAAACAAGGCAACTTTCGTTGCAGGTCAGCACCCCCACTACCAGGCTGCACAGTCACCCTTACTCAGTTACTCTTGCAATCCTTTGCCAAAAGTTATGGGGGCATTTAAAGAAAAAAAAAAAAAAAAAAAAATATCTTCAGATGGGATGGCTGAGAGGTCGTTATCTTGGAACATCTTTCCAGTCCTGGGATGAGTATGACCATGGAAGTGAAGTCTTGGCTGGAGAAGGTGAAGTCCGCTATTGGGGAGTTCTTTGGTCCAAGGCCTCGTTTTAATCAGGACACCAGAAGAGGAGAGCAGTATTATCTGCCTCACAGAAAGCTAATGCTTTAAATTTCAGGCTAAGAGCTCAGAGGTAGCTTCTCCAAATCAGCCATACTGTGAACAGCATCTAATTTCCCTTTGAAATTTAACCTGAGAACTAAAGTGGGAAAAAAATCTGTACAGAACTGTCTATTTCAGAACTTCAAAACCAATAACTACTGTTCTTCAATATGAAATTACTAATTCAAATCTGCAAATACCTTCTTTGTTTTCTTTTTTTATTTTTTTGAAACAAGTAAACTATCTAGGGAAAAAAATAAATGCCCAGTTTGAGTCATGAGACCTGCCGACTTCATATTAAAAATTCCACCTATAGCTTATTGCTGGGCTGCAGCCATTTGATAATAAGCCAAATGACTTCTCAGCAAGCGCTTTCAAAATATGGGAAATCCAGTGTGCTGGGACCACAGGCAAGACACAGAAATATTTATGAAGTGATACCACCCAGCAAGAAAGCAGAACCAGTGCTTGTGAATCACAACTGAACAAACACGCATGGGGAAGACAGACAGGACACAAATAGGTCAGTAGTTGTAGATTCAAGATCTACTTGGCATAGGTTGGACTATTATTTACTATGCTTCCACTGAATCCACTTTCCAGTTACAAGTGATACCTAACCATTTATACGGAGTAGGAAAGGTGAGGTGGAAATCCTATAATATACAACACTTGTCAATCTGTAGAAAAACTGCAAATAAAATAAGCAGACAGCTTGCTTTGCCTTTGAGGAATGTAACACCCAAGTGTGAAAATTAATCTGAAAAGAAGAAAAAAAAAAAAACCAACCCTGTGAGCGGGGAACACTTCAACGGAACCTAAATCTAAGCGGCAAGCTGGAAAATTAAATGTACTCAAAACCATTGAAAAAAAAAAATCTTTGTAGCCTGAAATATTGAGTTTAAAAGGTCCCAAATATTATCCTAATGACCTATTGAACAATATAAAGTTTACTCCCCCCATAGATTGATTTACAGCAATAGCTAAAAAGGAAAAGTCTGCAATGGTGGAAAATAAAAAAAATAATAACACAGAATAAATAGAAGTAGTAAAAGAACAGAACCTTCTCCAAATGTACAACCAGATGTGAAAACAAAGGTTGCAAACAGGACTATGCACAAAAACTAGGAACACATCACTACCTAATCACAATCCATTCTCCAGTGCCAGTTCAGTTAGAGTTTTGATAATATCTGTTCACTTCCTGTTCCTGTTCTTCATGTGCAACAACTGATCTAGAAAATTTATAAAGGAGAAAGTGGAATGGAAGACTACGAGGTATGAATTAGTTGAAATTATTAAGGATGTTTGTTTTCCTTCTTCCCATGCTCTCCACACCTGAAGAATACTTTTCTTAAATAACTATCAATATGGACATGGGATATAGCAAGGGAAAGAATTAATGCAGCTGTATTCAGATTTTCTAGAAAACTATTTCACAGAATTTCGGAACTGTAGGGGCTGGAAGGGACCTTCAGAGATCATCTAATCCAACGTCCCTGCCAAAGCAGGTTCACCTAGAGCAGGTTGGACAAGAATACATCCAAGTGGGTTTTGAATATCTCCAGAGAAGAAGACTCCATCACCTCTCTGGGCAGCCTCTTCCAGTGCTGTCACCCTAAGAGTAAAGAAGATTTTCCACATTTCAGATGGAACTTTCTGTATTCCAGCTTGTCCCCATTGTCCCTTTCCTGTCACCAGGCACCACTGAGAAGAGCCTGACCCCATACTGTTCACACCCACCCTGTAGATATTTATAAGCAGTGATGAGGTCCCCTCTCAGTCTTCTCCAGTCTAAACAGACCCAGCCTCTCAGCCTTTCCTCGTAAGAGAGGTGCTCCATTCCCTTGATCACCTTTGCAGCCCTCCACTGGACTCTTTCCAGTAGTTCCCTGTCCTTCTTGAAGTGGGGGGGCTCAGAACGGGACACAGCAGATGCAGCCTCACCAGGACAGAGTAGAGGGGGAGGATGGCCTCCCTGGCCCTGCTCTTTTAAATGCACCCCAAGAGACCATTAGCCTTCTTGGCCACAGGGACACATTGCAGACTACTCTAGCTGGAGGAAACAAGTTAACCCTAAGTCAGCCATCTCAGACTGCAATGTATTTGCTAGCCTTATAGAGTAGGTATCTTCTGAAATGCATTAAAACAAAAAGCACCCCAAATTTTTTTAAGGGGAGGGGGAAGGGAATGCATCGCTTTGAGGGAATTTCATCCCTGGATATTACATGGAAAAGTAGCCTGGAATAGAATGTATTTCAACACTTTTCTTTAGGTAGATGCTATTCAAGTTTAAAAAAAAAAAAGGGCTCTAGTACTGTGTTGCTGTGACATATGAGAACTTATTGCAAAACAGGAGGTCTACATAAAAATCATGCAAACCAAACACACTAAAAAACAGTGCTAATAATAAAAATAAGATCTACTTATCCGGATGAAATTTCACCAAAGCCCTTGGCAGTATATACAGGATCAAAAAATATTTTATTACATATAATACACACATTAAAAACATTAGGTAACTTCAAATTTTGGCAGCTACAAAAGCATCATGATACATACAGAGTTTTTTACCATTTACCTCATTGGTTAAAAACAACCACACATTATTTCTGCCTAATCTCACACTGCGTTAAGAGATTTCCTCGTGTTTGAGGAGCATGTTAAATAACTTAACACAGTTCCAAGTCACCCATTAAAATATAGTTCATATTCCAGCCACAGATGTGTCTTTGTCCATAGTGCAGTCAGTCATCCAGTGTAGCAAGACACAGGCAAGCTTCATCATTCAGAAAATACAGTGCAACTTGCAGAACCTGTCCTAACAATAGGAGGCCACGGCTTGCATAAAGCCCTACACGTTATTATCAGTCAGAGTTTAACCAGAAACTATCTAATTTACTCCTAGCTCAATAAGCTAACATTAATCAGGACTGTGTCTATACTGTAAACATATGGCTAGCCCAGATTTTTTGATGAATGCAAAGTTTTTAAGAGCAAAAAGCTTGAGGGAAAAAAATAATAATCATATAATCTCTTGTACAAGAAAAAAAACAACCGCACAACAGGGAAAAAAAAATTCAAACTAAAAAATTCCACTAAAACTCCAACAAACATGCACTCCTCTGCCCCACCTCCACACCCCCCCCCAAAAAAAATTTAAAAAAAATTAAAATCAAAGCTTAAATAGCAATACTTTAAGAATACTTCATCTCAGTCTTGAAGATGCAGAAGTCCCAAGAGCAGATTTTGGATCACCAGGCATTTAGAAGGAATCCTGTTGTTTAAGAGCAGGAAACAAGTCTTTCCAAGCGGCATGCCCTGTGTTACCACTTTAATGCACTGGGAGATCTCTGTAAGAGGCTCTGGTAATTGCATGACCTTTGGTTCGAGCTCAAACATGCACTTTTGTTCCATCTGAGAGTCTTAGTTTCTCATCATGGCTCCATTTTAGACTCAACAGTACCTTTCTGGTATTGCTTTTCAACCTCTCTGCTACATCAGGAACGGATGCTGAACCAGACAGCTGAGATCTTTCAACTATTTGGGAGGTGAAGTTCTCCTGAATGAAAAGTCTCGGGCCAAGCGTACACAGTACACTCACATTTCCGTAACCACAAAGCAGGAGCTTCTGAGACTACCCTGTAGCTCTTGTCTGGACTTGTGAAAGCAGAAAGTGGAACTGTGTGCTAGGAACTTATCATCCAATGGGCAAAGAAGCATTGGAATGATGCACATACTGTAATATCACAACCCTATATTACGCTACCCAGGAGGATATGGGACAGATGGAACAAGGAACTGGAAGAAACTCGAGATGAGACAGCACTTGTGCTCTACACCTCTCCCAGGCTCATTCTTGGGTTGAAGGGTGATAGGAGAAAAAGAATGATAACTCTGAGAAAGTCTGTCCTGTGAAAAATCTTTTCTTGTCTTGATACATCTGTAATGATGGAGGAGCAATGAAAACCAGAATACCGAGGGACTTCAACGACTCCTTGTACCTCTGGTAAATAGCATAGCAGAATTTAGACAGCATCCAGAAAAATTCACCTACTTTTGGGACAGGCAGCAAATCTTTGGCCTTAAGGTCTGAAAGTGCTTTACAGATACCTCACAGATATGAGCAAGATGGATCTCCAAATATTTTTTTTTTCCAGATGTTGACTTGATATACATAAGTAAACAGAAGAAAGTAGAAGTCTGAGCACTGTTTCAGAGGAGCCAAACTGAAGGACAATATGCATGAACACCTTGGACCTCTGTCCTATAGAACCACAGCATGCCACGTTGTGTACTCAGCCACCACATACATAAGTATGTGTTCACCCATCTGTTTGCAGGGACGCTGGGAAATAAGTACTGTTTGGAAAGAGCCTGCCGCTGTCCTCAGAAAGTATATCATGGTTTTCATAAAGTAAGGTTTTAGTTAAGCAGTAAAAACCAGAATCTTTGAAAACATTTAAAGCAACATTAAAAAAAAAAAATAAAGTGCCAGTTTTTGACTGCCTTCCACAAGTCATATGTCATTGCATTTAGTTTTAGTAAAGCCAAATCTTTATTTTCCACTGGGTTTAAGCAGAAAGTACTCATGCTAATACCTTGTCAGAGACAGCATGCCTGGCCTTAACCTTGCGAGCACAGAAACTCCCCACAGTATAGGGGACACTGAGGCACAACCACCTGATGCCTGGTGCCTGCACAGCACCCTGTCTTGGTGCAGTTGATCACATACCTATTTGTCCTTCTGCCTTTAGCATGGTCTTCAGGTCTCCTGAGAGAAGTTAAAAGATGAATTCTTTTGACTTAACTTTCAAGACAGTTTAACCGCAACCTCTGTCAAAGATGCCATGATGATGGCCCCAACAAAATTAGTAACAAGACATAGCTAACAAAGACCAAATTTCCCCAGTAAAAAAAAATAATAAAAAAAAATACAGGGGATGGTTCATACTTAATAGATAGTTTACCGCTTGCTATAATGCACAGGGACTCTTTCCGTAACCATTGCCCTGAGGGGTTTGGAAAGGACTCCTATGGTTTGGGTAATAAGCCAAGGAGAGAGATGAAGTTTAATTATGTAAAAATACCACATACTATGGTGTTTCTGGCTGAGATGATGATAACAAGGAGTCCAAAATTACAGCCCAGTAATGTTGATCATCAACAGAAGAGGTACACTGTGAATCTGCAGGTGGAAGGAAAATTTCCTTGGCATCTTTCACCTTCAGATGTGCTTACGGAAGTGACTACCCAGGACCAGTGACACCTGAAGAGAATAATCAGCCTGAGCAACATAAGTTTTGGGTTTTTACCAATGAGTATGAGAACCAAACGTAGATGCTTACATAAGGCTGGCTTTAATACTCGCAAATTTTAAATTCAAGTCAGGTGATAATACATCTGTGGAAAGTAATTTATTTATATATGGTCAACTTCAGAAGTAGTATTTCTTTTTTTTCAGGGATATTTTTGAAGTTTTTTAGTGTATATTGTCTAGAGTGGATTGAAAAAACCCACATTGGAACAATATTTATACAATTATTATGGTACAATAGCAATAGCCGTGCAAAATTAATCTTCTTATAATTGTTCAATAGAAGTTGACGTTCTTGGTTTGTAAACAGCCCACATTTGCAGTGAAGCAGCATATTCTTGTGTGTGATTCTCCAACCAAAAGCAACTATCAGGTAACTGTTAAAATTAAAAGCAATTAAGATCTTAAATAGGCAGTTATGGCAGGCATTGCCATAAACTGAAACAGAACAAAAAAAGCTCCACTCCTATTCATTAGGCATTTGTCACAATGTATACACTGCATGCTTTTGTTTGAATAGAAAAGCAATTATGTTTTTAATACACTTATATTCTACTCATCTTCTCATCATCCTAGGATAATGAGTCATTAGAAAACAGAATATTATATACAGCAATACAGCTTATTGTTCTGTGCAAATTATTATTGCATCAGCTGAGCATAAGTACCTGACAGTTAGGAAAGCTTGGTTGTCAGCAGTTTCTGTTGTGCTTGTATGATCCATGCAAGCCTCCAGAAGGCTTTTTCTTCATCTAGCCCCATTTTCTGCTATTACTGAACCTAAAGTTTACGACCCCTGCATCAGATAAAGGAACTAAGGACACAATTTGACCACATCAAAAAAAAAAAAAAAAAAATCTCTGTATAGCTGCCATGTGACTGGCACAGATGCATCCAAAGCAAGGCCAGAACGTACAATTACCACGACTACAGCAGAGTAACTTATTTAATAGAGCAAACAGTAGAGAAGAAATAAATAAATAAATATAATACTCATTTTCATATAAATCAACATCATCAAATTGCTGGAGTACACAGTTGAGGCAGAGAGGCTGGGGAGATCACTGGTTTTAAATGAGGAGAGTCAGAGTTCAGGCTGCTTTCTACAGATGACCCGATTATCCTCAAACCAATGCCAAGATAGAAATCACGCTTCCACACCCATAAAGCTACTATATCAGCTCTGAAAAGGGAGCTATGAAAAATCCACAGTAGCCAAGGTGAAATGTTAGGCAAGGTTAAACTATCAGTCTTTAAACGGTAGATGTGATGCCCTTGTCCTCACCTACTGCAAGATGTCAGGAGCATGACCCCAAGAGAGACCTCACGCAGGCTGGGGAGGCCACGGCAGTCAGAGTCCCTTCTGATGGAGATTTCTCCTGCAATGACGTCCAGACCAGTGCCGACTATTAGCTCTGCTGGAGCCATTACCCCACAAGCCATAAACAGCATAAACAAAGACGGATAATTGGTTAAAAATGTTGAGAGGCTATATTTTTACTGCCCAAACTAATGGTTCTTTAAAGTAGGACTCTGCCATTCCTTATTATATTACTGTGTTTAAAGCAAGTCTAAAAATAAATGGGTGTTTCACAGGTAATAAAGATAGAAGACCAAAATTCTGCTCTGCAATAACTGTTATTTACAAAAGTCACAAAAGCAACTTGCACCATAGTGTCTCTCCATTAAGTTTACAATTAACATTTTTGGAAACTAATAGAAAAAAAAAAAATTTCTTTCTGAACGTAATTGGTTCAACTGGCTTCTCAGACAAGATTTCTACACACCTTGGACATCCCAAGCTGAATTTACTATATCAATGAATCACTGCACTTGATCAGCATCAAAATTGGGAATAGGTGCATGCATGTGGGAGAACAGTTAATTGCTTCCTATCTTACAGTGATAGGGACATGCCATTAATTCTCCAGCATATGGCACAAAATTAGAGCCTATTGCTACGACATTTTCATCATGTTAGAATGTTAATACTAGGTTGCACTCTTTTATATAAATCTAATAAAATACATGGGAAATAAGGTTCAGGTCTTGGTAAACTCTGTTGGGTTTGTTGTTTTTTTTTTCCTAAGTAGGAGACTTTAAATCACGAGTTATTAACATGCACAGAGAAAGCAATTCAGTGTCTTTTATACAGTTAAAAGGAAGCAGGAACAAGCAATAAATAGCCACATATATGCAGTACTAAGTTTACCCTCAAAAATAAAAGCTTTTGTCGAAAAGTTAAATGCGTAGTGTACTCTAAGTCTTTCATAAGCATTTTTATGATACTTTTTTGAATCCTAATCCACTATTACAGAAGTTTGAGATAAAGGTTTATATCATACTATGTTTACAGAAACACCGTTTTAAAGGTTTTACAGTAAAAGATTGTATCAAGATAGCCATTCTGATAAGAAGCAGAAACAAACTGAAGCAGAAACAGACTTATGCTATACAAAGCCTTTTTGGATTCTAAATATTATGATGCTTAGCATATGTTTGATCTACAGATCTATTTGACTGCTGATTTTCTAATGATGATATTGACGTGCTGTTAATAGAAATATGCAGCACATACTGGCTAATCGTGATAAGCATACACTGCAAATCTGTTTGATTGTTAAAATTCCTAATGATGATATTGATGCAATATTGACATTCTGTTGAGAAAAAAAAAAAAAAATCCAGCATGCAGTGAATGGTTAAATGAGCTAGGATACATCAGATATCTATCCAATTGTTGAATTCCTAAGAATTACTCCAGAGCATTTGCAAGGAAATACATTTAAAAAAAAAAAAAAAGCATGCAATTAATGCTACTGTAAATATTCTATGCTGTAATACTCATCAAGCATTATACTTACTTCTTTGTGTTTGTTCTTAAAATATTACATATATAAATATATATACATATATCAAGATCTTTTGGGTAGCATGCTGCTAGAAGAATATTATCAAATGATTACAGTATTTTAATAGTTTTTGCAACCAGGTTTTTCAAGAGGGGAATATAATTCAAAATTTAGAGGGTTTTTTTGAAAAATATTTTTATCAAATAAAAAAAATAGTACAGGCACTGGAATCTGAAGTCTATTAAGAAAATACTAAATGCACAACTGTAAATACAATTTTTTTTAAAACATATTTTGCATTTTTAAATTATTATTATTCCATAAAAATATACAAATGAAGTGATATATATGTATTGAAGTGGAATACTTAGAAGTTTTCCTGAAAAATATCATTACAAGAGAAGTGCAATGTTTTTTTGCAATAAACTGCATATCCTGTTCTCTTTGGCTTAGTACCTATTAAGGCAAAAATAAAACTCTTTCCCACTCTGTTACTCTCCCCCTACCAAAACCAAACCAAACCGAAACCCAAGAAAACCCCCACAAATAGAAGAATGCCCCACACCACTCAGACTGAAAACTCAGGACAGGGAAGAAGAGAAAACCAACAGCACAGGAACTCAGTCGAACACCAAGTGCTCCATCCACGGCTGCAGAAGCCGCGCTTCTCCGCGAACACCACACTTAAACTCTGATGTAAATTTTTGTTTCATCAACAACACAAGTGATTTAATACCGACTGAACTGATCCAAATCATATTAATCCTCAACTTCGGATGCACGCCTTGATAGCCCTTCGCATCTCGGAGGATAGACTGCCATCTAGTGACGGCAAGAGCGTCGTCAATCAGAAATGAATCGCCACCCGGAGAATTGGGAAGCTCTTGTACCCCCCCTCACGCCCCGATCCTGCCTGCTCTCTTGGCCAAGGTGGGCACGATCATAGAATCATTGAGGTTGGAAAAGACCCTTGGGATCATCGAGTCCAACCATCAACCCTACTCTACAAAGTTCTCCCCTACACCATATCCCCCAACACCACATCTAAACGACTCTTAAACATGTCCAGGGACGGTGATTCAACCACCTCCCTGGGCAGCCTATTCCAATGCCCGATGTCTAGGTTGTAGGTCTTCCAGATCCACTGCTGAAAGGTGGGAGTACTGCTCGGAGCTTACCCCAGAAGCAGATTTCAAATAAGCACATGGGATCTCCCTTCTTGATGAATACAAAATAATAAATAAATGAATAACATTCACTGAAGAAGTTGTTTTCTCAAAAAAACCCAAACCAAAACAAAAAACCCCCAGCAAACCAGAGTGCAAGACACTCTCCTATAAAAGAGCATGGAGTACATTCCCATATACAAGTTGGAGGCCTTTATCAGTCTATTTTATTTTTACTAGTGTTGCCACATCTAGCATTCAGACTTTTTCACCACTGAACCCTGTAAGAGAACAGAGTCCCAAATGCTAACATTTACTAGCCCACAATAACAGCAAGGAAGAGATGAAAGCTTAAGCAACAGCAGCAAACTCCAAACGAAGAGTATGATAAGCATATGTACAAGAACAAACAGAAAAATAGACAAAGCAGTAAGATCTATGTGGCTAATTCTGACAGATTCAGCTGCTTGCCTCTGCCTAACACACTCTCAAAAATGACAGAAAAAAGTTAATAAATTGGAAAACATAACCCTTACAATAAAAGGTCACTGAAACCTAGAATTGTTCACTCCTGACAGCGCAATAACTGCATAATTAATAGTGCCTTTCTTTAATATGCACATTACTGTCCCCTAGTTCCATGCGCACACCAGAATACGTGGTACTGTGTGCCCAAAGCAGAACTATTTACTTCCAGCTTGAACCCATTCACCTCTTCAGACTACAGAACCAGTGAAGCTATGAAAAAAATCTAAGAGTACATCAAGAGTCAAGAAATAAACACTTGTACAAATGTTTGGATAAGCAATTAGTACACGGAAAAACATTTCAAGAGAGGATGGTGTGTCATCCCAATCCTTCCTGCCTGCACAGCAGCAGGGATCAGAAGGAGGATACATTCTGTATTGCCAGTTTTCCTATAGATTGCCATAAGAAACATGACACACGAGAGGGGAAATGGTAGACCAGGCAGAAAAACTCTTGTATGATAAGGTAGTCACTGCTACTACTACTACTTCCCTGAAGGAAGATGACAGCATCAGAAAAGCCATTCTCAGAACACGATGTTTCTATAGCATACCAACTTGAACAACTGGACAAGACAAACACATAATGTTCTATTGGAGGTACTTAAGCTAAATGGTTGAAGCAGCTCTCACAGGTCAATAAATTATAAGAACTTCTGTGTGGCCTTGGTACAGGTGCAAACTAGAACTCAGTGTTTATTTTCCTTTTTAAAGCTAATATTTGTTCCTCTGAAATATGAGGTTCAGGTGGTCTCCACAGTGACAAACTTGCAAAATAGTTTGCCTGACAAAAATTCTGAGAGGTAAGTTATAAAACTGATGAAAATGGAGGGTGAACACAGAGGATGAGGTTATGAGTAAATCAGAAATTTGTTCCGATGGTTAGAATGTAAGAATGTAATATCATATCGGAGTTCCCAACTACCCTGTTCCTTAATCTAGGGAAAATAGAGTTCCTTTCTTCACTTCACTTGCCTGCCTACCTACCACCAAATGGGTAAATTACCATAGATAAGCTCATGAAGGTCAGTCCAAAGTATATAATACAAGTATAAGAAGGCATTTTTTCATTAGATTTGTCATGGAACTACAGTTACATTCTGCAATACTCATGACAATTGCACCCTAGCTTTTAAAGATTGTTTTCTATACTGAACATATATATATATTCCATACTGAATATTTCTGTCCTCTATATTAACCTGAATATCAATTACAACCTGATTTTGGTCAATTATCTATTTTTGCAAGAATAAAGCCCACAACATTTTACAAGATTTATTAATATTTCTGTGATCAAATAAAATGTTAATAAAAAAATAAAGTTGAGCTTAAAGGACTCTATTCCATAACCCACTTGGCCAAGCTGAACATGGTAATTACAGACTCAATCCAACATGAAAGAGGGTGTCAATCTATAAATAAGAAACACACCAATAGAACCAGAAAAACAATGTATAGATACTACCGTACCTTACAAGTTAGTGAACTGTGGTAACATATTTTCAAGCAGAAAAAGGCATTAACTCAAGTTTAGTTTTCACACTTCATCTGTGGTTACAGATGTCAGTCCCCAGAGGATTAAAGAAGGAAAAAAAAATGAGGGTGTGGAGAAATGGGTAGTGTTTAGGTCAGACAATTAAGAAGTTGCCAATGTGGAGAAATGGGTGGTGTTTAGGTCAGACAATTAAGAAGTTGCCAATAGAACCTATATTTTCTTAAAAAAAAAAAAAAAGTAAAATATTATTTGATCCATTTTTTTCCACACAATATAATCATCTCAATCAGTAGAAGAACTTTAAGTTTTGTAGTAAAGAGATTTTTAAGAACATTAACTTTTTAGTGTTAGAAATAAAGTTTTATTCTTTCCTAACATCATGTCTCAGCTCTTGAGCCAATTAAAAATCAGTTATGTTCCACTAGCACTTCTGACAACATGAAGCCTGTGAGAAATTTCAACTTTCTAATTCAGAATTAAAAGAAAATTGGTGAGGTATTTTTTTTCAATTGTAAAAAAAAAAAAAAAGCCTACACAAGAGTGATACAGTTCTTACACCATCAATCAGTGCAGTGAGAACTGTTTCATAGCTACCAGCTAATAAAGAAATTTCTGGTTTCAGCAGATGGAGGAAGAAGAAAACCTAAACTTTTAAATCTTGGATACAGCAGCAAGGTAGGAAAGAAGCTTACTCAGACAGTGCAACAACATTTCAGCCCAATGTAGTTCTTATAAAGTCATAGACAAAAGAAGGGCAAAGTTTTGAAAAAGCTCAAGAAATAGAATTAGCATGGATGGGAGATTGATAATAATAAATCCATGCAATATTTCAAATTATGTAATTTATTCTGCAAGCAAGAAAGGCACCTTCCATTAGTGTCACATGTAGACTCACTTCCTTCAAAGATGTTATATTCTGACAGAAATGTCCAAGAGCCTACTTTCCACTAAGCCACCTTTTTCACCTTATGACTCCCAAATATAAACCAGGAACAAGAAATAAAACTTGAGAATAAAGCCAGCCGGCATCAGAAAACACCAATGTCTGCTGGTGCCGCAAAGGGAAGATTTGCCAGCTCAGTGCATCACCATGAGCACTGTTTCCTCTTCTGGCATGGGCTGCCGCAGATAGACCGGTAGAGCAGAAACCCCTGAGGTTGTGGGTTTTTCCTTCCTTCCCACAGCCCTCCAGCCTGCAGCTCCCACCCTTTGTTTAGTTTTGGGACAGGCAAGGAACAGCCACTTAACCTGGGAAGTGGATTTACTTTGTAGGAATAGGAAGTTAATGGCATCTATAGCCAGTAGACCTTATTTAAAGGATCAAGATTAGCTTTGGGCAGTTATACTCAAGCAAAGCTGTCCTGGCTCGTGGACCACACATGACCACAATGCACAACAGAGGTTCTATCTTCTGAATGGGCTGAGTGCCATCTCACACTGGTTCTAAGTTGTTCAGGATAAAGCAAATTCAGCTTGCCTTTACCACGAGTATTCTTTTTCTGCATTATTTATTCAATTTTGGTCTGCTCATGGTTGAAGTGCTGCAAGTACTAAGAGCAAGGTTCTCCATGGAAATGCAGAAAGAATAATCAGATATTGAAGAGGCAGACAGTGTAGAAAGATAAGCTTTTTTTTAAGCCTTATTAAAGACTATTCAGTTATTCTGAATAGTCAAAAGCAGTGCAATCCATAGAAAAAACATAGCTTAGATAAATAACTTTTCCTTTACCAACTGCCAGGTAAGATGATCAGAAGTCCTGTCATGCACATCACTAAGAAAAGTAGAAGATGAGAAAAATTTCTGTGACATTTTCAGAATGATTTCAGTGAAAAACCAAATTATTTTTCACTGCAACTGTAAATTGGTTCAAAACAGTACAGTAGAAGTTTACAGGTCATTGGCTAGACTAGTAGATACATCCAGAGCTGGTAAAAACTATAGAGACAATTGATAAACTACTAAAATGCGTCAAAATAAAACGTATTCCCAACTGTAAGTCAAAAAACAAGAGTAAAAGTAGCAGGGAGTAAATTGATGTCCTTCAAATTTATTACAGAGGATAAGAGATGAAAGAGTTCCCAGGAAAACAAGTGTATTGTCATGCTTGCTGTAACACCAACCATTTTTCACGACTGTCGTTCTCAGCACAAATTGTGCAGAAATACAAACCAAAATACATCCATAAAGATACAGCTGGAGGACAAAGTTTTGATGATACAGAAACAAATATCTTTTGTTGGGTTACTTAATAAATTTGCCAGATTGTAAAGCAGATTAGTTTTCAACATAAACAGGAAGAACAGAAAGTGAATTTCAAAAAGAGAGGCTATAGCAGAGTGCAAAGTAGTTATAGCATCAAAAACTGTGTCCAAATGAACTAAATTGTCCCCAGATTAAAGTAGCTGTCTCAAGGAGAAACTATTTTGAACTGGAAAGATATTAGCCCAAAAGGAGCAAGCACCAGGGGGAAGTTTAACAAGTTTTGTTAAGAGATCTTACGCTTCATGTCTTCCAGAAGACACGTTCTTCTCAAAGCTTTCCAACCACACACCAAGTGATTAATAGCTCACTGGCATTAAAATGAAAAACAACAACAAAAAAATTCTCCCAAAAAGTTCATGTGGGGTAGGGGCTTCACATAGGTACATTCAAATTTCAAATACACATAAATCAGGTAGGGTTTTGTTGGTTTCTTATTACCAAATGTAGAGAAATAGGAACTTCTCGAAAAGGGATTAAATTCATGATGCAAGAAAGGAAGCTGCAATAAATTACCGAAGCAAGAAAACATACTCACACTGTTCCTACACTTCATACTCTCCAGCAAGATTTTTTGTCTACACAAATACATAACTAAGAGCACCATTACACGTTCACAGAAACTAGTTACATTAGTTTATCGCTTTTTAACTATTGCTATTCTAATTTACAATACACATCCCTAGTTCATAGATAAGGAGTCCAGGATTGGGGTCTCATCCTTCTGAAGTGTCTGCTCACACAGCCTTACTCTAGTGGTCTGAGAACCAGTCCTAAGAAAGCAGTATTAAAGCTCCTTAGCCTAAGTCCCCTTTCCAGCCAGGAAATGACACAAAAGCTTGGGCTCTTTCTTATTATAATGCCCTTTTTAACCTCACCTGTACATCTTCCAGAACCAAAATAGCAGCTCCCTCTTATGCTGACATGAGTAATGTAAGAAGTCACGCTAAGTCTCTAGCAAAGGGGGAGCAGGGAAAACAGAAAAGACAAACCACAGCCACGTTGCACCCCATCCTACCCATCCTGTGCCGGCCACAGCACCCCACGTTCCCAGTTTTTAAACACAACAGCAGCACACGATGCTCCCGTAAAGCCCTCTAGACTAGACCCTCCCGTAAAGGTCTAGACTGAATGAAGACGAGCACAAGCGCAAACACCACAGTGGCGAGCGAAGTGCGCTTTTCAGTGAATAAGAGCAAGATCCTGCTTACTCATTGCTCTTGAAATAAGGGAAGGCGCGGCACATGCATCACAGCACCGCCGGAGCACACGCGGGTCCCTCGCGCTCCCTCCGTTACAGCTCTGTCGAAGATATCAACTATTGGTTCAATAGCCTCGCTCCCCTCTTCCACAGCCTCGCAACCAGACTTGGGATTCTGCCATCTCCCAACTAAACTGACACCGGGGAGTTCTGATTAATGATAAATAGTCAGATTTGGAGTACAGATATAAACGTAGTTTCAAGCAAATCTATTGGTAATAGAGCAAAAATCTATTTTGACCTCCAAAGCCTGAAGCATAATAGCTTTATCCAAATGTAATTGACTGGCCTGGGGAAGCAAGATCTCTGTCTTGCAAATCTTTGCTGTTTTGAAGAGCCTGGTTCGAGTAGGCACTGCATATTGCTAAATGGTTTTCACTAGTTTCTATCTAGCATTTAAACAAACCTTTTAACATAATGCAGGGAGGACTCAAGAGAGGCTAATATTAAGAAGAGGAAAAAAGTACTATTTCTTTTCCTTGCTAACTAGTACTTTATTGACAACGGTTAACAAACTAGGTCTTGTAAAATTCCCTTTTCAGGTTCAGTTAACTCTTTAACTCTAGGCATACTAAATCCACAGCATTGCCTAGTAAATCCCCTTAATGAAATGACAATATATTCTTATTGTTTGTTAATTATGAATATTTGCTTTCCATTATCATAACCCAAACACTCCAAACAATGTTGATTAGAAATAGGTTCAGATCTGGCAAAAATTGTACATGTGATGCTTATAACAACTACCTGTTTAATGCTGCTGCCGTACCAACATATTGTAAAAGTTTAGACATTTCAGTGAATGGTTTCTCTCTCTCTCTCAAGGGACTCAGTCCTTGACATACCAAATAAACCATCTCCTTCCACCACAAATGCTAAATAATTGCATCTCAATTCTCATGTCGCTCTACATTTATGCAAAAATTATTGTGGATGTTTATTTAGGTACGTTACACTTGCACCGGTGTTATAGGCTGAGACTTGAGGAAAATGAGCTTCCTGACCCTTCTAGTACATGGCAGCTCTCTAACAGAAAATGGCTTTAGCTTATATTAAAGCTGGTTTACAGATGATAATTTCTATTCTTTTACAGAGACAGTTAACCACAATGTTTTGCATCTTGTTGTACACTTTTGGCATATGATTTTTACTTAAAGAATATTAGATTCTACCACACTCTCAGGGTTTTTTTTTTCCTAGGGTACTAAATTTTTTAACATTGGTTTGCATATTTGATTACAGGAAAAACACGAGGTATTTTGCTGTCAATTAAGATTTGAGTGTGTGGCTACTTTTTCCCCCACCTCCAACAGTTAAAGTCATGTAAAAGATTATAACATTATATATAGTGTGTTGAATCTTGCTTATATTAAGAACTTTGATCCTTTTCAATAACAGATATGAAATTTCCAAGAACAGGACAATTTTTTATTTTTTTTTAATCTTGGCTACTTCTCCAAAATATGTTGATTTTTGTGGTTTCACTGTGCATTCAAACAGCTCCATCTTTCATGATTTTTATATAATACAACTGTGAAGCTTTATTTAGGACCCCAATGCTTTAGGAATTTTTTTAAGAGGCCAGAATGCACAGGAAAATATATTGACTAACACAGGTGCATTGCAAAAATCTCCCTAACAGTTCCTATGGTATCCCATTGGCACTTCTCTCCATTTTGAAATATTTCCAAACACTGGTACTCTGAAGCGCCTTTTGCAGGGTGCCAAAATACATTATTTCCAATTATAAAGTTCAAAGGCATTTGTCACTTTAAAAGTAACAAAATGTGATTTACTGCTTTAAAGTGTTAGTTTTTAATGTGTTCATTGGAACAACCATTCAGTGGCTTTCTGTTGAGTATTCATGAAATCCTGCCTGTCAGATAATTATATTGCATTAATATGGTATGAATAAATGAAAGCAGTAATTATGGTTTTATTCCTTATTTTGCAATTTACAGTTTGCTTTGCTTCAGCGGCACAAAATTATCGTGTCTGAAACAATATCACATAGTAATTTGTTTTAGGACTCTTCAGAACATAATATATAGAAAACCCCACCCAGAGTAATTGGATGGATAGCTTAAAGCATATGTAGATAAGGCTATTACATTTTTTTTCTGCCAGGCTTTGAGTAATCCTCAGGAACTGATGGCAGGAAAAAAAATGTTTATTTTTGTCAAGTTCAGGTTTTTAAAATAAAAAATGATATTTTATACATTTTTGCCACCTTTCTATCACAATGCCTACATCATACCACGCCATCAATTCCGAAGCTCCCAGGGAAATCCACGAGGATTGCTGCAGGAGAAACAGTTCAAAAAAGCCGACTCTTGAGAAGACTTGATTCTATAGCACACAATTTACAACAGATGTTATAATACACAGTAATATGTATTTCTTTTTCCAGAAAGCAACCTTCCATTGCATTACCACTGCAATCAATAGTGGCCTTCAAGAAGAGTCAGACTCTGTAGCTCAGAGAAATAAAAATTCTGTTTCTTATATCTAGAAGTTTGAGTAGATTTCTCTGTTTGTGGCTTCCTCACAGCCTCAGCCTTTTCTATTGTATCTCAGTATCCATCTTTCAGTCGTAACTGCACACCTCGGCAGCAACGCAAAGCTTTCCTCCAGTGCAAAATACCACTGAAGTCAATGGGACTTTGCAGAAGTAATGTTTGTCCAAGGTAGCTATAAAAAGGGTGTGTAAGAGCTCTGCTGGTAGACTATCGCACAGGAGTCCCTTGTCCTGTAATCTGGAATAGCCCTACCTCCTATGGTATGTCAACCATTTGCATATCAAGCTCACAGGGCACACAACAAGGTTTCCAGATTACCTCACTACCGTTAAACAAGTGTTCCCAGGCAAACCAT
This sequence comes from Calidris pygmaea, assembly GCA_003697955.1. Taxonomy (NCBI): domain Eukaryota; kingdom Metazoa; phylum Chordata; class Aves; order Charadriiformes; family Scolopacidae; genus Calidris; species Calidris pygmaea. The sequence continues at coordinate 625,614 of QJSC01011361.1, read as the reverse complement.
TCCTCTTGCACACAGCAAATCCATGGCACTTCAGAGAAACTCTTCACTGTGACTCTTCATGGTCCTCTCATCAGGAGTGCACAGAACTGCAGGAGCAGCTGGATAAAAGTCTTCAGCATGGGTGCAAGGTAGAGCTAAGCCCATCAAGAACACATCCAAACATCCTAGCCACCTTGTGCTTTCACCTGAGCTAGACAGACCCCCAGGAGCCAGCCCAACAAGAGCAGGGGATAAGAGCAGCAAAGTTACCTCTAGAGAGGAAGTGAATGTATGTGGTGAAGAACATTATTGATGCCTTAGCATTTTTTGCAAATATCACGACAACAATATTAATGGTTGCATTAGCACCCCTAGACCAATACTTCAGCTACAGGCTTCCGTATGAGGCTTTCACTTTGTAATTATCTGGCTTGGAGGTGGAAGCAGCTGTTGGGAAGAAAACATTGTTCAATCCACATCACAACCTTGAATCATCAAGCCCATCCAGCTGGCCATGTTCACAAACCTTCGTCCAAGGGACAGATTTCAGAATTAAGATTTTGATATCAATCCCAAAGAAGCTGTCTCTGTATCAGATATGTATGGAGAAGGAGATAACTGTAAAATCAGCTAAGATTTCTATTCTTTTCTTCTTTAGCTATTATAAACCATAATCACAAGACAAAATGTTTGCAAAGAGTTAGCATCACAACACTACAGCTCACAGAAGAGCCCACTACAGATTGTGGAAACAAAGGATTCAAAAAAAAAAAAAAAGCAGCGAGACAAACAAACCCCTAAAATACACCCGCCTATATGTTTGCCTCCCGAAAAAAAAAAAAAAAAGCCTGTTGTTCATTTGTCACAATTTCAACAAAATTGCTGGAAAATATAGGCCTTAAAACCCACTGCTTTTTCTATGTTGTGTACATGTGCATAATATTAAAGAGGGGGTATTATAAGAGAAGTACAGACATGGGCAAGCAAAGTTACAAAATTTGAAGATTTTCAACAAGGCTTTTTTCCAGCTATCATGCCAGTAAAGTATGTAAAATGAATTTAAGGAAGGTAAATAGGCCAGGGAAGAATCATAGATGCAAATGCAGCAGTATCTTTTAGAGTCTGTTCCAGAATTATTGGCATCACAAAGGCTACTTCTCCTTTTAAAACACTCTGAAGACTTGACTCCAAGCTTTGTGTTAACATGTTTCTTTCTTCTTATAGAGGAAATATACTCCTTCAGTATCGACCAGGATATGGAAGTAAAGACACGCAATTAAAAGATATTAATAAAAATCCCAACTTTTAAAATTTATTAATATATTGCCAAATAGTTAAGAGCAGGTAACTGTCCTGCGGGACAGATAGAGCTCCACATCATGTATGTCCTAATATAAGAACTTTTCAAGAAAAATCATGACAACTTCTTTGAAATAGATGGATCCATAGCTTCTAATTTAGTCATGAAGACTAATATTAATGTTTTTTCTTGGAAATGTTGCTTTAAAAAGACACAGAAAACCTTTCCAAATAAAGGACTATAAACAGATGAACATCCCTCTTACTCCATCTATCTCTTTTTTAAAAAAAGAAAAGAAAGCCTTTTGACACACTGTAAAAATTAATAGTAGCAAGCCAGTATTTTCACAATATATGGAATTCCACAAACATCACTACACAGAACATCACAGCCACTTGTTAAGTGTGATGCAATACCCAGGCTTTGCAAGGCTCGTTTACTGGAAGTGGTTTACTGGAGGAGTTTAATTTCATCCCCAATGACACTGTTCAGTTGCATTCTGAACAGGGAGAGTTTTTCACGTATCTTTACTAGCATTGCTCTAAATTGTTCATTTTTGTAATATCCAAAGTATGTTTCTCACTGTTCCTACTCACGTCTGCAGAGTAAAAGAAAAAGAAAAGAAACCAAACACAAACCTGTTAGAACTGAGCTCCTATGCTAATTTGCCAGTCCCACTGTACCAGTATCAATAAGAAGATGACCAGAATGGCTTAGTGCTATCCAGTGCCACACAGGTGGACAAGGATGTTCTCAGCCAGCCACCAAGATGACCAGCCATTGCACAGAATTTGGGAGAGGTGTTGGGGAACCTTGTGCAAAACTAAATCAATTGTCTTTGGGATACTTCAGCATAGAAGGGCTTCTGTCAGTTTCAGAAGGATGAAAAAGCACACGAAACTCATATGCAGCTGAGCATGACCAAGATAATTTGGCTAAACATTGTATACAAAAATTTAACTTGGAAAAAAATGGAATTGAACCAAAAACTTCCTAACTTATCCACACAGGATAACAAGGGTAAAAAAAACCTCTGATACATTCTACTACTGGTCCCTAAAGCTTTCAATATTAAAAAGTTCAGACTTTTTCTTTCATCACTCTGAAAAGGGAACTTGATGCTTCACTGGTGGTAAGACAACTCTGAAAATTTAAGGGGAAAAAAAAAAAAGCAACCAAAAAAACCGCCACTGAAACCAACATACATCAGCCTACTTCATTATCCATGAAGAAAGTCTAAGATTTATTTAAAATGCTTAAAGTTATGTTTACAAAACTTTTATCTGCTTTTCTCTGCAATTATTCTGCTAGAATTTACTTTTTAAAAGGAAAAGCATCCTGAGTAACTATTAATCAAAAAAGAGAGACATCTTTAAAAAAATCCTCAAGTATCACATGACTAACATTAAAAAGTCATTAGGATTTCCAGGTAAGCACATTATCCCACTAAATGTTTTCTCCAGTTTTCTAGTGACATTTTATAAATGAGTTTTGATAAGCTCAATATTCATTTATCACAAAGAAAGTAAGAAACTTGTTCACGCTTTTCTCTAAGATCACACTGACAGTCAGTCACTAGCTTTACATTAAAGTGATCTTCGAAGCAATACTCCAGTAAAATAACGTAGACCACCATCAAAATGTAAGTGCAAATGGGGGAAGAAGGGTAAGCTGAATGTGTGACTTTAACATCTATATCAGCATTTAATAAGCACTTAAGTTAAAAGATGTATGAAAATCTATTACATGTATACCACCATACAATTGTTTAAATTATTAATCTGAAAAAATGCTATATTTTATTTTCTGTTTTCCCTTCCAAGATGAAAATATTTTTTAAAAGCTGAAGAATTCAATTTCCTCTACGAGTTTAAATCTTAAACTGCTTGTACTGCACCCAGACAATCCAATGTATCTAGCAACTTCTGAAAACAGACAATGCTAAAAGAAAACCCAGATTTTTCTGGAATCAAGGGATTTCAGATGAAAAAAAC
>QJSC01011361.1:599841-619841 GCA_003697955.1 Calidris pygmaea | reverse complement strand
AGGCATACACCTTCACATCTGGTTTGGTTTTCTTTCCCCACCCTCCTCTCCTACACAGAAATTTTGCCAAACAGCCTTGCTACAGTTTTTCCATCAGTCTGGGATTCCTTAGTCACCTGGCAGCCAGGATGCACTACTATGCAGTAACCTTAGCAAGCCTGCTCCGTGTCTTGAAATCCCACGTATTTTACAGTGCACCCGCAGATGAAGCGCGTAGCACGTGTGGAGTAAAGCCAGCGTGTCTGAACATCACTGGATTAGCTGTACACACACTGTACAGCCACCCCTGTGCCTGGGGAGTACGTTTGAGCTTTCCAACAACCAGATGGACCTACTCCTAGGAACCCCTACGCCTGCAACAAACACAGGCTCAGAAATGCTGGTCTTTGGTTTTACTGCACATGCACAGACCGTATACACAGTTGTGTTCTCAGCAAACCAAGAAGCCTGCTCCTCTTTTCCCATGCTTATAGCAGCCAGCACGCACACACACACCTGTCTGACAAGGCTGTGGTGGAACAGGACAAGCCTCAACCAGTGTTTTCAGGAGAAACACCAACACAACCTCCGCTCTCCTAGAACACTTCTCAACTGTGTGCTGCTGCTGCACAACTCCACTTAAGGTAACTGGAATATGGCTATCCAGTGCTAGAACTGCTTTTGCAGCTAAGAAATGTAAAAATGACAACAACAAGAAAAAAGCTAAGATACATGAAAAAGTAAAAAATCATCCAAACACAACAAATCAGACCAGTAAACAATTCCTTGCCAACTAGCAATAAGGAATCATAATTGTTGTAGTAGCAGAAAGCCATTGACACTGGTTTTTAAATAACTGTCCTAGTATATCCTCCCTCAGTCCACCGCTTTCAATGAAGGTAAGCAGCCACACCTTTGATAAATACACATTAAGTAACAACACATTACAGAAACACAAATTCACCCACACATCTTGCTACACAGAGACCTCCCCCCCCCACTACATTTGTAAGTAACAGTCATACGATAAAACAAAGAGTCACAAACTATCTCTGCATACCGTACCCTGCTGATGATCACTGTCTGCCCACAGTAAGTTGGGTGACAGCAGCCCCAGGACAGAATCAGCCTCCTGTAACATTTCATTTTTTCCAAGCCAACCACAGTGTAACAGAGACCTTCTTCATTTTCCTGATGTCGCAAAGACCACACAGTGCTTTTACAGCATAGAAGACAGCAAAGAATAGGCATCAAGTTCAAATTGCATACCTTCTTTGTCCAGTGACAAAGAGCTGAGGGAGAAGAGCCAAGTCATTCCTTCCAGACTCATCTCTTCATGCAGACTTCATCAGACTCACCACCAGGTGAATATGGTCCCAGGCCAGCCCTCGTTTGCAAACAGTCCTTGCACCAGCTGATGAGCTGCTAATCTTCCTTATATCTCACCTGTGACTTTCAAGGCTTTCATTGATTGAGTACCTTCACCTTTGTAGAGGGTTTGCTGCGTGTTGCCTAGACTTTCATGGTAAACTTTCATGATATTCTCAAAACATATCTGAAAGAAAGTCAAAATCTCCTGAAAATCTCTCACCAGGACTTTTTGTGGAAGGCCATATAAACTTGTAAATATATCAGCATTAGCAAGCCATGCACTGAGGAGCATGAAGCAATAAATTAGTCCTTTATTTAAATTTATTCTTCTCACTTAAATATCAAAGCACACACAACACTACAAAACATGTACTAGTTTAGGACATGGTTAAAAAAAACTCCCCACATGTAAAATCCTATAATGATTGTATTTACAGGTTGACAGAACATGGCTTTAACTGGAATGTACTGCTGCTTCATTTTGCCAGCAGGAGACTTGATGTTTTTCAAGTAATAAATCATAAAAACTTTCCTATTTCTAAACATTTTAAGATAAGGGAACTGGAAATCAAATCAATTTAGGTTTCTATACGCAGTTTCCAATCTTTCTAACCAGGGACAAACATGCTGTCCTTGTCAAATCATTTCAACATGAACCAACTGAAAATTTATTATCTTTTAAAGACCATCTATGTCTTTTCCCAGCATTCTTTGAAGACTACAGTGAGATGATGTCCACACCAGCTGCAATTTTTACTTAGAGAAGGAAGGAGGGAGAAACAAATGCACACACATGGCTTCTCTTCTATAAGTTGGTCTATCACAAATGTTATTTAGACTTATATTTAAACAGCAAAAATCATATGCACAAAAATTAAATGGAGTTAGATTTGTGTACTTTATGTGCTTTGTCTTAGCATCCTTATTACTAATTCTTTCAATAAAGATGTTGAATAGGCTGCTGCTGTGTGACTCCCTCCCCGGGGTAACTGCTGGGACAGCAGATCATTCAGCACTTGGGGCAAGTGGGCGCAGGGGAGCAAGCAGCAAGGGACACAAGGGACTTCTTGTCAGAGAAGGAGCAGACTTCAGCTGAGATGAAGAGGAGCCTCCAGGCAGCATGAAAAGGTCTAGCCATCTGAGCAACAACCGTGGGGGAAGTCTTTCCTTTCCTCGGTGGTTGGCAAAGGGGTCCCTCTCTTTCCAAGGAGTTCCTACCCAGAGCAGCATGGAGAGGGGAAGGAAAAGAAATGGGAGGAAGCTGCTCAGGTGTACTCTTTCCTTCATGTTAGCTCAGTTCCTGCTCAACCTCAGTATATTTATACTAATTTTTTAAACCCATAAATCTGCAGTTTATGGTTTTATCATGCTCACACAATGGCAAAAATTAAAACTGTATGAACAGATTAAAAGGTTTTTAAAAATTGTGTTATTGCCATTGTGAGAAAAGTCTGGCTACCCCATCAGTGCTGGAAAAAGAAGGGTGTGTAGGTGGGAACGTCAGTTCTGCCTCCTAGGTGAACTGTACTAATTCAAATTAGTGTCAAGGATACTCCAAACCAAGAGGATTGGGCCCATCTTGCAGCTGTGCTCAATTAACATTTTAATGCAAAGCTGAGGAGATGCAGATAGGTAACAGGTGTAGCTCACCCTAATTAAATAGCTCTTCTCAATTTTATTATTTATTTCCTGTTATACAAAATGCCATAGTACATATTTTTCCAAAGCTACCATTTGGAGCGGGGGGGAGGCCCAGAAGAGAAATTGCCAACAAACTTATCAACTCTTACAAGAAAGCAAAAGCCCAGCAAAAGTGTTCCTAATGACATTTCATTTAATCAAGTTGTTTACAAAGAAAAGCCCAGGAAGTTGACAGCTGTATAGTTCCAGGATATTACACATCTATTCCCCATAACGTACCACAGTACACAAAGATAAATGAGCTCCACTAAGCAAAACTACCACTATCGTTAGAATAGCCATAAAGTAATGCTAAAAGGGATATACTGCTGGCTTCCATTCACTGGAAAATGCCACAATGTTGGCAATATGCAATTTTTTTCTTTTTTCGTTTTTTTTTTTAAATTAGTTAATGAATGTGAAGTTTTGACTGATGGCAAGAAGAAAACTTTATTTTCGGCTGGGATGATCCAAGAGACCAGATGACACTGATCCAAGCATTCATGGAAATGGATTTTCACAATGCTTAAATACAAAACATGGCAATTCTTCTGTATTAATGAATAGCTTCTTTATGTAGTCCTTTCAATTCATTTTTTTTATGGTTTTTTAACATTTATGATAAGATGACATAATTTTTTATAACTTTCCAATGGAATCAATACTAGACAGAAAGGTTATAATAATTTTTGTGTTCTGTTTGAAGACACTCTATTGCTACCTGGCCACATCCCTCCACAGAGCCTTCCTATCCTCCAGCAGATCAACACCCAGCCTGGTGTGATCTGCAAACATACTGAGGGTCCACTTGATCCTCTTGTCCAAATCACTGACAAAGATGTTATACAGAACTCCCCCCAATACTGAGCCCTGGGCAACATTGCCTGTGAGCAGCCATCAACCGGATTTAACTCCATTCACCACAAATCTTTTTGCCTGGCCACCCGGCCAGTTTTTTACCCAGCAAAGAGTACACCTGTCAAAGCCATGAGCAGCCAGTTTCTCCAGGAGAATGTTGTGGGAAATGGTGTCAAATACTTTACTAAAGTCTAGGTAGACAACATCCACAGTCTTTCCCTCATCCACTAAGTGGGCCACCTTGTCACAGAAGGAGATCAGATTTGTCAAGCAGGACTTGCCTTCCATAAATCCATGCTGACTGGGCCTGATCACTTGGTTGTCCTGTATGTGACATGTGATGGCACTCAAGATGATGTGCTCCATAACCTTCCCAGGTACCAAGGTCAGGCTGGCCGGCCTGTAGTTACCCAGATCCTCCTTCCAGCCTTTCTTGTAGATGGGTGTCACATTTGCTAACCAACTGGGACCTCCCTGGTGATCCAATGCTGCTGATAAATGATGGAAAGTGACTTGGTGAGCTCTTCTGCCAGCTCCCTCAGTACCCTCGGGTGGACTCCATCCAGCCCGATAGACTTGTGTGTGTTTACATGGTTTAGCAGATAGATAGCTAACCATTTCCCCTTGTTTGCTCCTTGTTTGTTGTGCAGGTGTCTATTTTTGTCAGTTAGGTTGACGGTTGGACAAGATGATCTTTAAGGTCCCTTCCAACCTAGAAGATTCTGTGATTCTGTATTATGCGGGCTTTATTCTGCCCCCTGGCCCTGTCATCCAGGTTAGGGGGCTAGGATCCCTCAAGGACTGGGCAGATTTCCCAGTAACAATTAGTACTGGACAACAGCACTAATACCAATTCTTTTGTGAATCTAAGTCTCTAAGAAATGAAGGGGAAAATATTGTGCAGATGTAATGTTCCAGAGGTTTTTTGTCTACATACAATTTCTTTCCTATAGGCAGCTATATCAAATGACACAGACTTCAGATGAAACACTATATACCCTTAACGTAGATCCAACATTTGGTATATTTTCTAGCTTTGAAGAGACCTCACTTTTTGTACATTTTGATATGCCATCCCTGTTATAAATTTCTCATGCATCGTTAAAATTATAATTTCATTATATCAATTTCTCTTCCCTTTAGTTCCAGTAAGTTTCAACAAATCAGTTTTTAACTTCATAATAGGAAGAGCTTGGTAGACAAAAAGAATCTGAAAAATTGCTTTATTAAATATGCATAACATGCAATTACTTATTTCCTGCTTAACTGAGCTAGTGAGAAACTCTTCCTCAAAGCCAGACCTCTTCACAGAAACCTGCTTGTTTTCAAAAACTTCCATCTGAGAGGTTTCTTGTTTTAAAGATGGAATTATTGGTCAAAAGGAAACACAAATTATTGGTATATTATTGGTCAAAAAGAGACAATTATTCTCTATACCCTGATAATTAGAGAAAAGAAGAAATTCAAATGCCAATGCTTCACATCCTACATGATGCTAATCTGTGGCCTTTTGGCCCCCCTTTTTTTTTTTTTTTTTAGTACAGAATGAAAACACTTTAATGTTTCTGGCAAAACAATTCTTTTTACCCCCACCAGTCTTACCTTATAACATGAATGGGAAATGTGCTCCGTAAAATAGAAATAGAAAAGATTCAAAGTTCTCATTCATTTTTCCACATTTTTGTATGTGTTACCACCTGGAGGAAGAGAGCAGAGGGATTTCAGTGGCTGGCAGGGTCTGAGATAGCAAGTAAATCCCTCTACTATGGTAATACAACATAAAAAATTGTCCTAGGTTTGGTATATAAAGATTTGTCAGGATGTGCTCACTCAGGAACTGACTCCAGTTACTCTGCTAATTTTCCTCTCTTTCGTTTCAGAAAAAAAAACAAAACAACTAATGGTTTCTCTTACACAGGATTTTGAAGTGCTACTACTATATTCTAACAAATTGAACAGTATTTCTTACAAACTTTTCTATGCTGGAAAAATCAAACCAGCTGGATTTTTTTTTTACTTTAAATATATTTAATAGTTAAAAAGTTAAATCCCAAAACTCAACACAGCAAGATTTAGAATAAAGTTTTAGATAAAAAAGTGACAGAAAACATCAATTAATTGACTACACTACATATACATTACATATAGAAAACATGATACCTCATAAGAGTAAAAAGCTAACTGTTTTTGGGGGGGTTTAATAAAATTTTAAGCTTCTCTTGGAATCTTTAAATGAATTTTCTTACTGAACCGATTTTGTAAGTTTGTGTGCATTTAAACGAGAAAAACATCATCTTTAAAAATCAAGAAGTCACATCACACTGTGTTTAGAACAGTGACTGCTGAGTATAAGTTACTTCCTCTTGATACTGGAGCCGACCCCAAGACAGTCCACTTTTTCACCCCTGGAGATATCAGCAATTAAATAAAAGGCAAGCACAAGTAAACTACTGTGAAAGTTTCAGAATATATTTCACCTAGATAAGTGAACTTCCTATCAATGCCAACAGGCTGAGTCAGACTCTAAGGCACAAAATTATTAGGATATTATACATCCATAATATATACATCACCTTCAAAAAATATAGGTACCAAGGGAGCTATATTTCTCAAACTCTGAAAGTTAAAAGTAATTTCCCATGGAAAATGGGTCAAACAATTCAGTTTGGCTTGGTCAGTCCATTGTACGTCACTTTAGAAACAATTGACTGATCAACTTTAGAAGACAATTCCTAACAATATGATTTTGCTTTCAGTAACCTACTGATGTTTACCTTTAGAGCTTCAGCAACAAGTTTAGTGATTTCTGCATTAAAACCATTAATAAATGAAATAGACTGAAATCACTATGTCATTGAAGTAAGCATACTGCATTGCTTTTAGAACCAGAACATAATCTCCTGCTTTCCCAGATAGGGTTGAAGTAGCCTGGGCCCTTTTGCTCTAAGGTAGAATCCCATTTCATTTGACTTGCTCTGAAGTCCACCACGGTGTAACCTGTGTTCATCATACTTCCTTGAACTGGAAGAAACAGTTCTTATACTATGAACTGTAATTCTAACTCTTTGCAGACTTCACCTTGCCTTTTAACAAACAACTTCCAGTGGTATTCCATGTAAGTGTTCTGGTTTCCTTTGGGATTTCAGCACGGCATGACCTGGCGCTTTGACCAATGCACGTGCTGGAGAATGAAACAGCTGAAAACATCATCGTTCCTTCGGCAACCTCAGACCTTGCTCAGATACCTTTCTCCAATGCTGATAAGGCAATAAGTTGTCAGGGTAGATGCAAAGACCCTTAGGTACTGTCCTGGCTGTGGAACCAAACATGCTGCAGTCTCACTCCATCCACACTATACCCATGAATAAATAAGACTTTGAGCCAATGTTTTGTTGACAGCTCAATTTACAGTCTCTTCAAGACAGAGTACTATTAACTTAAAGACAACAATGCAAAGCACTGTATCTTTCTAATGGGATCAACCACCTTTAAGATTGTAATCATAGGCATATGATTACTATTATGGCAAACTAATAAACTTTGGAAGATATTTCTCCCTACTGCTACCACCAGACCATTGCTAGTATTGATGTGGCACCAGAGTCAAACGCAGCCCTCTAAGCTGTTGTACAATATCTCAAACCCTATTACTTGGCCTGCTGTATCCTGCCATTATCTTCATTAAGTGCATGTCCATCATAGCTTGCTCAGATTTTATTGATTTCAGCCCTGATCTTGAATGAAGGCAGAACATTTGCCCATCTTGAGGAGTCTTCGTAATCAAAATAGTATTCAAAAGGGATGCAAGAGTGTCTGATACATAATTCTCAGAGTAGTGCATGGACCACTCCATCTCCCTGAAGATTAAAATAGCATAGTACTTTATTAAGTAAATTACACCTAAACAAATAGTCTGCTTTGACTATCTAGTGCCTCTTACATCCACCATCACTCTAGGTCACCTGTAATGGAGAAGCAGTTCATAAATCAATTGGTGTTTGGCATAGGGAACCCTGCCACACTGCTTATGTGACATTCACAATAAAGATCCTAGGTAAATGGGAAAAATCCTTGGAAGAAGGGTAGATGGGTTGGAAAAGAAAAAAGAAGAAATAAATTTTCATTTAATGTTTCTCCCCCAAAAAAATCCTAAACCCCAAAAAAACTCCTACCAGTAAAAAGTTAATATTTCAGAGGAATTATGTCAGACTGTAGACTGGAAAAATACAATGTACTGTTGCAAAGCATGCATGTTCAGAGTACTGTACAGAAATAGTATCAATAGTAGCCCTTGTAGAGGGAAATATCTCTACACAATAAAAGCATTTTGTCCTAAAGTACATTTGTTTATATTACAAAGTGTCTCCCCTTCCAGTCGTCTGCACGCTGCTGCCCCTTCAGCACAGTCACAGTCTAGTAGAAGATTAATATTTCAGAACTTGTCATGGGCAGTTTCACTTGACTCTGTCACTGCCTATGTCTGACAAGCTATTTATCATGCTGCTAAGTGTCAGCATTAAATTATCCCTGCTGTTATGACAGCAACATTATTCATCAGGATTACAGCCCCAGTACAAGGCTGCTTACAGCTGTTACCTTCTTCTTCTGAGCTTTATCGATCTCTGCTCTTTCTATTATAAAAAAAAAGAAGGGGTCTATGCACATGACCATTCACATCTTGCATGTCTGATGATTCTTATTTCTGTGCCGACATCGAACAGAAAGACTTCCCAGAAATGGGCTTCCACAGTTACAAAATGTCACTGGCAGAAGAAAATCGCATTCCCTTCAACTGGAGGCACATTCTCTTTGAGGGGACGGAGAAAGACTGTAAACATTATTGATCATAATGCATAGGCACCCAAGGTTGAAGCATGTTGCTTGACAAATCGATCTGCATTTGTTTTAACCAAGTCACCCTTCCTTAACCACTGCAATGAAATGACAATGAAATCAAGAATTATTTATTGAGATGTGCAGTGTTATTCACAGGCAGCTCAACTGTGCCCTGTCTCCAGTCCGAACTCTGAACACTCCAATTACCTGCTGCGGGGCTGCTGGTCCAGAGCAGAATGATATGATGAATAAAGGTAAGGGCATGCTGAGTTCTTGAAAAATTCTTTTGCAACTTAAATTGGCTTACTTTTTTTGACATCCTCCCCCCACCAAGAAAAGAAGAATTAAAAAAAAAAAAGATCATTAAGAGATTTGTTTAAAGCTATATTGGTTTTTATTTCTAGGACTTCTACGTTTTTGGAATGGTTGCTCTGCAATGATTTGTTTGGAAATTTACTCCTATTTTGCCTTTGGTTCCTGCTGCTGGACTTCACAAACAAATACCAGCATTCTTAAAAATAAACTGAAAAAAGCATTAAGCCCTACCCACAAGTTCATATACAATTTTTTAAACTATAAAAATATTTGAGGGTTTTGAAACATATGGCAGATTACATGATGCCCCATGTGCCAGAACTTTCAAAGAAGTCACCAGGCACCTACAATGCATATCATGTGTACTGAACTATTATTAGGAAGAGAAATTTCAGTAAATTTAACAATACACCCTGCTATCATATCACCACATACCATTTTCACCTAGCAATTTAGACTTTGATTTTCCAAGTCATGCCATTAGACCTCTCATTGAGTGATGTTTCAAGTCATTAATGCATAAAAACATAAAAAGGGCTTCTGAAAATCAAGTTGTTAAAATTCATTCTAAATTATAATACGAAATAAAACAGAAGAGTGCCACCACAGGGAACAGTATTCTTCTGTTTTCATAATCTTGTTTCTTAACATCTCACAGTTATTGGTTTTCAAATCAAACATAGTGTTTAATGTTTTCCTTAAATATCAAGGTGTGTGGTTGAGGAAGACTTTTGGTTTTTATTAAGGTGGTATTTTTCATTTGCTTATCTGCAAGGAATAGATCTAAAAGGTAAATTCCAATGATCCAAAACTTGTGGATAATAAGCCTTTTCACACTTCCAACTTACTTCAAGGAACCACGGTTTTAGGGGCATGGCACCATTTTTGAGGGGCCGAGATACTACTGACCCAGTTTTCTCCTTTGCAAGAAGATTGCTAGCCCAGCAATGGGACATGCTAGCATTGGGATTTCCCGCAGGAAACCAGAGCTGTGGTAGTACAAGACTGTGATGTCCCAAACTCCTGATCTCGGTGCTGCAGCCCGGCAATTACGAGGGCATGGAATCAGCTACAACTTTATCCCATTTTATTAATCAGCTACAAATAAAAGTGTGGGCAGCACAGCTCAGCCCATCGCCACCACCTTCTTCCACTCACTGTGCCCCAGAGTTGGCACAGATTCATATGTGAGATATTTAGATTTTGTGCTATACCACTCTACAGCAGAAGATTATGGTAGAATAGGCAGACACAGAGAGTAAGATTTTCAATCTATGGGTTTTTTTCAGGACCTTAAAGTCCAGATTCATCAAGGTATTAAATCTTGATGGATCTTGGAACAAGTTGTTCCAAGCACTCAAGTTCAAGGTGTGTTAATAGTTTACCTAAAAATTTTGGGAAGTCACTTGAGTTTTTTCATCCTTTGCAATACTTTTCCTTATATTTAGCAGTAAACTAAAATTCCAGTAACAGTATTTTGTTAAACAATAACAGTTCTGTCAGAACATTCTGACTGAAGTACTCTTTATAGTCTTAATGCTCTTATCCCTGGGAATTAACCTTTAAAAGTCTAAAATGGAATTATTTACTGCAGGTGTCCAGTTTCTTTGAAATAAAACAAAGCTAGGAATTTCCTTTAAACAAAGATGCAGGGATTTCAAACAGAAAAACCTGAATGTCTTGTCTACATATAGCTTGTGTTTACATTCTTCTTTTGACAAAATTAGTCAAAATTTTATGGGCATTAGCACAGAGTGAGGGGACCAGATTACAAGGATTTTGATCTCAAGGGAAAGTTTGTGGTTAAAAACAAGGATACTGTTTGAAATTAAGTTTCAAAGTCCCAAATCTGCTAACAAACAACGCTCACACAAACATCACTTCTCATATTCTTCAGCAATTATGGGACCATAATCCATACGATTAACGAAGAGCCATTTGGTGTTCCTATAACATAGCGAGTTGCCAGTCTTTACTATACAGAGATGTAAAGAAAATTGGAGTGGTGTGGATAGCACCAAGACAAACAAATGCTACTGTTGGAAATACTGGCACTTTGCCAGGTGGGAGTAGTGGTTCAAAAGGGAAACATCAATGAACACAGCAGAAAAGTAAGTTATTTGCAATTATAAATCGTGGAAAAATTATACTTTGAATTTAATTCTGAGATTGACCTGTACACATAGATTCATTTATTTAATAAAAACAAGGCCACAGCAGAAGTATTTTCCCAACAGCCTGTCCCTTACAATGGATCTGTTTACTTTAGATTCACTGGTGATTACATTCAGCTGTACTATCTGTTCGAGAGCTTTTAACTTTGAATGCTGCAGTGTCAATCTCTATATTACTGAAGGACAATTAGGCAAACCATGTAATTGTATTGTCACTTATTAATTTCAAGCTCCAATGTCATAAATTATATGCCTTAATTAATACCACATGTCAATCACAATCTGCAACTTTGAAAGGATAAAGAGGTTAACAAGAATACATAATTAAAAGAAAACAGTGAATAACGGCATGGCTGAACAGTTTATAAAATTAGACAAGAAAACTGGTGCTGTGTCAGCACGTAGGAGCCAAGACAAAAATAGGGGGCTTGACAAAATGCACACAGGAATTAAGAAGTCAGAAAATGAAGGAAAGTTTTAACTCTTAAGGTTTTATTCCACTAGCAAACCAAATGTCTGGCAGAAAGTTATTTTAAGAGAATCACAGAATAAGTCACTAATTCCTTCATAGAATCATAAAATTGCCTAGGTTGGAAGGGACCATTCTGATCCTCTAGTCCAACCATCAACCTAACACTGGCTGAAAGCATGTGTGCTTGCATGTATTTATTGGTTAAATGGCTCAGTTCAGCAGAAGCTACTCGTACCGCAATAGCTTTGCCATCACAAAGAGGTGGCAATACTGCCTCAACACACAGGCATACCAGAGCTGGCAAAATGTGCCAGATAAACTCATTGTTTGATATAACAAACCCCTCCTTGAGGTCTCGCAGATCTAAGAAGCGTCCGGGCAGGTCCTCTGCCTTGGGGAAGAATTTGCAGTAGCCTTCCAGCCCCAATTATGGTAAGTAACGACCAAAAAGAATCCAAGCAACAAGTAGTAAAATTGGTTCAAAATGAAAGCATCTCAAATGTACATATGATGTCAGGCAGATGGAAGGAGTAAGCAGGCAAATAGTGATTCCTATGATGAAGAATAAGGACATAGAGGTGTATCCAGTAACAAGGACCAACTGAGGATACAGCATTGGTCACTTCAGAGAGCTGCAAAGTATTAACCCAGTCTGTCTAGAGACTGCAGGACATGTTCTAAAGAAGGAAAGAATACATGGTTAGGGGTTTTGTTTTTAAGCTGTTAGTGTGTTAAAACTGTGCCTCTACTAGCTGTAAGGAATTTGAGATCCTGTAATGAGAAGTGAGATGGACTCAAAGCTTATTCAAACAGAGTAAGAATATTTCTGTTTGCTCCACCACTTATATTCTTCTATAAGAGACTAAATAAGAAAAAGATAGACTAATGTTCAGAGGCTAATATCCAAGATCTCCCAGAAGTCCCTGAAATAGACACTTGTCTCCTACAGGTAGGTCAGTTTTACTCTTCAGCTGGGTACACTCCAAGGAACAAGGAAACGGGAGCCAGTCCATCTAATTTCCATTTCAAAGCACCCACAGGCAAGTTTCAAAAACCCAGAAGCCTCCCTTTCCCCCTTCCCACTCACACAGCACCCAAGAGAAAGCAAAGGATGTGGCGTACCCAGCAGTGGCAAGGTGCTTTCCCTGGGTGTCAGCACAAGGACTTCAGACACCAGCTGCATGTGAAGGATGTTGGTTTTCATCTATTTTCCCACCAAGTTGAAGCATGCTTTTCTCATCCCTCTTGAAGAGCAGTTTGTCTCTCTCTGAGCCATCTGAGGGGCTGACAATATGGCACGGTGCCATGTAGGCTTGCAGCCACAGTACAGGGCAGATGCTCTTACCCAGTCAAGGAGAAGAGCTAGCAGAGGCCCCTTGTTTTGGCACATACCAAAGCAACATTCACTATAAACTCTTCTCTACTTTTAAGGCCCCCAAAAAACTCTGCTGGGGTTAATTTAAGATACCAGAGCTGCAGAAAATCTGGAAGAAAGCAGCCCCTCAGGATGGGGACAGCAAAGCCTAATAAAGAGTTATGTTCCCAAGCTGGACCCATAGCCAGAGTGTTGGTGCAGTCTCCCCCTGCTTTCCTCCTTTTTCCAGTATGAGATTGACATGACCAGGCTAGAGCAGGGGCCCAGGTGAGCAGTGCTACCTTCCCACCTTCCACGGTCATCCAAAGTGAATGCAACCACCCATCCCATCATTACCTTAGTCCTTTAGTTTTCTGTTCCTCAGTTTACTCTCATTTCAACAGTTTGCAAAAGGCAGCACCAGAGAAGATCCCAAACTCTATTGACATGCTTAGATAGCAAGAATAATCATATTCCAACCTGCAATCATTAAAAAATGACTAACAAAGCTGCTAAACACATATTGCAGTTTTCATTGCATCCCCAGACAACTGATCCATGACAGCCCAAAAGGTGGGTTCTGAAGTGTAATGACCCAGGACCTCAGGCAGTGCCAGGAGTAGAAGCTTGTCAGTACCTCATCATTTCTGACATCACTTTTCCTCTTCCTAAGCAGCCCTACTATATAAAAAATATAACCTTCTTTATATATATCTAGCTGTGTTTCAAGGCAGGTATTTGTTTCTATGTACAGCCACATGTTCTCTTTTAAATTTTATCCCTGTTTTCGCTGTCTCTTTCCTTCCCTTTAGCTTAAATATTTGCTTTCCAGTATATAAAACCATACTGGATCTGAAGTTTGAGGTTTTCTTTAATATACATACCATATGTCAAGATTTCTCCAACTACTTATAATATATTTGTGATCATAAATATTTTCATTTTGCAATCTATCAGCAAAATAGGGCATACTGTACTACCAGAAGCAGTAACTGTAAGTGGCTTTAGTGGCCTGAATTTTCTCATATTATAAACATTTTTTAAAGAAACTTATGTCCTCCTGTACTCAGCACTGGTGAGGCTGCACCTCAAATACTGTGGTCAGTTTGGGGCTCCTCACTACAGGAAAGACATTGAGGTGCTGGAACGTGTCCAAAAAAGGACAATGAAGCTGTTGAGGGGTCTGGAGCACAAATCTTATGAGAAGCAGCTGAGAGAACTGGAGTTGTTTATTCTAGAGAAAAGGAGGCTGAGGGGAGACCTTATCACACTCTACAACTAACTGAGAGGAAGCTGTAGCGTGGTGGGGTTCGGTCTCTTTTCCCAAGTCACAAGTGATAGGACAAGAGGAAATGGCCTCAAGTTGTGCCAGGGCAGGTTTAGACTGGATATTAGGAAAAATTTCTTCACCGAAAGGGTTGACAAGCATAGGAACAGGCTGCCCAGGGAAGGGGTTGAGTCAGTGTCCCAGGAGGGACTTCAAAGACCCATGGATGTGGTGCTCAAGGACATGGTTTACTGGTAGACTTGGCAGCGCCAGGCTAACAGCTGGACTCAATGAGCTTAAAGGTCTTTTCCAACCTAACCGATTCTATGGTTACTTATGTTAGATTTAAGAACACTACTGCTGCACTATGTATATCTGATGTAGTATTTTAATTCATGGACGCAATAGATTCTTTCTTGTACAGTACTCGCAGTGATGCCATGAAGTATTTTAACCACTAGCAGAGTGATCTTCACTCAAGATAATTTTCTCCCTTCTGCAGCTACTTGGCATCAAAAGATTGAGGCGTTAACATAACAATAACTAAATTACAGTTCAAGAAAAAAATTCCTTGGTAAACTCAGTCCTGGAGGGTACAGGAAACATCTTCTGAAGCACTGAGTACTTCCAACTTTTATCAAAGTCAATGAGTAATGCAGGTGCTCTGCTGTTTGCATAATTGATCTCTTCCATATTATCAGGTACCAGCTGCTATCTAATACATATCGTATTGTATGAAAAAGAGCTATTTTCAGTGTTCATTGTGGTGAGAACCATTAAGGAAATTTACTTGTCAAGCTTCACACATCATTAAATCACTTCTGTATGCAAAAAAATAAAAAAAAATAAAAAAAAAATAGAAGATACAAAAATTTTTGGTGGGATAATTTAATGTATATGCTTTCCGCATTAGCTTTCAAAGTAATGTTCACAGTCTTTTCAAGTATCATTACAATGTAATTTTGCATTAGGAAACAATGAAAACTGCAACATTACTTCACACATAACTCCAGCCCCATCCTCAAAGACGCTGAACTACAGTTCTGCTCAAGTAATAGAAATAAGTTTTCAGCAAGCCAGGGATTACATAGCTAATCTGCTGTGCCCGGTTAGAAAGAGCTCTCTGCCTCTCCTATTCTTTTGCTCTTAATCAGATGAATCACTTCCTCACGTTAGATCCGTGTGTAACCGAGCAGGCCTGAGTAACCTGTAGCTTTCCCTTTTTTGTTCACAAGAAGGGAGACGTGCACAAGAAATGCACAATACCAAAGTCAAGAGAAGTTGGGGGCTGAGTCCGTGCCCTCCCTGGGCTGCGGCAGTTTGGCAACGCCAGCGGGGCTACCTTCCTCCCCTGCCACCTCTGGTGGGTGTGCTCCTCCACCTGGCCCTGGCTTGTTCCCAGCCGGCAGTGGAACACATACACACCAGAGCAGGCAAGAGCAAAGCACGCAGGGGGTGCTCCATTAGAGCATCCCTTCTTTAGAGCCTCCAAAAATCCAACCTGGAAACTCTGCAGGCCCTTTCCTTGGGACAATTCATCACTTGCCCCCCAACCCCACCCCAGTCTTTAGAGATACAGCTCAGCATAACAACTACTGCAACCCACTTGCTTGTGACTTGGAGATGTCCTGGTCAAGCCTCCCTTCTCCCAGCAGCTCTGCACTAGAGCTCAAGGAACCAAGGAGGGGAGAGCACCGCCTCCAAATTCCCAGCTGGAGCCCGTTCCCAGCAGCTCTCACAGGGATTAGGGGCTCAGTGCATCAGCTGACACTCCCTGGATGGGTTTGATATGTGCTGGTGGCAGCCCAGACAGAATATTCCCTCTCATCCCTCAATAAGTGGGCCCTACCTTCAGATCTTAACAGGGCAGCTGTGTGCGCCCCGTAGCCCTTACAGAGCACCCACTTACGTATCGCTCCCACTCCAGGTGCTGGGAAAACCACCTGACTTTGCACCCTTCCAGTGGTAAAGAACGCAATTCCCAAAGACCACAACAAGAAGACAAGCAAAAACGACCCCCCAAATAGTTAATTTTAGAATCGTTTGATTTTTAACGAAAGCTCCTGATTTTGAAGGTCCAACTCAGTTATATGATATGCAGAGCAGGTTTCAGACTGTGCTCAGCATCACAGTATCTGAGTGCCTTCTGGCACAGTGTTAAGCAACCTAACCAACATCTGTCATGGCTTTTTTTGCTTCTCCTACTCTGTATCCTTTTTCTACCTCCCTCCTTCCAGGGCAGATGTGTAAAGTGTGGAGCGTTTCATTTTGGATGTTTTTAAAGGTTAGTGTTATATGTGTATGAGTATGAAATGAGACTAGAAAACAAATATAACTTTTTTATATACAGACGTAGAAAATGGAAATATATTCCTTTACATACACACACACACTCCATACATACAAACTCAGTTCATAAAATCATAGTGAGGGAGGGCCTTAATGGACAGACCTGAAGGAACATGGTGACTCCTTCCATTGAGGAAAAATCAGAGCAGCACTGTTTTAGGGTGCTTTTGGGAAACGCAGAGGCTGAAGGGACTACTAGAACTAACCCATGTGCATCCAAGAGAATGCACTATCCTTCCTAAGTGCTGTGCATCAGTATCACATCTGCTAAAGCACTCTCACACTAGCACCACCATTTTAATACTACCTGCAAATGTCAGGGTGATAACGTTACTGTAATTCTTACAATTATTCTCTCTGGTTTCAGAACTTCCCACTCAGTCCTTACACAAGACAAACTTCCCTTGAAGTTAGTAAGAACATAAGGACTGGTGGGGAGGATGAGTTGGGGAAAGGAGGCTTGGAAATTTCAGAATCCGGTGAGTTAATTTATTTGACACTGACATATTTTTATTTTCTTGCTGTTTCTTTTTCACTCATCTATCACTGTTCTGAAAAAGAGCGGCAGCCTACCCGCTTTACAAATCGCAAACATCAGAAATACCAGCCATTATCCACAGGCTACGTTTCTGCAGTCGTTTTTCCAGGGACTGCACACGTTTCCCTTAAGAGATTCTCTTCTTCATACTTGATCTGTTGTCTCCCTGTTGAAAATATCACTGACACCGCTGAGGCTAACAAGGTCAAGTGCTTTGAGATGGAAGCCTTTTGTACTGATGAACAGCTGAAGGGTGCGACATATGTTTTAGGGCCCTAGCAGCTGGCTCAGTGAGAGCCTCTTGGGTCTCTTTTAATGATAAATCCAGGCCCTGCTACTTCATCTCAGCATGGAAATAGCAGCATGTTAACATTCATCCAAACTCTTGTGTCTGTCATTAACTCAGCCCTTCTACTGTAGTTACATGGCAGAGCACAGCTGACATATCACCTGTCCTCCCACCTCGCAGAACAGTAGGGCAGGTTATGCATCAGTGCAGCATTTAAATGCCATTTGACTGAAAACTACTGATTACTCCACATGTTTTATGTCTCTGTTTTTTTTTTTTTTTAATTTTCTTGAATGCCAGCTGATCACAGTTGTTTCTTCCTCTTGTGATTTTCTGTACTCTAAATATATACATACACACACTCACATATATTTAAAGCTTTATAACTGATGCTTACAAATTGTGTCAGTCATACATACAATAGAAATAAAACAAGCATATCTGCAATTGTCTCTGGAGGAACAAATCAGCTCATGGCTGCACAAGGCCCCAAAGGTCACAACCTCCCATTGAGCCACCTTCAGAGGAATAAAAGAGAATAACAAATTCAGCAATAAATGCTTTCTTTAGTGAAAAGTTTTGAGGCCACTGGTCAGGAGGGAGGGAGTTTTCCCACTTTTCCTCTCTAACAGTCTTCAGTCCTCAACTTCATCCTTTAACAAGTACTTTGGGATCCTTGAGAGTGAAAGGTGCTATATAAATGAGAGATGTATTAATAAAATCCCCAACTGCAGTTCAGCTGCAAATGGGAGCTCCTCCAGCTCAAGGCTGGAGTAATTCTGCTAGGCAACCACAGATGGTGTGACAGATGATCTCAGCATCCCATCCTTCTATGTTTTTTTTTTGTTTAAATTAAAACCAAAAAAAATTATAAAGCTATCTTGGCATGCTGCAGATTTCAAGGGCCTTAAGTTCATCTTCAGAGCTAGCTTTGGTCCCTTTACTGCTATTCCTTGTCAGAAAGTTTTATACCTGAATCCAGCTGGGGAAAGAATGTGTATGCTAGACATTTGCTTCCACCTTGCCACAAATGGCAGGGGAGGGAGAGAGGTGAATGCCTGAGATAAATGAATCTCTCTTGTTAAGAACAGAAGCAGACTTGTCATCCAAGAAAGACCTCAAAACTTCAGGGTTTTGGTTCTGCCCCAGCCAGTCAGCTGGCTGACCCTATCCGGTCAGCCCGTAACAGGCTTTGTTTGGGGTGCTGACTCCTTCTAAGTTCTATGAGCACTGATGGCCATATTTGAATTAATCAATAAACTGTGAGAAGATGAGGACAATTGACACAATGCAGAGGCACGAAGAAAAAATGAAAAGGGTACCTGAACACAGTGCAGAGGTAACCTGCTATTAGGTCTGCCAAAGAAAATGTTCTCATTGGAAATTGTACCACCACCATGATCTTGGTACTGTATAGCCATACCAGAATACAATAATATAATTCACTCACATTTATGTGGGTCTAATGGACTGATACTTATAGAGGTTAACTGATCTAGAACACTTCTTTTTTCAGTATTGTGGCCAAAAATAAAGCTCACCATAGAACCCTAGAAAATTGCAAAAGTTAGAATTTTGTGCATAGTTGTTAATGGAACCGAATGTGATAGCGTGCCATTTCTAATAGAATATATTTTTTAAATTATTGAACACCTCTTGATAAAAGATAGCATAAAAAATATGTATTTTTAATTTATTAGGACAGAAGAATTACCCTCTAACTCACTCTGAGTTTAGTCACATATAGATTTTGGCTAAGGAAAATCCACTCTCCCTTGTTGTAAAAAAGATTATACAGGTAGGTCATCAATTTAAAATGTTGATTAGTATATGACTTTTCTTGTTGGTCACTGTGCATCATCCTTAATTCTCTTTAATCTTTCAAACTCTAGATCATTTATTGAGATAATGCCTAAAACAGAATTAAAAATCTCATTCCTAAAAGTAAAAGCAAATTTGTTTGCTTTTAAAAGCCAAGCCTTCAAACATGCTTTTTATGTTGGAAATACTTATTTTCCCCTCATTTAAACTAGAGAATAAAAATGGTCATGCCAATAAAGTCAATGATGTGACATCAGAACTTGTCCTAAAGTCTTTGAAACTAAAATATAAAAACTTCTTTCAGATCTATGTTTTTTATGATTTTAATATCATCAAAATTTATGTTTCAATTGTGTTCATTGATTTATTAGCATATCTTTATTATCAAAATACTTCACAATGCACAACATATGCAATTAACTCCATGGAAGAACTTATAAAGAAATTACTTTGTGCGAAAGCATCTGCTGTTATCAAGAAAATGACCTACATAAAGTCTTCACTTTAGCAACGCATTTTGTAGCAAAATAGTCCCCGGAACTTACCGAGTATGATGCTTTACATGTTCAAACCTTTACAGGTTAAAAAAAAAAAGTGAGCTGGAGGTGCAAGGCAAGCTGTATTTCTGTATTTCACAACATTTCCATATTTCAAATATCATACATACTTGGATTGCTGTAGCCCTGAGGGCAGCCTG
>QJSC01011361.1:504841-594841 GCA_003697955.1 Calidris pygmaea | reverse complement strand
TTGCTCTTTATTGTAATGAACATTGAAGATGCACATCAATAAAGTGGTTATTTTTTAATGCTTTTTAGTGCTGTTGAGACAAATACAGTTTTGAAAGCCTAAAATGTGTCCCGGTTCTTTGAAAAATCTGCTATTAGCTACTAACATATTATTTTCTGTCAGCTCTTTGAATTCACATTAATTGCATTAATGCAATAAATTAATTAGCATTACCACTTTATTTGTTTTCACAGCTGCTTAGCTACAATGAATATTATTCTCTTAAATCATTCTGTCATAAAGTGTTAATTATAAATGTCTTTTATAATAATAATGGTTTCTATACTAGTAATAAAACCCTTGCAAAGAGTCATTGCAGTAAATGTAAGATTATTAGACTATTTCCAAACAATGCCAAAATGGTTAGGAAAATAGTTGTTTCATTAGATTCTGTTGATGATTGATTTCTTGAGGATCCTTTATGTATTTTAATGAATCTCCATCTGTACAGAAAGCTTTGTTAAAAATCAGGCATCTTTTTATATTTCAAACCCATATCTGCTGTTTAGAAAACATGCGTGTGTACACCAGCTCTGCTGCTCTGGAGAACTACCTCTTTGTACCCACTGGGGTCAGTCCTTCAAACCTCTACAAATCCAGCCAAGTCTCTCACAGATGTTGGATGGGGTTGTGCTTCACTAAGGCTCCAACAACTCATCTTCTGTCACCTCTTTTTTCACTCAAGAAGTTTTTCCTGGTTCGTCTTCCACTGTCTCACCACAAGAAGAAGATGGTGGGTAACTTCAACACCTCCTGTGAGGTGTCGAATCAAAGTGATTCTCAAATGATCAAGGCACAACACTTGTTGTCTACAAGGTGTTAAAACATGCCAATGGATCTGGGTCTGTGTTCCTTCTATGAGTTTTCTGATAATGATAGAAAAATTCATAAGCAGGAAAAAATCAGCTTTAAAATGTAGTTCCCTGCCAAACAAACACAGTAGCTTCCGGTACCAGGCGTCAGTCCTAACTGCTGAATGCCTCAAAGTAAGATTTACATTACAATCATGGAAAGTTCCTGATCATAATAACCAATCATAATATACTGCCAGTCATGAAAAGGGGATTGGGATTTCACAACGGAAAATTATTACAATGAGCAAAGCATGATGTCAAACCTTTTCTACTTAAAAAAATGTTTGTTTGCAACACTGCATTTCTTGCTGTCTGTTCAAACAAGGAAATAGAGTAGATTTTGTCATGGCAAAAAAAAAAAATTCTGATTTCTGTCCTACAGCCACTATTGATATGAATCTTACTTATATATTTCAAGTCAATTACATCCAAACATTAGCTAATACATTTTTTTTTCATTTTTAATTAATACACACCCACGTATCAGATGGGATGTACTTAAGTATAAATGCTTTAAAAGCCAAACCACAGAGTACTGAAAACACAAAAATCAAACTTCAGACCTTCTTCGTTACTCCTTGAAGAAAACAACTAGTTGGTAAAAATGTAGTTATGCAATTGCATCCTTCAGTCTAGTTCTCCCATTGCTTATTAGGAAACCTAAGACTCTACTAGACACAACACTGTCAAAAAAGGAGGAAGTCAATGTCAGAAAATTCAGCAGAGAAATGGTTAAAAAGGAGATAGGTAAAAAATCAGACCTATACTGTGTGTGGTTTTTTTGAAGAATTCATTTAACCATGGTAAAAGGCAACATGCTGAAGTTTCACTGGAAACAAAAATAAAAGGAAAGACATAAGAAAAGATAGAAAATATCTTCTGGAGCATTTCCTCAAACCAGGTTGTAAGGTTCAAGACTGAAAAAGCCAAGTAAATGAGGATATTCTTGTTGCAAAATTCAGATACTGGATTAAGACTTGAATCAAGTTCAAAATCTGACTCCTCTACGAATTACTTGTGGGAAATTATGGCCTGGTTTTCCCAAAACATCCCTGTGCTTAAAGAACTATCTGCACACCTTGGCTGTGTGACTCCTGTTGGAATTTGTGAGATTATATGCTTATGCTGGTTAGGCACTTCTGCAAATTTTACCAGTGCTTGTTTGTATATGTACTCATGCAGAGTGCATCTGTGTTTGAGCTTGGATGAGAAATGTGCTCTCAAACCAAATCTCTTGACTTCTCCCTCTCCATGCTTCTGCCTGCATCCTGGACCACTCCTTGAACAAATGAATGAGGCCTCTGTCAGATGAAACTAAGCTGCAAGACATAGTCCAGGAAGGCACCTGATGCAGTCTAAATGCAAATAGGATTTCAGCCCATGGGACTGTCTCTGAAGGAAAAATTCATCAAATGTGTGTAGTACAGACATGAAGTCCTCAGCACAAATTGTTTCGCTCCACAGATACTGGTCCACACTACTTGTTACTGTACCATCATATCCATTTCTGTAACCAGAATTAAAAGCTTCATGAAGGATCTCAGTTTAGGAAGCCATGGCATACTTGTTTTAAAGCCAGACAGGATCTGAGAAAGAAGTGTTCATCTGTTCCTCTTTCCTGATAGGTTTGCTTGGTAGATATTTGCATAGCATGAATAACATACACCAAGCTCAGACCGCAAAAATACATTGGTAGTTGTGTCTTTCTTCCAAAACAGCAGGAAAGGAGATGTCCTTCTTTCTGCTCTAAAAAAGCGGTTGGAGCAATAACCCAGGAGGTGAAATCCTTCTTTGCGTGGTTCAAATCTTCAACTCTCATATTTTGTGTTCTAGATACCAACCTGTAGGTATAGGTACCAGCCATCCTTCGTTGAATGTAATCTGCTGTACAGAATATGGCTGAAGAATATTGGGAAGAAAAAAGGAAGAATGGAAAAAAATCCCTAAGTTCAAAGAGCAGCACCTGATCAGTGACAAAGGGAGAGTTACCTTCTTACTTTGCTTTCTGCAAAGTCTGAATGTCTGAGACATTCACTGGATAAGCAATGCATCAAAAACTATCAGTGAGGTTCACAAACTGCTCTCCCCTTCAACAAAGCGGAGGCTGTGTGAAGCAATGATATCAAACAGTCTCCTTGACTGATCTGGTGAATCTTGAATAGATTTCAGCAATAGTCTGCAACCCAATAGCAGTATGACATAATCCTGTAGGATTTAGGCACCTTTTCTGGGAGACAGAGGCTATTTGTTTGAATTCCAGGAGGAGGAGTCAAAATCTGGTGCATCCTGCCGTGAAGAATGCATCAAACTCTTGCATTGGGTTACTACCATTATCTGTCCTCCTGCTGTGATGAGAAGAAAGCAAGTGCCCTTATTGCTTTGAGAAGAACAGGGATAGAAGCATACCTTCAGGGGAGGATTCTGGTAAGTGAGAAGTTTATACCAACACCTCAGGCAGAAAAGGCTTTAAGTTTTCTCATTATTTCCTATTAGCTTACCTCCCCTCAGATTATGCTGGGTTTCTTGGACTGTCTTTCCTTGGTGTCTAAACCTCAGTGTGTGTTCAGAGGCAGAGCCACCTGCAACCTTTTGAACTTTTCAAAATACTGAAGTAGCTCTTCCTCCCAGCCCTGAACAAAAATGTTGATGCCACTAGTCTCTGGAGCAAGTGGTAATCTGACTCTTCTGAAATTTGCAATTTCATAGTGAGCCATCTCTCAGCTAGTGAGCCAAGGTCCAAACCAGGGAAGAACCAGGGGACTAGCAATCCTTCTTATTCCTATTCCTAGCACCATCAAAATTTCCAGTCTAATGTGCCAGGGCCGCCATGCTGGGAGCAAAGTTGTCCTTCTTCAGCTTTTGACAAACAGAAGAGGGAGGACTACCTCCCGGTAGGACAGGAAGTGTCCCACCTCCCCGTGGCTGGACGGGAGATGCCACCCAAAGTGTGTTACCCTCTTTCAGAGGGAAGAAAAATGGATGAGCTGAGGCAGAAACACAGCAGTTCAGGCAGGGCCAGGCCACGCACAGCACCATGGACTGAAGTATGTCAGTAGCTTTGCAATAATAATACAGTTTTCTTGGTACCAAGAAATTCGGGATTTGTGTGTCCACTTATAACTGCTGTACTGCCACGGTCCTTGTATACCAGTCACCTGAGGTGGGCACTTAAAGAGTAGGAAAATTAGACTTCTTAACGTTACACCTCAGCACTGCCCCTTCTGAGTCCTCTATCTGATATTGCCAAAACACACAATGCCCAAAGCATGCCAGAATCAGAGAATAACTCAGTTAAAGGGCTCTGTACCAAGCCTTTCCTGGACTTCACGTCCCATCCAAGCTGCAGAAGCCCTTGCCTTCCCTGTTCCACTTCATTAACGAGAGGGAAAACCAGCTTTCTCTCCCTACCCTCTGACACAGATAGCACCAGGAATTACTGAGTGAGAACAGGATCTTTAAACAGGTTAATACAACGAGCTGCCACAGGGCAACCCCACAAAATCTGAAGTGTGAGGGGCTGATGAGCATCTTTGGCTTCATTTAAAAGAGCAGTCCTGAGAGCCTGAACCATTTGGATCCCTGCACTGCCTGGCACACGAAGATGGCCAGAAAAGACATTGCATCTCTTCTCTCACCTGTACATCTGATATCTTCTTCAAAGAGACCACAAGCAAGTGGATGCTGCAGAGTTAGAAACTCCTCAATGCGAGCTTGGAATACAGCTAGGAGGGACAGGGAGACCTGGAAACTTAGGTGTACTCAGGGTCCCAGTTTAAACACAGCCTTTGTTTACACCGCCACCAACTGTAAACCCATATTTACATTTCTGGCTGAAAAGTTATTTGATGGCAGCTTTCTTTGAAAGCATGTCACACATACAAGAGCTGCAAGTCGCTCCTTCGTTAACTCAGAATACTTCCAATTTATTTTTCATCGACTGCTACATCCCTAAATATTTCCTTTTAATATACCGCCTTAGAATTTACACAGTGAGCTTCCCCGTGCTGCATGGCTGAGAGGAAGTGCATACTGTGATGATTGCAGCTCGTCCATGATGAAAAATATCTATCATTATATGCTGCCCCCCCCCCCCAGTTCTTGTGTACAATTACAATAGCTACACTTTGATGCAATCAAAATGCTTTTTATAAAAAACTTCCATAAAATCAAAAAAAAAAAAAAAAAAAAAAAAGATAGCCATACAAAAATACTGCTAAGCACTCAATCCTGTTGGAAACTACCAGTGCTCTCTGTACATCTGAGTCCTTTCCCAATGGAGAGCCCTCAGGAGGTGCCAGAAAGCACTCTGCACCTAGAAGAATGAGACCAGAGACCGGTGCGTCACTGAGATGTCCTGGCAGCTCAGTAGGTTCAACTGTATGTGCCTGTTTGGGACACAGGCTCTGGCAAAGGCAGAAGGTAAAAGGCAGAAGGTTACAAGCGCAGAATGGGAAAATGCACATGGAAGCAATGAGAAAGTGAATATGGTAAATAATTAAAATTCAAAACATCTACAAGTGTCTTTAATTAATTACACTATGGACAAAAGCATTACTGAAAGAAAACAGCAGAAAGAGGTAACTCTAAACCCCATCAAATTGAGCGGAAAAAGGGGAGCCTCTGTGTGCCTGAGCCAAATCCCACTGAATCTACATCATTCCGAAATGGCTGTGGCTCAGTCAGCTGGGAGGTGGTGCTCTCCTACTGCACCCTTTTATAAAACCGTCTGTTGGTTTATACACAGGATCCACACAGAAGAAAATTGCAGGAGTCACACTGTTTTCCCCTGCTTCACAAAACTGCTGTTTTAAATATAAACACGTTCTATTGCAAATATAAAGGCTATTCTTTGATGCCAGTTTTTTAAACATCCCAAATAGTTCAACATGAATTTGTAAAATATCCCAGGCAACACAAATCTGCTTTTTGTGGATAAAAAGTTTTGCAAAAAAAAAAAAAGAAAACACAAAATTACATACATCTTTAGAGTACATATCTCTAAATTAAAAAAAAAAAATAATAAGGGGGTTTCAAATGGGACTGGAATGAAATTTGATAAACATGCTCGCTCTCTCTCTCTTTCCTCGCCCACAGCATTTAAAGGCAGCAGGAGCATTGTGACAACATAGACAGCTAATTGCAAGGAAATGGATGTCTGATGCCATTAACACTACCCACTTTCCTTGGACATTTAAAATAAAAACAAAACACGCCACTAGGCACACAGTTCTCTCCCTGGGGTGGAGATGAGAGAGCGCCTGAACTACATGTGATAGATGTTAAGTCAGATTGCTTAATGCACTACTGGAGGGAGCTCAGATACACCTAAATGAGGATAGTATTTGAACCTATACGAGACAGAAAGAACACTTGCACCCTGCAGAGTATATATTCAGCCTTAATTTTAGGAAACAACTATAAAACTCCACCATTTCAATCCACTGACATTGTCATTTAAGTATTCTGAGTAATTACAAATAATATGTCTTAAGAAAAATGACAAATAGCCTACTGTACTGAGGGCATACACATGAAATTCTCCATAGAAATAAACACTTGTGACCCAAAAAAAAGTTATCTGTAAAGTAAACTTTTGTCCCAGACCTGAAACTAGAAAACGGAATGCCTGACAATCACTCATTTAGCATTAGTAGAAGGGGAAATCATACAAAGCTGTTCCTTATTTCATTGGAAGTTCATACTCAAATTATTCAAATGCAGAGTCACCTGAAGAAAAGAAAAATATTAAAATGACTGAAAACATTACTGAAAACCTCAGAAACACTTGCTCCCTTCTAATCATAAATGATGGATTTAAACTACTTTAAGAATTCAATGATTATATTTGTTTGGAAAATACACCTGCCAATTATCATCTTGCTCCAATTTTGAACAGCCATATTCTAAACCTCTGAACAAGTTTGGAAATAGCAATAGATTATTAATTATAGTGGCACTGTTAAGCACCTTTTCAATTATTGAACTTACCTGACTAACATCTGCAGCATAACTTGAAGTAACACATTCATTACAACTTACCTTCTTGTTTTAATACAGCACACATTGTTTTAAACACTTGTTTTCACACGGTGAAACATGACCTTCACTAGATTAGACTGTATCATTTTGAATAGCTCATTTACCTTTTATTTTATTTCAGAAAAACAGCTTGACCATCTTATTGCTAGAAGTAAAAATTTGAAGTTTTAGTATATAAACACAGCAGATCATATTGTTATTGAATGATTTTTTCTTGTCAATAAATTGTTCTACAATTCACTGCATTGCCTTATTTAGGGGAAAATCGAGTAGCTACTTTTACAATTTGGGCTACAACCTGAATTCACTGAAATCAGTGGGAGTTTTTCCTATTAATTTTCGTAGCAGCAGGATTTGACCATTAACGTAATAACACAGGTGGTGTGAAAAAAAATCCCAGCTCCAACCACTACTGGATCAGCAGTCTGCATTTAATTTGTACCATGTCAAGTTGCTGGATAAAATTAAACAACTACAAATCTAGTTATGAAACATATATAAAGTTAAAACAGATAATAATTAAAAGTCTGACCTAACAAGATATTAAATTACCATTTGATGTATAAATAAATCTTAATAAGTATCCATTAATTTAATAGTTATTGCCTAGAAAAAATAGAAAATATTTTTATAGCCAAAGTTTTTTTCAGTTTAACTCTGTGCCTTTTGTAGCATATCACTGAAATGATCTCAGCAGTAAATTGCTTGTGCTTGTCTGTTGATTGCGATGTGAAGAGGCTGGTTGGGCCAGCAGCTGAAGGACTCTATTTATATACCTGGCTGGTTAGATTGAATGGACCTGCAGGAAGAACCAGCCCCATCAGAGCTTCTTCAATGGCTTCCATCTTGACCTTGAATCTGACCTTTGCTATGGTCCACTTCCATCTCCATAAAAATGAGCTAAAGGCTAGATTGTCATCTATTTGCTCTTTTATGTTTTCCTGGGATTGATGATATATTCCTAGAGCTGACTAAAACAGATTAATTATCACCCTTTGGTGTGAATCACAGGAAGAGAGTTTGCAGCCCACAAGTGAATGGTTGTAGGCAATTCTTCACAACGCTTAACTGACATTGTTATTCAAATCAGGAAATGCTGATTACTAGAGCAACAGAGGGAAAGAGGTTCCCACCACCGGATAAAATGAAAGGTCAGACAGCTTAAGGGGATCAAACAAATAAAATATGCAAGATAAGCAATTTCAGTACTTGCATGGCTCTGATCTCGAACTGAGGCTCTTCAATCTGCATCCACTCTCATTCTGAAGGTAGCGTGTACAACCAATGACCAATTCACTGGTGTAGGTACAGTGTATTATCATACTGGAAATGATAATGAGAATTTCACTGCTTATGGATGCCAGACTTTTCCAAAACGTACCAAGGATTTATCCGTGAGTGTTCCCTTTCGACTCTTTTGAAGTCAATTCAATAAAACGTGCACAGGTACTAATACCTGTGTCTCAAGTAACTATATTCTGTTTGTAAGAGGGAAAAATATGTTTTTATTTAACCAAACTTTTTCTTGTTACAGATTAAATAAACATGGTATAAATTTTAAATAAATTCTGTAAAGGAAATGTAAGGTATCAGCCTTGTTTCTGAGCAGATTATTTCTCATTTATGTTAAACATATTTTTTGAGAATTGCGATTTTTCTGGCTACAGCACTACAGACAGAATTGTACAGCCCCATCTGAGCTACGCACACCCATTAAATAACTAGTTTGGGTGCCAGATTGCGTTTGGGCGTTGAATGAGAACCCATTTTTTTAATATCCTGACTAGGATCACTGCATGTTGGTACTCTTGGATTACAAGATATCCTCGCAGGAGGAAAGGAAGTCATGGGACTGAATCCCTTCACAGAGAAGGTGTGTTGACAGCTTTCAGTCCACCCCTCCTTCGACTAAACCCCCTCCAAATCCGCAGCAGGTCAGCAGCAGAGCGAGAGGCCCTGTGCTGCCCTGCAGCCAACACAGAAAACGTGGTTGCCTCTTTGCAGAGGCTCTATTTCCCTTTTGGGAGGACAAGACCAAAAAATGCAATTTGCTTCTCTCTTTCTACATTTTTGTATTTGGCACGTACTGCTGAATTGCTATAACTTTCCTATTTCCTCAATCCATTTCCCTTTTGTAGTTCGCTTCCTTCACTTATGCATCTACACATATAATTTACACTAAAGCTTTTTAGGACCTGGTCTTCTATGAGAGCTCTGAAGCACCTTTTTAGTCTCCAACTATTAGCCTTAATACATATTGCACCATTACCTAGAGGCTAGGATTCAGTCCTTCACTTTAGGTACTCACTTGATCCTCTCTTATAGTCTGGAAAGAGTTTCAGCAAAGGTCTTCTCCCAAATCTCAGTCAGTAGAAAGCCACCAGTTATGTGCTTTCTTAAGAGATCACTCCAGCTTTGAGGAAAGACTCGTAATTCGTCGGCTCTGCCTCATTTCCTGTCTTTGTTTGTGACAATTGCACAATGAAATGGAAGTCCTGTGTACTAGCAGCCAGCGCCTATGGTATACTGAAGGCTATCAAATGATTTGAATTTCTATGCAAAGCTGTGTGATCATTTACTGTACTGAAGGGGAGGAAGTGACAGCAAGTTTAAGACAGATCAGTTGGTGGAAATGAGCTGATTCACCACTGGGGTACCACAGCTCTAAGGTAAAAATTCCTAATCAGTCCTATTTGCCACGCAGTAGTTCAGTGAGCAGAGTAGATCAGTTCAATTAGCTAGTTTCCTTCTGCATCTACTCTAAAGGCAGGGCAGCTACTTAATGAAGAGAAGGTCTTCTCATGAGATTGAATGGTGGTTTTTTTTAAAACACAATAATAAGCCTGGAGTGACCAGCACTTGCAGTATTTCTGTTCTCAATAAGTGTTTCTTCTGGCCATCCCATGTCAATGAGATTCAGTAGCTGTAAAAGTCAGCTCGGTAACTTTTGATTAGACTTAGAAATACCGTGATCAACTTTCTTACTGCCTGCAGACATGAATACCATGGATATGAACCTAAAACTTTTGGGTATCTTTGCTCAACATTTAAGAAATGTGAGACTGACTTACCAACTTGAGTTTGCTTATTGTTGTCATAACAAATCATAAATTCCCCAGGTTCCAAGAAAAAGCTGCCAGCAGCATAAGATATATGCCATTCCACTCCCAAAGATTTGGCCTAAAAATTAAGTGTTGACAGGATGTGTCTGTACCAGCAACTGGCAACAGAGTGGAATCAAGAGCAGCAGCAATGACAATTCGCTTGGGTCATTGATGCTGGGGTATAATTTATACCAAAGGCAGTTCTAGCATCAGGTACCAAGTATTGGATAGATGTTACTTTTTTTTTTCCAAGATCTGTATGGGCCATTAGTATGTTAAAGTTTTGAACCTCACCGCTAGATAGTTTCAGGTAATGGTTATGGGGCTGGGGACGCCGTTTGACTGCAATAAATATTATAGAGACTATTTGCTTTCCAGATCTTTCTGCTGCTCAAAATCCTTACCATAAATTTGATTCCTTGTGTCAAAAGTTGTCTCCTTTCCTTTATTTAGATATTTTTAGCTACTCACTGATTTGAGCATGTTTGAAAAGAAAATTCCAGAGCCATCTGAATGAATAATTGTTATAACAAATTAAATGTTGTTATAGAAAATACTCTCACAACTGCCCAGTTGTAAGAAGTATAAGGAAAAGGACTACCCTCTACATCAGACCATTCACAGTCACTGCTCCAACAAGTGATGATGCCTTGATTTGTTCGTTGCTTCTATGTGGCAACCAAATAACAGATAGATTTTTGGCATTCTCATATAATTTCTGAGAAGGATTAATGAGTAAGAAGAGGAAACAAGTAAAACACCCAGTCTTTTTGGACCAAGCAGCACATTTCTAATCATGAACACTACTCAATTACTCATTAGGACTTCAAAAAAAAAGTATTTAATTAGTGCTTCCTGGGTCAAATTTGGGTTGACTCAGCAGAAAGTATATTATTCTACACTTTTGTTCTGCCTTCTCCTATAAATTACCTTCAGAAGGAGTTAAACAATGGTAGCACTGTGGTACAATGGCCTACTTGTCACTTGTTGTCATGGAAAAGGTGCTCATTGCTGACTTCTGTACTGTTTGCCATTAGATAAATAGACATACAAACTTCTGGCTATTCGGACCTTGCAATCTTTTATCCCCAAGAGAAAACCATTGATCTTTTTCATCAGAACTTACGTCAAAACTAGCAGCAAAATACCCATGATTCCTGGTATTCTATCCCCTTGGGCTCTCTGTGCGAAGAGAGAGATTGATTTTTACTTTTTAGGGTGGATTTGCTCTTAAATTAGCCTTTTTTTTTTTTTTTTTTTTTTTTTGCAGCATTTCATTCTATGAAGTTGCAGTAATGGGGTAAAGCAGAACCAGCAATGTTAACTAGGATGGAGCAAATGGATTTTTTGTTTCCCCCCGCCACCTCTTCAGTATTTTTAGAGGAATTCCAACCAAGCCTAACTCTTCTGGGTCCAAAAGCTACAGGGCGTTGTCTTTAATATTATGCTCACACTACCGAATGCGACGACAGTACAAGTATCGACGGTACTCGTGTGAGTTACTCCACGCGGAGTGGAGTGAAGTCTTGCCTTGCAGGAGGAGAAGCCGATAGCTCCCCGGAGGCCCGAAGGGGAAGGTGGGCGGCCATCAGCTGTAGCCTCGGGGTTAGCCGGGGGCGCAGAGCACACGGGGAGGCACACGGGCCGCCTGCCCATTAGCCGCTGGCCCATCTCCAAGAAAAGCAAGGCTTGCTCAGCACCAGGCGCACAAGGAGAATGACTATTCACACGTGTCTGCAGAAACAGCTGCGAGGGGAAGGCGTGAGTTTTACAGCAGCCTCAAACCGCACGTTGTTGGCTGTCAAACCCTAACGCTACCGTTCTGTCGGGAAAAGAAAAGGAAGCTGGAGAATCAGTCCTCACGTGGTTGTTTTCCATACGTCTGACTTAAAAAAAAAAAAAAAATGATCCTATTAAGCAATCTTGCAGAAACTTTTCGCTGATCATAAAAGGCTTCTCTTTCAGTATTCTAGCTTGATTAAACAAAACTGATTTTAGCTAATATCTGAAAAAGTTAATAACTCTCCTATTACCACCACCTCATCCAAAGAGACTAATCAACCTTTTCGTGATTTTTTTTACCTTCCCCTGTCATGAGAAAACACAAATTTCATCAGTATGATCTTCTCCAGATTTAAAAAAAAAAAAGAAAAAAGAAAGAAAAACAAAGCCAAAATAAATCACAGAATCACAGAATCTTAGTGGTTGGAAGGGACCTCTGAGATCATCGAGTCCAACCACATTAAAAAAAAACAAAAAACAAAACACACAAAACAAAACAAAACGCAAACCTCACCCTCACCAACAAACACCACCAAAAACACCACCAACCAACTAAACCCCACACCCACGACCCCACCCACAACACCCCACCACAAACCAATAATCTTGGACACTAAATAATCTGATATGGCTTCAACCTGACAATGTTTTCAAGTTTCTTTCAAATCTCAGTTTATACACACTAAAATAGCAACATTTGACACTCTAATCAATCTAATCACTCTAATTTAAATAAATTAAGTGCTTAATAGAAAAAGAACATCCCTGAAATACTAAGAAAATTTTAACCTTGCATTTTGTAAATTTTTTATTCAATTCCAACTACAAAATACTTTCAGTATGAAAAAAAAAAAACACATGATCTTTGACCTCTATCCCAAGTCTGTGCTTCTGAACCAACTTTCAGCAGTGTAAAAGCAAGCAAGAAAGCAGGCAAGAAATAAAATGATACCACAAATCAAACTGCTATGGGATTAGAGGACATTAGAATCTGTATGTTCACAGATTACTCTCTTTCTGTTTGAATAAGTTTATTTCTGCATATGTTCCCCAGATGTTTTATTGTAAACCTGGTATTGATGACTGTGCTAGCCAAGAATTATCATTGAACTGTGAAGAAATATTTTTTTTTGTGGATTGTGTGATAAATCTGGATTTTGTTTCTTTCTTTTTTTAAGATAGTCTTTAATTTGGGGGCAGGATTCCTTTTTAGCTGTGATTTCACTGTGCTTTATTGCCTGGATATTTAGTAATGCCTGCTATTGCTAAGGCACAAAGTCTTTTATCAAAAAAATTAAAAAATTTTAGGTTTTGGAGAAATGGAAAAATTTCCTTTCCTCACTCCAGAAGGTAATGAATTATTGGCACTAAAAGAGTGGAGGGTAAATGAGAAACATTTTCGAATTCTAGCCACACATTAGTGTGGATGACCTGGTCTTCTCAATCATAAAAAATGGAAGAAAAAAGGACAAAGTTAAAAAAAAGAAAAATCAAAAGTGTATGTGCCACTGTATCCAATTTCTGTATTCAGCACTTGAATATCTGACCTACAAAGTCCTGAATGCATTTGAAAGGACTGTGAGAGGGCATGAACTGATAAGCATTATACAGCTATGAATAAGCACCAAGGAAAAGCAGCAGTATCTCTGTTACAACCTGCACGAGAGCCAAGATTCACTTTTGAACCCTTACACCAACGGTGTCTGTAGCGGGTACCTCTCGGTTTTTGTTTTGTTCTTATTCTTACTGAGCAAATGCCAGTGCTGAGGCTTTTGGCTGTTAAAGTTAATATCCTGTGCTTGCCTACACTGGAGAGCTGAAAGAACTCAGACGCTCGATATGAACTTTCCTTGAAAATAAATTCTGTATTAAAACCATAAGAAAACTTGGCTTGTAAATGACCTGGGGACATTCAGTGTCCATAACTCGATCTATAGTTTAAACTATGATCAGAAATAGCATTTGGCATCCTATAAATACAGTCGTTGTTAAGGCAGATGGAAAATACTTAAATATTCACATAATTATGTCATCTCAGGTATTGAGATCACATCATCAGTGATCTCATCTCTAGTTTTGTGATCTAATTGCTGTATTCAAATGCTACCCAGTCCTTCAGTCGCACCACGCACACTGGTCAGCTCAGCTCTGAATGACTAAAACTAAAATCTCACAACTTGATATGCTCACAATATACATCATAACTACTTTTCCTGATTTACAGCTTGACGGCCTGGAATAGTCCAGGCTTCACCAAAAACCTCTGAAAACTAAGGGAATAATTATTTCATATGCAGTTAGCTTGAAGAATTGTCTTGCTGTGACAGATGAAAAGTGCACATCAGAGTTATGTACATTTATGCATACAACATGTCACCTACTTTTACGCTATAAGTAAGAGAGAGTTCTCAGTGAAAACAGACTACTTTATAGTCGTGCTTGAGATTCACCATGATGTGTTATGCCATTAGCTTTTTTAACTCCATCTGTGCCATAATAGATCCCACTATAGGAATTCAGGTCCCGAATGATAAGATGTATACTTTTATACGCTTAGCCTTGAAACTCAAACAGTCTTCTAATGGCAGAAATTATTTCCCTCAACCCATGTATTCAGCAGTCCTCCCAAACTGTGTGCTGGGAATTACAAGATTTTACTTCTTAACAGGCTCAGGGTAAATAACTCCTTAGGGGTCACCGACTACTAACCCCATCCTAGAGAGGTGGGTAAGTGCTGGAGACATGCCTCTTCTTGCTTCCCCGGGGTGCTCCTCTCCTGCTGCTCAATATACCCTCTGGATTTCCTTTTGTGTTTCCCCCCAGGCTCCAAAGCAGGAGGTCAGAAAGGAGGGTGAGGGGGTGTCTGTCAAGTCACTCATGTTCACCACAGCATGGGAACTTTGGGCTGCATGGGCAGAAACCCAAGGGCTTCCTATTCAGACACGGCCTCAGAATCCCAAAGCAGGGCTGTGGTCTTTTCCCCAGGCTGTTCAGAGGCTGTTCAGAGGCTTCACCACAGCTGAGGTAAAGGTGACTCAGTAAAGATACGTGGTGTAATAACATGGTACACACATGCCAATATGTTCGTTTGCAGAAACTTTTATGAAGCTGAAAAACAACCACCGCCCCCAAATAAAGCCAATGCAAGGAAATTCTGCTTATTCATCCCAAACAATTCTGTTTGCATTTCAGAATGCATCAAATGAAAATACAGCATCCTTACCTTAAAATAGGAATAATACTGAAAGTTATTTAAATTGGGAGTTGGACTAGATGATCTCTATGGTCCCTTCCAACTCTAAAAATTCAGTGAACTGCAGTGAAACCCACTCCTAAATAATTACCAAGTTTTAAAGAAAATCCCTGAAATTTCAGTGTCAGCTTGAAATTGACTGCCTTGTGAAATGTGACTGACATAGGTGTAAACATCCTGACATTTTGATGTTTTACAACTCTAGTGAAGTCTTCAGCCTAAACCACAATTATTACTACCTTTTCATAATGGTTAATACTGTTACCGTACAAGCAGTCACAATTCACCAACTGCAATAAGACGGTGAGTAGAGGGATGAGTCCTTCCCACTGGATAAAAAAAAAAACTACGAGTTTTCAAAGCTGTGTAATTCCTGGTAGAGTTATGTGCATGGCTGGTACGTACACACACACATAGACAGCTGGGAGTGAACCAGAATCCAGCGGTCAGAAAGTATATAGTACAGAAGAACAGCCTCACTGGATCAGCTGCTTCATCCATGTGTTCCCTCCTACTTCACCCTCCGGCTACCACAAGTTTAGCAAGACTAGTTAATACCCTGATCTAGAATTAATTTTGTATTTTTAAACAGTTTCATGACATCTATTAACATTTTTAGAAGAAATGGTATGTCTACACATTAAAAATGGCATTTCGATACCTTGAGTACTGATACTGCTGATTAATATACTGGCATTTTAACACGCAAACTAGAAGTTTCTTATATTTGCAATATCCTTGACTACAGAAAAGCAAAATGAACACCAAATAAAGACAAAAATTGCTTAGGCAAATAGCTCCTTTTCTAACTAAATTTGAGGCATTTTGCTTTTACCACTCAACTGCCTAACTTAGATGTGCTTTTCATGTATTATACCAGTTATACACTTTACACTTGCTATACTGGATGCTATGCTTTCATTGGTAAATATTATATCTGAATTGTTTTCTGTTACATATGGTATTGTCAGTCATTAATTTTTTAGTTATCTGGGAAACCACAGGCAGGTATCAGTAAAGAAAACTGATGATAAAACATCCTTATTATCTAGTGTGTGAGTATTTCAAAGGAAAACTCGTGTACATGCCAGAGATGTTATTTCATTAATATGATCCTTATGGGAAAACTAAGCTATTATGTTTGAAGAGTCAAGTATTATTCTGTTACAGAAATAGCTTTATTTTAATGAATTGGTTTTTTTATTTAAGACATGATGGACATATTATTCATTGAATGGTTTAATCTCAGCTACATTTTGATCTCCAGAACGTAACGAATGAATGCTGCAATCTAATTTTAGTTTGTTTGAAATGTTATGGTTCTTTGAAAAATCATCTGCTTGACCATTTCTTTGAATGACCTATTTTTTGATAAATAGCAAAAATTCTCCCCTTTCTAGATCTTTAATATCTTCCTCCTCCCAACAAGTCTTTTCCAAACTGAAAATTTTTATTCTATTTAGTACAACTTGCACATAAGTCTTTCCTTTTCTTTTTTAATCCCTGTCATCTTTCCAGGTCTGTTCTCTAATCCATGGGCGGTATTAGTCCACACTCCTTTCCCAAAAATTTTCTACAGTTCTCTTTGCCTTTTTGACTGATGATGAGTATCGAATCATTTTTTTCAAAGATCTATCCACACTGACTCCCCTTCCTCAGTACTGAGTTAAGAGTCCAGCACCGCATCTGTACGTAGGGTTTTGCTTCCAGGGATACATTATGCTGCAACATGTCCGTAAGTTTTTCTGCTGCACTGAGAAGCAAGAGGTCAGGGAAGAAACTTATTACTGGAGCATATTTTCCATTGCGCCTCAGCAGCTTTTGCTTCTCAGCTGACCCCTGAGTGATAAGACGAGAAAAGAAATAAACTCTGTTCCCTGCATTTCTCCTGTTCTGTCTAACCACTGCACTTCACTACAGAGTTTCCACAATTAGAGTGTAAGTGATCTTGTTCTTCTGCTTTGGAGGAAAATCCTACCCTACGAGTGTTTTCCTTTGGGGATGCCCATCAGCAGAGGAAAGGGGTCAGGTCTGCGGAGGGCAACGTGAGAAGCAGATTTTGGATAGATTCCCCTTCGCCAGGAATGGACTACTACTTGCCACTGCAAGGCAAGTGCCCTGCCTGGTGTTCAGACAGTGGAGGAAACATTATGCTCATCTTTTCTTCTTCCCCTCTTACGGAAAAGTAGCTGGTAAAGTAACAAGAGTGGTTTATGCTGTATGAGTGATGCATTGACCACAAAGTACCTGCTGTACTGATTTGCAGACAGGGATATAT
Source organism: Calidris pygmaea (assembly GCA_003697955.1). NCBI lineage: Eukaryota > Metazoa > Chordata > Aves > Charadriiformes > Scolopacidae > Calidris > Calidris pygmaea. The sequence continues at coordinate 577,492 of QJSC01011361.1, read as the reverse complement.
GGGCAAAACCATCTATAAAAGATCCCCCAGATCTGGATGGCTTAGTTGGGCATTAGATATGGTCCATAATTCAGTATAAGATGAACTAAACATTCTGGGGAAACATTAAACATTACTAAACATTCGGGGGAAAACATGGGTGTTTGGGTGTTGAATAAAGTGCAAAGTATTAGATATTGTTGCAAGGAAGGGGAGTTTGTCAATACTGTGAGATCAGGCTGGAAAAACCCCAAAACTTTCTATGATAGGTTTTTTTTTAATAAACTTTGCAAGTTTATTTCCGTGTCCCATTCTCCCCCTCTCCCTGAGCATAAGGCGGGGGGAAAAAGGGACCATTTGTATTACAGTTATTTGCAATCTAATTTGCCAGGCCAAAGGATAGTCTGAATGATCTAATTCTCAATATACTACAGGACCGGGGTGAAGTACAAATCATCTTAGAGGATCCAATAATTCTGTTTCAATTGATCAGCTTTTTAGGCAGTATCCTTCAGTTGAGACTTTTCAGATAAGTAAAGTAAATTAGGTTGAAAACAAAATGCTGGTTTCTGAAATGTGGATTTCACAATGTATTTTTGATCTGATAGGAGCTCGGCAGCATTTCTTCTATCCGCTTGAGGCCTACTGAGCTGCGCGTACTGTACTCTATCAAAGCCCAGTTCTTTGCAGCTCAGTGAATAAAATACTGCAGTTTCTCCCATTGACTGACTGAAATAAAATAATCTATGATGCATGAACAAGTCTAAATGAAATAATAATATCCTTAGCAGTGAAAAACGGATTGGTAATACAGTAATTGAGCAGATTTATTGCCATCTCCTTGAGCTAGCCTGCTGAAACAGCCTGCTATTTTATTTAATCTCATATCAGAGGAATTACTGGCTGGTAATCCATTGTTAAACATCATTTAGAATGATGGATGAAAATGTCAGCTTTTCCAACATAATCAATTCATATCTCATTAGCACATATTATTTATGATTCTCATAATGGGACCTGCAGGGGTCTCCAGGGGGAAATGGAGACCTCAGCTGTTGTTGAAATGAGATGAGATATACTGTAGCTTATGAGTTAATAACTGCATATAAAAAATACTTCCCCACAGTATTGATTGTCCTTACCATTTTACAAATGAATTGAGTGCCTTGGCTTCCCCTCTTGCTGTGTACGGCAGCTCTTCCTTCTATTCATTTTGTTGCTCATAATTCAGTGAGAAAAATATTAAAAAGCATATAGGAAAGACTATTTTACAAATAACTTTTAAGACACCAGGAGGGGAGGGTAAGAGTCTTTGAATGTAAAGTAATAAGAAACACTTTACTGCTCTGTTGCTGTTTGCTAAGGACTTTGGGCACTTTTTTCCCCCTCAGTCCCTATGAAGACAAATCGACATATTTTTCTAGCTACAGCACAGTTGCATTTTAAGGATACTTTCTACCGTATGCTGCCTCAAAGACCAATGAAAAGCAAACCTTGATTCATGGATTTAATGCAGCTGATGGTGCAGCAGTAATCATGGTCACAGTGTCAACTGCTGCCTCAATTAAACTACATTTGAGAATCATTTTATGCTTCAGCTCATAAACATCAATAAAGGAAAATGAGTAATAAATGACTGTCTAGAGTACAAAGGACCAGCTCATATTTCAGATGAAAATGAAGACAAAATGTAGCTTTTATTTGCCTGTGGAATTCCCATTAACTGCATCACTGACAGGAGGGAGTTGGATCAATAGTTGGCTGGCCGCAGAAAACAGTTTCTGGCTGTTCAGCAGCCAATGCAAAAGGAAAACTGTCATATTGTGATCTTTATCAGGTAATCTTCATTACACCAGACCAATGATATATGTATATGCTGGTCAGCTAGGGGCACTTCTAATTCCTGCTTCTATTTGTGGTCTGAGCGCAGTGTGCTCACAAATTATTTGTTTACAGCCATGAAAAACCTTCAATGTTCATCTCTTTTATTCTTTTTATAGGTAATCCATAACCAGGAACTTTCTCTCAAGACTCCTTTATTCACTCAGAATTTTTAAAAAAGCAAGCGCTGTATCAAAACTTATCTTTCTTCCCGCTTAAGAGGAATCTGCTAGTACCTTTTGTGGCTGTTATTGTCGAGGCTTGACTGAAAGATTTACTGAGTATCCTTCAGTAAGTTCTTGGAGGGTATTTGTGCCTTATTCTGAGTGTTTCTGGGTTTATTTGAACAAAGGCAACTGCTAGCTGTGAAGGAAAAACAAACACCCTCTGCGAGCTTTTAGCTTTCCAGGCGACAGCTTGTATGTATGTATGGCAAACTATACGTGAAAGGTGATCATCTCCTACTTTCCCCCACCCCAGACCCGTGGAGCAGAGATATTTTACTCCTTTGTAATGATCTGCAATTCATATAGCTTCCTCCCAGTGTATGCGACGTGAGAATCTGTACATACAAGGCAGCAGCTCTGGCTCGGTTGGTACATGGCTTTCAGACAAGCAGATTTTGAGAGCACAGCACAGATTTTTAAAACACCACCACTTTCAGATCTAAAATAGGAGGGAAAAAATTGCTTCCTCTTCATGCAGTGATAACATAAATTAAATTAGCAAAACTCTACACTGATATAAAGTAACCACATTGTTTTCATACTTATTCAGAACTCTATTCTTTTGAACCATCTTGAATACTGTTTCTCTGTTTAGTTTTTTTTAAATTTCCACTATGGAATTTAATACCAAGCCTCAAAACAAAAAATCATGGTTCACAGCTAATAGTGAGATTCCATTAAAAAACTTTTAAATTCTTATAATCAACTTATACTTTAACTGTAATACACAATGATGCTTGACCTACAAACACATGCACCTGCATTTCAGGATGATAATTAAAGCTGATGTTTGTATACATAAAGTGAACCTTGCTGCTGTTCCTAAATGTTAGCCCTTTCTCCTTCTCTCAGTCCTTGGATTCTGTCCTTTATCCTCCTTCTCCTCACCCCATCATTTTCCTCTCAAGTTTCTATTTTCTGACTTTTTCCCTCTTCTGCTCCAGTTCGTTCTCAGTATCTAGTTTTAATCCTGCCTCCCACCTTTCCTGCTACACATTCCCCCCCCCTTTCATTTAATAAAGATAGTAATACAGAGTGAGAAGACAGTAATAAAAAAAATATACACACTGTATGTGACTGTAGTAACTACCTACTAGCATGTTTTCCTTCAACATAATCCCATTCCTTTTCAGTCTCCTCAGTTATCCTTGGCTCCTCCTTACCCTGTCTTCTGGCTGCTTACCCCAGTAAATCTCTAGTCTTATATACCACATATTTACTCTCCCCAACATGCTTATTTGCACTTCTAGTCTCTTTCTACAAAACCTTAATCTCTTCTGTCTCTTCAGATCTTTTTCCAGTCCACCTTTCCAGCTCTCTCTCTCTTCATGTCTCTCTTTAGCTTTCTTCTGCTTTTCCTCTAAACCTTATCACAATCTGCTGATTCCTCCTTTCTCCCTTGCTCCTCAGGTTGTCTCCTGCTTTCTGTTCTCCTTTTATAAACTAGCTTCCCTCCAGTTTGTTCAGTTTGTTCTGGACGAGGTGGCTCAAAATAATGCAAGGCACTGCCATCTTTTGAAGAGGCAGCTTATTTCCAGGTGCAAAGCTAGCAGGGAATGGTGCCCATCTCATCAGACAGCAGCCTGGAGGTGGCAGCTTTTGTGAATACAGGAATGTTTGTGAGTGTTGGAGCCAGAATCAAAGATCTGACCTCAGAAGATACAGTAAAATTCATGAAGTTCACAACATTTTCATGAACTCGCACGGTTAAACCAGTTTTGCAGAATGCAAACAGCAGTGATCATGTGTTGATCTTCATATTAAAAACCAGTACATTTTAAGGCAGTAAAACATGTTACTTGAACATGGAAAAGATGTCTAACTACAAACTGTTTAAATTTTTTTTAAATTGCAGAAACACTTTTTCATATTAACAAAATTTTATCAACAGTTTAATGTTATAGCTTTTTTAATTATATGGATCTTTTTATATCCTATTATCACAGCACATTTTAAAACACTGAAGTCTCAGTTTTCCATAACAGAATGTGGAGAATTTGTTGAAAAATGTCTACCCAGCCTAGGTTATCATCTGTGATAACTACCACAGGGAATTATCGACTCTAACATATGGCAAAAGGACTATTCTTCATTCACACTTGCGCTGATTAAGAGAGAATATTTTGAGCAAACTTCCACACTAGAAAAAAATCTTAGATATATTAATACATGTGTCTCTATCTAAAGATATTCCTACAAAATGAACTTTTTTTTAATATAGGGTTTCACTTTCAGTCCAAATCTCAGCAGTAAACTCCAGAAAAGAAATGGAGATATGTGTCACCAACAAAACACAAAAGTCAGGAAGCAATGTCAGTTTTTCTGACCAAACCATCCCCAAAATGGTTTTTCACCAAAAGCATGAAAATAACATTTGGGTAATTGGACTCTCATTCATCTTTCTCAAGGGAGGGAAAACAGAGTAAAAGGACATAGTTTATATTACGTTCTCTCCCACACAACTGCAGTTTCCTGAATTTGTCACTCTCTTCCCTGAAAAAAATGCTTCAAGATCTCAAGGATTTGTTCAAACAGTTACAGCAACACTGAGACAGGTCCTGCTCTTGGCAGTCCATATGAGACAATTGTAAAAATGTCACTGGCTGATGCCATCATGCTTACCCAACCCATTTCAGGAAGGTAGCACTACTAGAGCCCATCAGCTGTTCCTATCATTAAAAAGTACATCAGCAAGAGGAGAGGCACAGTCTAGATTTTCCAGTAATCAGAATATTTTTTTCTCAAATACTCAGATTTTTTTAAAAAGGAATGATTTTCATTTCTCTGAATTTAATTTTGCCAATACTCTACAGGCTCCCAAACCACCTAATGGTTCAATCAAGTTGTTCCTGGCTTTTTAGCCCAATTGTGCTTTGCCAGCAAATGAGTGACTTCCAAGAAATATGAAATTCAACTTCAAAAAATATGGAATTTTAGTCTGATCCTTTCAGTTGAATTTCCTTTTTTTTTAGGTTAACCACAGGGTAAATCAAAAAGCACCAACAGAGCATGGTTTCCTGAAAGGAAATACTGTTCAGCACCAATCACAGCAAGACAATCATTAAACCCAATTGTCAATCTGCCACAAAGAGGGATGAGGTTTTATATTAGCACAACTTGAAAATATATGACAGTAAAAAATTGCAAAATGAGAAACATTGTTTAGAATCAGCAGAAGTCAGTGGCCTGTTTTAACATGTTTTTATTTTCCTTTTAGTGAACGAGAGTTATCTGTACAGGTAACCAAAACGCATTATTGAGAAAAGATGCACTAAGAAAGGGAAGTTACACTGTTAACTCCTATGAAAGTGGATGTATCCAAACTGAGCCAGTAGAGAGCACTTTCTTTATAGTTCTAAAGCAATACATAGTCAGAAATTGAAAAAGGGCTGCTAAAAAAAAAAAAAAATGAAGAGGAAATATGACAGAGGATCCACAATGCAGAGGTTGCAACATATGTTGGATGAGGGTGGGGGTCTGCCAGATGAAATGGAATAATATATTATTCCTTTGTGGGGTTTTTTGTTATGCTTTGATAAAGACTTCAGGGCATTGCTATTTTTCATAATTTGCTATATGGCTTATAATTAATGCTAGGTTACCACTTTATCATTAGGCTACAGAAATAAAGGCATGTGCTTTTTCTTTTATAGTAACAGCTGACGTCTAAAGTAATTTTTGAAAAAGTGGATGGGTGAAAGAAGATCCTGATAGTGAGCTTTGAGAATACTAAACCATTGCCCTGGATATGTTCAGCGTACAGCTAAGATGCAGATGAATAGCATTTTAAGGCGCAGTTGATGTGATAAAGGTTTTTTTTTAATATTTTCCAGGTGGTTGAAAAAATTAGTAGCATTCTGCTAAATGTTTGTGCTAAAATATTATTTTCTGCAGTAATATAAACACACAGTATAGCAAGAACCTTGATAATTACTTTCATTAAATGCATTATCTGTATGAGCTCACGATACTCTAGATATTATCTGTATGAGCTCACGATACTCTAGATATACTGTAGGACAAGTGTCTCATCTTGCTGACTTTATAAACAAACATTCCAGTTTAAAATATTGAAATATAAATATTTACTACCCTTTACTCTCTATATAAATTAGTTTCTGGCTTCTCCACCCCTTTTTGCACTTAGTGGATATGTAGTTTGCTATATTGAATGAAAGCACAGGTATGCACTGCTTTATGCTAGGAACTATCAATAGTACGTACCTAATACATCATATTGAATGAAAGACTTCATAAATCAGTTATACAAGGGATCATACAATGCTTTTAGCGAATTTCCAAAGAGTCATAAAAACTATAAATCAATGTATTTTTGATTAATCAACTCACAATGTCAGCTTTTGGCAATAGTTATCTGTTGTGTCCTTCTTACTCCATGCACACTAGGGAGACGGCTATCATCTGTCAGAGGGAAGCTTGAGCAAAAAAATAGGGGGAAAAAACCCAACTACACTATTCACATGCCTCCCGTTATCTGTTGCAATGGGGCAGTAGATCCAGTATGCAACAATCTGACCTACAGTCTAGAATTTACAGTGGAAATAATGGAAGTTATGAATGGTGAAGTAAAAAAGCAAGCAAACCTTAACTCTGCCAAAGTTTACAGAGTCCTAAACACACACTGAATTAAACACATAGTCAGATTTTTCTACCATTTCATCGTGTTCTTTAGATAAACTGAAGTCAGTAGAATCCCAGCTTACCCCCGTAAGTAGAATCAGGCAGCTCCTGATTATATAGACTATATAGCACTATATAGATATAAGGGAGTAGAATCTCAGATTTGCCTGTGTGTTGAAGTCTACGTGCCTGCATTTAGAAAGGAACCACCGCTGATTCATTTTTCCAAAGAAAATGCTGTTGAAGAGTGAAATCCCATGCACATCGTAAAAGACATTTGACATCAATATTTAATTTTATTAGTTATACTACAGGTACTCTAGGGAACCTGATGGAAAGCCTTCTTAGTATTGATTAGAATTCAGCAATCCCACTGCACACTGTTCAAAAAATTATTCAATTACAATTAATTTTTTAATTCAGAATAATTTAAAATTTATCCTGAAAATTTAATAAAAGTATATAAGGTTAGAACACATAGGGATTTATAATTCTGATGTGGAAATGCTAACTACAAGTTACTATGATTTTTAATTTGCATAATCAATTTTTTTAATTCATTCTATTTGCCTGTACAAGATTACAGTGATGATATGGTTTCAACATCCAGTGAAAACTTCAGAATTTCCACTTTCATGTGTATAATGGTGAAAGATGACTATTAGTGATACCGTGCTTTCTCATTTTCACACAAAAGAGACTTAAAAGCAACAGTAATGAACACATTGCTAATAAAAATGCAATGAATACACAAGAGTCAATATATCTAACTTTGAAAAAAAAAATCATTCTATAAGCTTTGTCATGTCAGAAGCCTCTAGACATCTATCTTCTCTGTGGCATTCAGTGCGTTCCTTTGGGCTATCCTCAATTTATAAATGTTATTTACTTAATTATTTTTAGTACAATATGGTTCCAATAAGGAATCACCTAGAACAAAAATGTCTACAAAGGGATTAGAATTCAAAATAGATAACAATGTTTATTTTAAAAGTCTCATGAACTCAAAAGTAGAACAGATAACAAAGTCTTTTAAGAGCAATGATGTTAAAGCTCACAGTTACCTGGATTTACCACAGTTACACAAAGATATTTGATGCTTTCTTATGACATGCAATGCTGGAGTGGCAGATTTAGAGCACTGTGTATGAAAGCAGGCACTGGCATTCAGGCATTCAGTGTCAGAAATAGTTGTTTGCTTTTTCTTATGAAAAACACAGACGAACAGATTATTTCTATATTGCTAGCAGTGGAAAACTGTATCACAACTTACTCTTCCCTCCCATTTCACGTAGCTCAAACAACAGATCAAGTGAGACATCATGGAAAGTAAAAAACTGAAAAGAAGCAGGTATGTTTTGCAGCCTTCCAAAAGGGAAAGTCATCAGGAGTTAAGAGACTCCTGAACACCTGTAATTTTAAATTTCTCTTTATCAATCCTGAGGTCCTACATGAAAGACTCAGCACCCCATAACAACATCAGCGCGTAGTTTGATAATTAGGGCAATTGTGTGAGATTTATCCCTCCTGATCCTGCCCTGTATCACTGCTCAGCCGTTCCAGGAGGGAGAGGAGCTGTTCTTGTAAAACAGAGAAGACCTAAACCAAAATTTTTTGCAGCCAAGGTAGCTGGTCAAAGATAAACAACAGAACTGAAAATTATGACCGTGTAAAGCCTGGAACTTCATCCAGGCCATGAAGGCAGGGTGCATGTTAATTTACAATATTTGAGCAATACATTTGAAGAATTTAGATATTGCCAAATTTTGGCAACTTACCTTATTTAGGCAGCTCTGTTACTTTTTTTTTTTCCTGTATTTTCAAAAGTGCTGAGTTGTGGCCTGCAAGAAGTAAAAGGAAGAGAGTGAAAGTAATTGTCAAGGAGGTAGTCAGTTACAGGTAGGAGACTTAAGAGGAGTACTTAAATGAAGAATTTTACTTTAGTAAAATTTACACCAGGTAATGGAAAACCATTGGCTTGTGTACATATTTTATTACAGTGGTTTGAGGTTTTAGCCCTATACTTTGTGGCTTTTTTCATAACTTTGCATTATTTTCAGATAATATAACTTTTTTTCAAAACACAAAATTTTGTTGACAATATCTTAGGGAACAAAAAATGACTAAAATACGTATTTTCCAAATATTTTAAATTAATTTGCTAAAGATCTAGTCAAAATGAAATAAAATTATTACCACATAATGGGAAGGATTCTAGAGTTGTTTTAAGGATATCCTCTAAAGACTCAACAATTAATTGGCAGCTGAAAAGAAAATGAACAAATATATACAGGAAATTGATTCACTTTTAAGTCAAGGGTGGGTTTGGAGGGAAGGGATAATGATGTTTGAGGTCTTCTCACTTTTTTCTTTTTTTTTCTAAATTTAGCTAAAGCGAACATGTGTGATAAGTTTCTCAGAGCAATGTTTTGGATGAAGACTTTGCATAAACCTGCTAAAGCAAGCAAAACCCTGGCACGTAGGTAAAAATCTGACAGGATGTTTAAAAAGGCAGTCTTGCATATCTGGATATAATATAGCGTAGACAAAAGCACATATCAAATAGCGCAGTGGGGCAAGGATTTCATAGCGCTATTCTTGCTGTGCACTGGGCAGGGACTTTTCATTTCACACATCATCATTCACAGTTTGCTGCAGTGACTCGACACAGTCAGAACACGTCAACAACACACAAAGTGAAATATTTCGGTGTGGTTTTCCTTTGGAAAATGAGGGACATGGGATTTTTCTTTCAATTACAGTATGTTACAGTGAGAAGATGCAGGAAAAGAAAGAATCATGTTTTCTGTTTTGGCAATAGCCAGCCACATCAGAAGCATGGTCTAAAACCTACTGTCAGCCAGGACAGAAATAGGTATTTAAGGGTAGAAAAAACATATATAATTAGACAGAGAGATGAAAGTTGCCGGCCAGCCTTACCCTGTTTCTGATATCCTCTAATACACTGGGTTAAATAACAACAACAAAAAATTACTGTCCCATAATAAAAAGCAATTTCTGAGCTTACAGCAATAAGCAGGTTACATCTTGCCTTTTTCACCCAGGACAATACAAGTGTTGTTTAGAGGAAGGAAAAAGGCAATTGTGTGACAAAAAGGTAAAAATAACCTCTAGTCAGACAAAATACAGTTTGTGTATTCTTAGTCTGAGTTCTCTCCCTTCTCGCCCCAAATCCATCTCAGTCGATACCTGGTATTTCTAAGAGTGAGAGTAGCTGCTGTAACACACGGAAGAAAACCACCAAATTTTTTGCAATACGAACAGCTGGCCCAGGGCAAAGGGCATTACATTGTGGTCATGAAAAACAGCTGAAAGCACAGGCTTTGGATAAGAAAACTTCTGGCTATTTGAACTGGTGTTTCAATTTTAAAATGGTTTTTAGTGAAGCATTTATATTAGTTGTGGCTGTTGCTTTTGTAGCTCTTTATGCCATCTTAAATCAGATTTTGGAAGGTAGATATGAAACAATGATATCAAAAGCAGCTTAACATGCACCATGTTTATAACAACACACATTTGAACCGTTGCCAGATGGAAGATTATAGCAGCCTAAAAACCCCAAAACTCAAATCCAGAACAAATTCTGGATTTTTTTTTTTTTTTCATTTACATCACATAAATTCTAAAAATGTTAAAAACAATAAAATAAACCACAATGTGCCAACCTCTAGCTTGACTCAAAACTGAAGTCTCTGGAACACTAAAGGGAAGCTTCAGACACCAGAGCATACCAAATGACAATTTCTACAGAGTAAATTTTGCTGGGCACACTTTTCAGACAATTATCAATAACAATTCAAGGAATAGTCTTCTTAACCATGAATCTCCTCAGAAATACTTCTCAAGCCACCTAACATCTACCACCCAAATTTTTCAGTCACATAATCAACACTAATTAGTACTGTAATGGCTATTAAAAACAGCTTTTAGCATTTTGATGCACAATTCCTTTCTAAACTCTTTTAAAATGAAAATTATTTGGTGGAAAAGCATGGTCAATGTGTGTAAATATTAAAAAAGCTTATACACAGTGAGCTTGTTCCAATCTAGACACACAGATCTAGTCATAGAAAATTTGAACTCAGGCACTTCTTACCCTCATTGCTATGTTCTAGCTAATTATCTAATTTCCCATCTCTTTAGCATGACAAATGCCAACGAAACTGGTAATAGAATGAATGGAATAGAATGATTTTTAAATGCATGTTTACTGGACATCTCACAGGATTAGTCCAAAACAGAAATCTAAAAAGTAGTCTCTCTTTTACATTGTTAAAAACCTGAGTGTTTACTCCCTTTCCTACAGTCTCTGCTTATCCACGAATCTGGTATTTATTCATTTATTTACCGACATTCTTCAGCTCAGACTGGCCGTTTGAAAATGAAAAGAAATTCTGTGATAGGATCACTGGGAAGGAACCTCCAGCCAATTTGCACTCCAGCGGAGGACCGGAGATGTATAAATTGTTATAACTCAAGAATTAAATGCTACAGCATTATTGTCTCCTGTCTTGACTTGTTCTTTTCTTCTTGATAAAATACAACATAGAGTGCAATGGGAACACAATCCATTGGTGTATGGATTAATACTTTCTAATCCGACACAAGTACTTTGGTGCTACCACATCGTTCAGGTAAAAACTGACTAGTAATTCGGCAGGATTGTTAATGTTAACACTTGGTTTATGGCATTGACAATAAAAGCTTAAATGCAGTATGACCTACTGGTTTTAAGGAAAACTTTCAAAAACTGTAGATGAATAACATGTTTTCTTTGACCCTGCTGAAAAAAAAAGTTATTTTTTATATGTAAATCAATTACCCATGAGCTTCCCAGAATATAAAAACATTTGACAGCAATCATGATATTCCAAGCCAAAATTTACTTTAATCTGAAAGACAAACCCTTGCAGTGCAAGCACTGTAGGATGTGCCTCTTGCTTCTTCCCAGACAAATTCCATCCAATTTGACAGAAATTGTATTGATCTGTAATTCCAATAGATTTTAATTTGCAAATACTTCCACAGAATAAATGCAAATACCCAGAAAGTCCCCTTTATGTACTGTATAATTTGAGATTATTCCCTATAGAGCCCTGCTCAGTGCAGCCCTACAAGACTTTCCGAGTGATTAAAACTGTAAGCAAGTGAGGGCACGCACTGCAGAGCTGATACCAAAGAATCCTCCTCCTGCTCGCCACAGTGGGATCTCAGTTCCAAACTCCCAGTCACCAAGCAGGAGGGGTGTCAAGCATTTTGCTATCGAAGTTGAGGGATAGTGAGACAAATTCATTGTTTCGATCCTTCCTTTTCCTCTAGCAAGCTCAGGGGTGGATTTTACACTGCTTTCCCTCCAAAGGAAGGCAGTGCAGGTATAAGCATTGCTGGGTTGATTTGGTAGCACTTTCATGTTCTCTTCAGAGAACTGAGAGATAATCCAGTTTGAGAGAGGAATTTTTACATAATTTACCAGCTGATTAATTTTAAACATAGTATAATTTATTTTTTTTTTACTGCTTATAAGAAAACAGCACTGAAGCTTAAATTTTTTAAGAAACTATTGCTTGCCACACTACCAGGTGCCAAAGGTTAAGAATACTGTCTGCTCCTTAAAACACCTTAGAGATGTCAGAAAAGCTGAAGCCCTTAGAGATTTCAGATGCTTCCACTTTAAAGTCTATCCAGATAGTGATTAATTACTGGCTATTTCAACAGCAAAAAAAACCCTACCTGTAACTTAATAAATGCCTGTTAGTGAAAGACATAGTTTAGCAGTGATATTCTGAGCTCGTAATTCATATATACCACATGCACTTTATTATTACAATCACTAGGGAAAATATTTTTCGTTAAACTAAAATATCAACTTTGTCAGCAGTAAGTCCACACTGTATTCATGGCCTGTCAAATATTTTCATTTCTTTCTATTATTTTCCATTGGGTAGAACAATTCCGTGTTAAACCTGTTTGCACTGTGTTTCCAGATTGTAGGAGCTCATTCTCCAGTGTGGAGGGTTTTTTATTTGAAGGAAAATAGAGAGAATTCCCCTCTTTGAGTCACAACCCCTTTGAGTGCAGCCCTGCTCCTCTAGGTTGATACGATGCTGCCATCACATGGTTCACATCTGGAACAGCGCTTGGGAAGGAGAAGGTTTCCAACCCAACACAGCTGCACTCCAACTAAATACTCAATTGTACAGACCTTTAATATGCACTCAGATACTTAATAGGTAGGTACCGGTGATGCCTCTTATATATCTAATAAGACCCCAGCTTACAGAATTTAGAAATTTAGAATGCTTTCTGTCTTTTACAATTGCCAAGGGAAAGTTGCTAATACTACAAATCACACATCCCAGCTGCTGAAACAAGAACACAGGCAAAAAAAAAAAAAAAACAACCAAAACCAAACTCCAAACTTTTTTTTTACTTTTTTTTTTTTTAACTTATACTCAATAACTTCATGCTGACAGTGAGGCAGCCATAGACATGAAAACAGACACACCCCTCAACATCAAGCACTTGTAGGACTATACCTAGCATGAATCTTTTCAAACACATCTTCCCTAATTTAAAAGACCACCTCATTTAATTTGTCACAGCATGACCACTCATTCCTCACTTTAGGTAACATATCAGATTTTCTTTATTCATCACACAAAAAAGGGAGAGATTGAATCAAACTAATCAAACCTTTGTGAAAAACACTAAGTACTGTAAATCTTATTAATCCTGAATTCACAGGAAGATTCCAGCCATAAGAAACAATGATCTCCAAATCTTTCTAAAACTATTCACGAGACTGTAGGCAGCTACATGAGGATGAGAGATGCAACAGAGCATTTATCAAGAAGGAAAAAAGAAGACTAAAGAAAATCTAGACAATCAGCTCAGGTACCAAAAATGAGCATTTGATCAAATGGATCCCAACCCCCATCTTTAGAAAGACTAATTACAAAAAACATAAAGAAATGGTGAAATGTTCCTACTTTCTTGCTAAAGATACAGTTACCACTTGTCCTTGGAACACAAGTGAGGAGACAGATACTGATGCAAGGAAGAAAAGTTGAAGTTTGTTAATGGATAGGTTGGTTTGTTAAGTGTACTTTACAGGGAGCAGTATTTTCTCAGTTAGTTACTCAGGGAAAATTGTCTGACGTGAGCCATCATGGAAATGGAAGGATTAATAAATGTGAGAAACTATTTTAAAATAAAATATCATAGCATCTATGAGCAAAATTCTTGAAACATTCTCATTTCTTCTGTGTTTTTGTGGCACCTGCAGAAATAACTGTAATATCACCACAATATTATGGTAATCCTTCAACTATTCCAGCAAGTTATATGACCTTGTGTTCCAAAATTCACCAACAATTTTACCTTTCCAGGGCGTACAACTCCTATTTGAAATTAGACAACAGTTAAAGACTTAGTTGAAAGAGACATTTTTCATCTATGACCATTATTGCAGAAAAGCATAGAAATGCCAAGACATTTCAAACAGTTATGTGATATTTTGAAGTTGAAAGGAATATAATCCATTGGCTACTTGGTTATTTTCGAGGCAGCAATTAAGCTGCATTAGGAACATCTGGGGGAGAAGAAGGGAAAATCTGTACTAATATCAAATGGTTTGTAGTTAACAATGTGCCATCATGTTCTCGCAGTATCAATAACATTAACTTTCACACACATCACTCTGTCTACGAGTTAATGGAAAATGAGAATTGCCCTGCACACCTATTGGAAACTGCCACCACGAACACTGTAATTGAAGGTCAAGTCACGATGCTAACAAAAATTTCACTCGCTTTTTCTAATCCATCACGAGAATTTTATCAGCTTGAGAAACAAGTGGATGATCCTACTCCATAGCCCACAGTGAACAGATCACGAAGGTATTTGCAGATATTATGAGTTGTCTTGTACATTAGATGAAAGTGCACCTGGGCAGTTACCAAGTTTTTCACAGGTGATTATGAAGATGGAGGAGAAATGCCAGTGATTCACTGCTGCTTCTACTTTCTTTGTAATTTCTACTTTTTCCTTAAAATTCTCTAAACTTTCACAGTTGTTAATTTTTATTATCTGTGCTTAGAAGCACTATAATGTATTCGTAAAGCTTAAGTTACAATAAAGTACTGATACTGGTTTTTTTTCTATTGTGAATGTAAGCTATAAAAAGATTCCACGATAAAGCAGAGTAAATCATCATGGATGTCATTCATGTTATCCACATCATAACTAAGTAGCAAGTAAAGACTCGGCTGAAACTGTGTGAGACCTTGCTTCAGGGCTCATGAATAAGGAAGTGACCTGTTATTCCCAGTTGATTCCCTCAGGTTTTTTTTAAGTTGGATAACTTATTACATCTATTCCTATCTCAAACACAGCAGTGAAAATAACATTTTCTTATGTAAATAGACTGGACAGATTACAGGAATCTTGCTAAATATTGATTTTGTGAAGACAGAAATTCAAGACAGTTGTTTGAATTGTATTAAGTAGTGTCTTATACATTGATTTCAAAAAGTGAAGGTGTAATGGTATGTGTTCAAATAATATGTTCCGTATTAAATAATGATTATGAGCATAAGATAACTGGACTGCATTTCTGAGGGCAGGTGAAACAGATCTTTGAGAAGAAAAATGGATGATATACTCCCCTAAAACACTGCTTGTCCTGTATTTCCTTCTTCTAAAACAAACATAACAGCAAATCCAAAAAGGATCACTTAGAGCATATTCTACATAAAGCCCTATAGCCTTACCTACCCCCAGGTGGCCCCCAGAATCCAGACACATTTACATTGTCCCATTGCTCAGTGCTACATCTTCAGGTCATGCTGACCTACACACAAAAAATCCTATACTAGGGCCCTGGCCCAACAAGGGGAGAAAGAGAATAAATAATAATCTTCAGTCTTTCAGTGACTGTTCTTTTATGAGATAAACCCAGCCAGCAGGTGCATTGGTAAGTGGCCTGGGCCAGGCTCCATTCCTGCTTTCCTACTGTGAGGAGAGATAATAGATCCATTTTATTTTATTTATCCAGCACAGTGTAGCCTTTAATTGCCCCAAAGAAGTAGAGGATTTTGTTCTTCCTCTTTCCTTCTCTCTCCCTCATGCTTTGATCTGATCCCAATTTGCCTTGAAAAAGTCATGTAAGTTAGCAGCTTCCTATAATAATGGCTATTGTCATAAAGACAATGTTTTAATCCACACGATTTTTGTTCAGGATCACCATGATTTCAGTACATTTTGAGTGATGTAATTTTGCTGTGTGGGATAGTAAATCCATTCTTATCCGCTTTAAATGAATACTGGAGAACTGTACTGATGTGAAGGCATTTGTTTTGGAAAAAGAATTCTGAAAAACATCTTTAGTTTTTCTTCATTGTTATGATGAAAATAAAACTATGCAGACAAATGATTCATGAAAATTTGCAAAACTATTTGAACGACTTGTCTTTATTCGTAAGTGTTGCAGCTCAGGCAGCTTTCATGGAAGCTGGGTACCACAGAATAACTTAGAAGAGCTCTTGCTTTCTTACACGTATTCTTGTCTTTATTCTGTCTGTTATTGGGGGTTTTGTAGGTTTAGCTCAAGCCATAATGTTAAAAACTTTTAAGCAACGTTTGGATGGGATTTTCTTTGTATTTTAACATGCTCCCATCAGAGAAATGAACTTTCCATGATTAAATTCAACGGTTTATAATGACTTTTTATCTTTACACACAGAATCTAGAATATTTTCTAATAGAAATCTTCACAAGTCTTTAATTGGCTTTGCTGAATGCCTTTACCATTTCTATTTTTCCTCAAAGAACCATTTTAGAGGGGTTGGGATACTTGTAGTAGTTGAAGATGAAGGAAACAGCAGAATTAAAATTCTCCAGCTCCACTTTGCACTGCAAGAAAAGGTAGTGCCATTTACACTTTGGTACCCCACAACATCCAGCCTAAAAGGATTGCTTTGTAAAAATCTCCAAGAAAAGTCTACCCATTCTGACTTTCACGAAACCAGATTTTAAGTCCTTGCATGCTGTCTCTACTGTAACACAAAGCACTACAATGAGCAGAGAGACCATCCCCCTTTGACAATTTTTAGGAAGTGACAGAAACCAACAGTCGTGAGTTCTGCATTTGAATAGGAACCTACACATACTGCTAAAGAGCTCTGCATAAAATCATTGCTGCCTGTACAGAACTAAAGCATGTTGCTTCTGATCCTGAGAATATTCTGAACATTAGGCGTGTGATGAATGAAAAACCGATAACTTAAAAGAAGCCTCACCGTTGGCATAACTGAGAGGAACTCAATCCAAGAGACCTTCCATATGTCTAAGCATTTGCAGAAGGAGAATACTGGGTAAGTGCTGTGTTACTTCCGCTCACAACAACGTGGAACAAATACTTTTGTTCTAGGTCATAGTCTTTAATGTAAGAGAGTCTTGTGGGAATGTCACGTACTTCCAGTCATTCCAGGCATTCAAAGTTTTAGGTATTGCTTTTCCGTTCTTGCTTTTTCTACCTTCTCCTACAGTAACCAGATGCTAGGACACTGGTCTAGCTCTAGCTGAGTTTATAAGATATTTGGAAAACCAGTTGTAATTGTAGCAGTTTAAAAGCCTTGACTGTTACTAGAAGTACCACTCCAACTAAATCTGGTAACAGTTTTTCAAAACAAGTATTTTGAGAAGGACCTGTGGTGGAGTGCATCATTCTGACTAATTTATGCAACAATAGGGCAGCTTTTTTAATTGATAGTGATTAACGAACTTTCTAAATCTGTAAAACTTCAGCAGGCTTAAGCTTCCCGTAAATACCAGTGTCTATTTTTGTACCACAGCTTCCATTTAAAAGAAAAGCAAATACATCAGCCTGCAGCTGCTGTAAACATCAAAAAAAAAGTGGGGTTTATTCCACCTACAGTGCAGTAGGAGCATCTCCCTACATCATTGCGTAAGGACTAAGTTGCAGGCTTTTTTGTCTGGCCTGCTCCAACCAGAAAGAGAAAACTAAGATTTTTTTTTAATCAGAGCATTATCTAGAGATCAACTATATATCTCTGGCTAAAATCTTGACACAAACCTATCTAAAAATCAATGATCTAACCAGGCAAGAAGCAAGGGAGAGTGAGAAGATGTAAGTTTTACTTATCCTTTCATTTTCCTGTCTGATTATGACCATTGTCTGTTTTGTTCCTAAATTTGATTAAACACTGCTTCTGTAAGGTGCAGCTACTTTACCTGTTTTCTAGCAAAAGTTCTGGAAATTTGAAAATTAAATACAAACAAATTGTATAATGCCATTAGGCTCTCAGCTGGAGCACCTCTTTGCCAGGCTACGTATAAATAAATGCACCAGAGTACACAGAAAGAGCCTCAAGCATTGGCAGCCTGAATGGAGAAGTCAGGAGGGAACTAGTATGACATCAGTATAAAAGGCAGGAGGATTTGAACTTTTTGCTTAAAGTATTTCCATATCCTGACCATATCCTTCTCTTTTCATACCTGCTCCATGTCTCCTCTTTTTCTGAGCAAACCTAGGTCATCATCAGCCAGAGGAGCAGGGCTCTCTTCAGAGCTGGACGAGGCTTCTCAGAGCCTCCTCCAGCTGTTTTATGCGGTACTGAGTTCCCAGACTCCTTGGGCAAATTGTCCTGGTGTGTTACCACTCCTAACATGAAGAAATTTGAGGTTAAATCCAGGTGGAACTTCTCTAGCTGCAGCTTGTGTCTGCTGCTTGTCCCATCACTGTGCACCTTAGAGAAAAGTCTGGCTCCATCTTCTCTACAATCATACAAAAGCTCACGTAGATATCACTAATGTCTTCCATTTGGCACCTTTTCTTCTTTTCTGAAGAAATTTGGTTCTTCCAGCCTCTGCTTGTATGTTGTATGCTCCAGCCTTCTGACAACCTTGGTGGCCCCCTCCTGCAGTTTGTCAAAATCCTTCCTGCACTGGGGGGTCCAAAAGTGGCTTTATTCCAAATGTAGCTTGACAAGTGTTAAATTCATGGGAAGCATCACTTTTCTCAACCTGCCAGCCATGTAGGTCCACATGGTTCCCCAAATCCTTTTCTGGAAAGCTGATTTCCAGCCAGTCACCTGCAGCTGGTGCTGGTGCAAGGGGCTATTTCACACCATATGTAAACTGTTGCCTTCGTCAGTTTGCCAAGACCATTTCTCCAGTTTATAAAAGAAAATCTTATTCTAAATTCGTATTTGCTTCCATACTCTGCTCCAAATTAATAAAAAAAACCCCAAACCCCACAGCAAAATAACCTCTTCATTCCTTCATATATCATCCAGACTTTTCTGTGCATTTGAATTGTTTGACAATACCAGCCAGAGCTATTTTGAAGATCAGAAGAGACTTCATTCATACCAGCAACATATACAGATTTCTGTGAACACAGCTACAGAGCATGAAACCAAAACAATAACCTCCTTAATACAGGCTGAATTCTATCATATTTTCATATTCAATCAGAAACTTCTTTACCCCAGATAAAATTTTTCTAGAACATGGATTTGGAGGCTGAGCACATTCCTGTGCAACCTGCTCTGGGTGGACCTGCTTTGGCAGGGGGGTTGGTCTGGATGATCTCCAGAGGTCCCTTTCAACCCCATATCATTCTGTCATTCTGTGATTTTTTTCCATGCCAGTGGCAGAAGCTGCACAACATTTTACAATATTTTCTATTTTTTCCCTTCATATTTTTTCACTTGATAATCAGAAAAGGGTTTCTATACCCAGACAATAATCCTTTCAGCCACACTGACAGATACTTATGTATTTCATGTAATAAAACTCCATATTAAGTTCAGATAACTCTCCTGTTCCGCTTGTGGTCCCCAGATGTTCCTACAGAAATCATAGCAACGAGTAAACAACAAGAGCACCTCACAACACCACTGAGCACAGCGAGCACAGAGTGGATGCAGGGAGCATTCCTTCTTGCCCGACTGACTCCAAGTTTCATCTCGTGAAGAGTTCATCTTTTGCAGTCACAGCTACTCTATACAGGAACAGCTGACTCCTCAAGAAAATTGCAAGGCTTAAAAAAAAAAAAGCATAGAAAAGTCTTTAAAATCTAACTCAAATTTCTGAGGCATTTCTTTCTTATAAAGCAGAAACTGAGAAGGCAGCCTTAAAATTAGCAAAAGGATATTCTGGAAACACACTTTCACATGACAAGCGGAAGCCTGTAAGACTATATTCAGGGCAGCACCTGTGACAAGCTGAAGAAATAAACTGTGTATATTCAGAGCTGCATTACAGGAGGATGTCTACAACAGCAGAAAACAGGGATGAAAAAAATGAAGTAACAGCAAGAATAAAGTGCTGTCAGAAAAAGTGTTGCAGAAGCTTGTGGAAGGAATTGGTAAGTATCCCAGTTTAAGTCCTCTAAGACTGCAAAAGGACACTTTCCCAAGAATAAAACCAGAATCTAAAACTGCATTTAAACCTGGTTTAGGTTTGAGTAAGTTGTCAGGAGCAGTCGTTGAAAGCTGACTGACTTACAAGGGGGTCAGTGAATGATACAGAGAAAATGCTGCAGGATGGTCATCTTCTCCAAAGTCTAGCAAAAGCTTGCAAAGGAGAAGTTAAGCGTTAACAAAAAGGAAATACGTGTGTAAGCCTTTATTGCTTTTGCCTTTTCGTTTGCATACTATGTACCTTTGGGTGAATGAAAAAATAATGTTTTGTTTTGAAGAAGCTGGTTTTGACTCATTTGAACCAGCTCCTCTCACAAGCCCTCAGACTAAAAGGGCTTAGAGGTGACTAACACAGCTGAGCCTGTCCCCTTAACGCTGCTTGGAAGTGGGGGGCTGTGGGACCCAAATTGAGCCCCAGAGGGATGGGGATATCAGAAGAGTGGCTCACAGGGATGGGTCCTCAAACTGGGATGAAAGGAGCCCAAGGCACTGCTCTCCCCTCAGGCTCCCCAGTGTGCCCTTGGATGCCACTGAGCTGTAGTTTTGCCTTTAGAAATAGACATACACGTCCTTGTGAAGAAGTTTCCACTCGTTATCCTCAGACAGGGCATTGTCTACAGAGGTTAATGAGCAAAAGCAATCTGCGATGACCAGCCAATATCCTGCCTTGCCAGGAAAGCTGAACAAGTCAGAGGCATCGGCATATCATTGTTGTAGAAAATATAAAATTCAAGTGGAAAAGTAATCCGGGTTCCCACTGCTGGCTACATCACTCAGTTTCCATAACGCTCTGTATATAAAACCAGTTGCTTAGCTGGTACTACAGAAACAACAGCCATAGGAAGCTGGTTTTGGCAAGGGATCCAGCTGTTGGGTTAAAAATAATCTCAATAAAAAATAAAGAAAAAGTAGTGGGATCCAGAGGAAGAAATCTGATAAAATTAAAGTGTAATAGACACTTCAAACTGTGAGATCTGACCTAATAAGTTATTAATAGGGAACCATTACTCCTCATACATTTTTTATGAGGAAGGCATTGCCTTTTTGTCAAGATTAGTGGATTATAAAATATTTGTGCTACACAATATAAATGACCCTACCTATTAATAAGTCTCTGGAAAGATATGCGTAAATTGAATTACATTAAGAAGAAAACTGCCAACAGAAAATTAGGCATAATTAATGGGAACACATAAATAAACCAGAGATAGAGGGAAAAGGACATTCTCTCCATTGATCATTTTGAGGATTAATTGCTGATATGCTCTAATGACATACCAACTATTACTGTTTTTATAAGGATCATTTCACAGAAAATTAAATCCATGTAACTATGAATATGTATTGCAATTTATTGCCAGAAGATAGTTACGCTGATCACATACCTCTAATTAGTCAGTATAGTTTTGAAGGCTAAAAGATACAACTTAAAATGTAATATACAATAAATACTCATTAAACTCTTCCAGTAAAATAGATTTTTTTTTTTTTTTGCTGACATTCGGATACTCAGCCTTCCCTGTGTGTTTACAGGACAAGCTACACTGAAAATGAGGACATGGGAAACATGGCTGTTATTTTACAGATCCTTTCAGAACACTGATACCTTGGAGATGCAGGAAATTATTTTTCACATCTCATTCACTTAATGGACAAAGTGAATAGAGTTACACAGTGAACGAGCACTCTGGTCTTCTCTATTCGCCAGCATATATAAGGTTTCCTTGGATATCACAGCACTGCCTCCAGTGTGTGTAGCTACATTCTGGTTTTCACAGACTCACAGAAACTTTTGAAGGCTTTCATTATTTATCAGGAATGTAAATATGAAGCTTTATTGTGCAATCTTTTAGGCAGTATCTTAGAGATTGCAAATAGAAAAATTATTTTTCTCACAAAGTGAAGTCCTTTAAATAAAATTAAAAAAAAAAAAAAAGTTTAATAAAGTCCTTTTTTCTAGGTGGAAGAAAAGAAAGAGGACCCATTCATTAGAAATAATCCACCTGAAACAAAACACCTTACACTAATCCCCTAAAAACCTTATCTACTCTTTGACACTGTTGTAACAAACACTTCCAAAGTACTGTGCCAACATTGCTCATGTGTTCAGTGGATTTTAATTAGAGCTCTGAAAGCTTGGGAAAACTGGCTGAGCGAACAAGCTTGCTCTTTTCAAATGGCAGCACAACTGTCCTTTTACCCACCTCCCAATCATAGCATATGTTTAATTAAAACCAGTGCAAATAATGGAGACAGAAGAGAAAAATTTCCTTCCCACAAATTAGTGAGGAAAAGATGATTAAAAAGGTGCACAGCAAGCTGAGGAAAGCATCCCATGTTTTTTCCTAAGTTACACTCTGAACTGGATATCTATGGATAGGTCTTGGGGAACCATTCTTTGTGAAAGGTATGAATGGCTTCATGTATAAGCCTCTTTAAAGGCTTTAGAGAGAGCAGAGATATTTAAGGATGATTAGCAAAAAGAAGACTACAGCAGATAAGGGCACAGAGACAGGCACAATGAGAGTTCTGACTTGTTCTGCTGT
Organism: Calidris pygmaea; assembly: GCA_003697955.1. Classification (NCBI taxonomy): domain Eukaryota; kingdom Metazoa; phylum Chordata; class Aves; order Charadriiformes; family Scolopacidae; genus Calidris; species Calidris pygmaea. The sequence continues at coordinate 554,749 of QJSC01011361.1, read as the reverse complement.
TGCAGTAGAAATCACCTCAAATATTTGACAGATATTTATTTTTCTAATTCACCATGAGAGAATGCCTATCTATCCATCCATCGCCTTTACTGAAGAAAAGCAATTCCACCTCATCAGGTGAGTTAGTGGACGGCTCCTGCTCCTACTACGGCATCAGTCTCCCAGTCTAGCAAACCCTCCCAGTTTGCTCTGCTCTTGGATCCAACAAGGTGTGAGAACGAAACCCACGACAATTAGGGGAGGAGAGAAAGGGTCTGGCCGTAAGAAAATGCTGCAGGAGACAAGTGAGGAAAACCTCGGGCCACTTGCGCTGTGATCCCTCCAGCCAGGAAATTCAAGCTCATTAGGGAAGAGATAGAAGATGAAGAAGATTATCTGGAGCACAGTAGTGAAAACACACCAGTGAGTAGAAAGAATATGAGAGAAGAATGAAGATTAAAAGCAAAGGAAATAAAAGGAGGGTGGAGGGGGAAGGGGAAGGAAAAATGAAACACAAAAGTGAGAAAAGAAGGATGACAGTCATGAGAGTAACCATAAATCAGTCACATCCTGTGAGTTACTCTGATGCCTAGTTACTGGAGCAAGTTTGGAGATTAAAAATATCAGTTAAAAAATAGGACTTCTTCCTGCATTATTTCATCAGGTCTTTAACCTGAGCAAGAAAGTTAATGCTACAATTGTCATTAGAATTTCAAAATGCTGAGCCTAAAGCTGTTGCATCGCTTTTGAAAATAAAAATGTGGAAAAGGTGATGTTTCAGGGAAACACATTTTCACAGCTCTTCTGTAAAAATAAAAGTATCTGGAGACTCCTATCCTGACCTTAGGGAGTAGCATATTGTAATGTAGATTTTTTGCAGAATCTTTCTTCTATAGGCTCCACTGTAATTATTAAAAAAAAAAAAAAAAAANAAAACCAGCAAAGGGGAGTGATTTAAACCTTGAGAGGAAAGCTGCCACCTGCAGTTTGCATGCCTACAAGAGAATAAGTAACAACCTGCCCAGGCAGCAAGTGTTTCATCATCAAGTCATTGGGTATATTAGCAGGTGAAAAATTCTTTTGAAGTGTCTGGAGAGTTCAAAGCCATGTTCTCAAGAGCTGTACTTGGTGAGCTGCAGAAGCTTTACCCGTTATCACTGGATAAGCAGAAATCAAAAACTATTTTCTAATCAATTACTGAAAATTAGTTGCAGTTTTTGCAACTGTTCTTCAGGTTTCTCATGGAAGCAGGACAGCTGCAGGGAGGTGGTAGGTACCACACACACCTCTGGAGGAAGCTATCAAAGAAAATATAGAAAACCTGTCCATATCACTAAGAGAGATTACTCTTAAGCGGCAACTGTATCTTCACCCACAGCGCTGAACTCATAATCACCTATAAATGTATTTCAGTGTGTCCAAAACATATTACTTTTCTCTCATTTCAGCTTGTCAGAAGATAGCAAACTTGTGTCCCTTGTAAGACATATGAAGTCCATCTACAAAACCCTTATAGAGACTACTCTACTCTCTGCCTTACTCTTTTAGCTTTCGGTACTCATAACATAAAACTACACAAAAGGATTTCTTTTTTTTCCCTAATACCAAGTTATTTCTATGTCTTTTGCCCTATAGTGGCTAGGATAAGAAGAAAAAAACCAAAAGATGAAGCTGTGAGATGCTTCAAAAACTGACTCCTTGTAACTGAAACATTGCTGCCCCTAGAACATCTGCTTTAAGAAACTGTGTAGCTGAATTGTGATTTGCATATGAATGAGGCTACGACTGGTAGGGAAAGCTACTAACTGAGAAAAGAAGAAGTGCAGAAATGGTAATAAGTCAGGACACTGCCTCCATTTAACTTTGCTTAGTACAAAAGTTGCGATATTCAAATTGAACAAAATGAGCAAAATTCAGGTTCCTTTTTTGTACATTGCACAATCAAGAGTAGTTTGTCTCTCAAAAGCTAATACTTCTAGTCAGGTCTATATGGATTAGGGTGTGGTAGAAGAGTTTCCAAAAGTTTGAGGAGTTTCCAGTTTGAATCTTGAGTTGTCCCTAGCTTTATGATGGAATGAGTGCTATTTTTCAGATACATTTTGTTTTAAAACGATATGTTTTGAACAATAATAAGTTACGTTTTAAACATTCCTATGAGAAATTGCAATGGCAGGAAAAAAACCCCACATTTTATAATAAACATGAGATACCCAATCTGACAATATTCAGCAGGTAGTTCTGGTTTTCTAATTTGTGAAAGGCACTGTTCCTTATAACCCTCACTCCGAATGACTAAGTTTTGGGATGCAGCTATCCACGCTCTAAATAATGCTCTCTTCTATCCCTACTCATTCAGAAATAATTAGCAATGTAATAATTACCATTGTTAAGAGATTGGGTTGTTTATCATAGAGACTTTTTAAACCCACCTCATTATCCTCTCATGTTGTTCTACAGCTCCCAAGTCCTGCATTGCATTAGCGCTCACTGATCATAAATCCTAGTGTCTGTCACAAGCAGCTCTGTTGAAGAAGAGAAGACACAAGAAGATTAAGGAAGACAAAAGGGAACTACAGACAGAAAACTTAATGTTGTTGAAAATGATCAGCAAATTATTACCTGATTTATGCCTGGTGGCACTGACCACATGCCTAGCAGGGAAGTGGAATATCATTAAACCAGCTACTTCCAGTACCACTAATGAGTAATATTACTGGCAATTTCAAACACAGAAGGTGTCCACTGGGTATTAATCCCAGCTGACTCCCAAACCACAAGTCCTTTGCATGGTTTAAGCCTGACTTACAAAGTCTGTATATATCTTGGTTATGCTGACTCCTTACTTTTCAAAAGTGCCAATTTGGTTACTTAAAAAGGTACATCACTTATGTAACAGGGTTTGGGATATTTTAAACTTTAAAAGTCCCTGCCAATCATTCTACAATTTTTGTACATCTCTCTCCCACCAAGGGCTCTTGTCCTCATAACCCCACCAGTTTCCAGCCTCCACAACCCCAGGTTCAGCAGCTCCCAGAGCAAACAAAGCCCGGAGCTGCAAGGGCTGTCATCCAGAAGGGGGAATGCTCTAGAATATGTTGTCCTCCTAAACCACATGATGCATTCAGAGAATTAAATTTTCAACAAGTCATTTACTGATAGCCATTCTGTGAGTGCTACTCTACCAGCTTAAGTTTCTTGTGGTTCCACAGGCATTTATAGGACAGGGCTTTGTTATGGAAAGAGGCTACATGGAAGCATTTCTGTTTGTCTTTCTCTGCCAATGTCTGTTCTCGCTGAACAAGGTCAGAGCTAACAAAACACACAAAAAATAAACAGTTTAATAACTGTGTCCTTTATTTTTCATAACAATTATGAAATAGCAATAGCTCTCATCCAGGGGGGTAGGTGATTAACTGAAGTGCATTCAGTACTGACGGGCAGCAAGTGTAAATGAGACTGCAGCAGCTCAGTGCTGAGGGATTTTAGAGCACGTTTGTCACTGACCAGGTTTTTTGAGATCGTTATCATTTCTCTGAAGTGAATACTCTTCGGTGGAACATTTCTTGCAATGGAATATTTACCATGCAAGTATAACAAGGTGGTATAAGTTCCACCAGGAGGTAATATCATTATCATTTTCCTTTCCAGAGAGATCAAGTTTTACTTTTCCTTTCCTCTTTTTTTTTTCCCTCTCTTCTTCTCATGGAGGGCAGGAGGAGTTGTAAATAGTCACTAAAAGAACAGAAATCCCAGCTAATTGCAGTTATTGCATTTTTAGCTCAAACTATTCACTCACTCAGACATAGCTAAAATATTTCTCATCTGTTCTAAGCTTTATTGTAGCACAAACCACGAATTTTCATCTGGGCCCTTCTTTCAGCTGTAACTGTTTATTTAATATTGTAATAATAAATCAATTTATACATTAACTTTTTTTTTTTTTTTTTTAAAATCTTCCCTATCCTTCAGGTTTTCTGCCTCCAGGTGGGTTAATTACTACTTTGTGAAACTTGGTACTGAGTCTCAGAGTTCTGGTAATACGAACCAATGCAATGATCTTTTGTGTTGAGAACTAATCATTCTAAATTTTCTTTCTGCTCCTGAGACCCCAGGCAAAAGCAAGGCGGAGCCAGCAGTACAGGTTCTATGACAGGAAGCCATTTACCTGGGTCTTGGAGAGTTTTTATTTGCCTTGTTAAACATATTGAAGACAACCTTCTCACTCTAAAGTCTCTTATTTTCTTTTACTCCTTCCATGTGTCTCCTTCCAACTTTGTTCTCCAGCTGTAGCTTAACACAGGAGCTGAGGTCTGCTGTGGAAAATCCTTGATGTTATTTTCAAGATTATTGGGGGAGTTTAAATAGCTTCTTTTGTAGAAGCCTGCTCCAGACACCAGTGTCAACATTCTTTTTTTCCTTTTGTTTTTTCCTTCCCTTTTATTGGTTTGGGAACCTCAATAACCTGAGGAATCAGACAAGCTAGCAGGAATTAAGAGAAATTTATGGAAACTACCAAGCAGAGTGGGATTGACACGTTGCAAAAGGAGACATTAGAGGAAGGACGAAAAAAGAAAACATAAGAAGACTTCATTTGAATACAGGATATAATTAAAAGCAAGAAGGTTAAATCACCTCACAGCATCAGCTGAGTGTAAGAATTCGCTAAGTATCAGTAACTGAAGTTCCGTAGCACTGAGACCTATGGAATGATCTTGTGAGGTCAATGCAAAGAAATATGTCGGGCAAAGTTTATCAGAGAGCTACAAAGAATCGCTCAGTTGAATCATCCTGTAGCGGGACGGAAATCTGCACTGCTGATTTCCATGATCCCCAAATGGAATGGAGGTAGAATTCTGCTCTGTGGCGAGGGGTAGTTGAAACCACAGTCTTTGTTTCTTTCATATTAAAAGTGCTTCATGCAGTACAAACTGGCACAGCATTATTCCAGCCACTGAGATTTGCATCAAAGAAAGTTTTCTTTCCCTTCACTATTCTCACCCTGTCTCATCCTGTGACTGAACTGATGAACCATTTGTGACGAATATTAGTCACATTACTTGACACGTTGTTACAATGTGCTCAAATGACAATATAAGAAACAGAAGAGTGGAGAAGAATAGAATGATTCTGCCCTGGAAAGAGACTGTGGGTAGCCTACAAATTACAGGACACTACTACCTGGAAGAATTACACTAACAAGACATGCACGGATTTGGTGTCACTGAGTTCCTTGATCCCTTTCTTGTTATCTCCAATGGTCCTTCTTTATGGCTGAATACTATGCCAAGTGAAAATTACATCCTGAATTGCTGCCTTCTGAAGTGAAAACAGAACAGGCTTTATGCCATCTATAAAAACACCCTATACAGCCCCCTTTGTGAAATGTCCCTTGCTCTCACAAGGTCAGGTGCAAAAGGTGTCATTTGATCACGTTGGTCCTGCTGTGCAAGGTACTCGCCCACGAATGGAGTATTGCAATTTTACCAATTATTAAGCGTTAATAGAAAGTCTACTTGATTAGAAGTGAGACTCCTTCATTATACATGACCATTACAGTTTATAGAGGGGTTTTTTAGTTCCATCCTTCAACTTGATTTCTCTGACGATATAATACAAATGAGAAGTCTGATTGCTCCATGACAGTTACCTCCTTCCCCAATCATCTCCCTGGCCTGACCTTGACCTATAGATAGACTTTAGCAGTTAGTGATAATGTGGTTTGTGGTAGCAGTAACCGCAAAACAGGATCTTCCCAGTGGCTTCAAGCCAGGGTGTTACTCAGTAGCTAATGGTTGGAATGGAATGATAACAGATATGGGTGAAAAAATCTGAGATTTTGCATTTCTGTTAGTTCAAAAAGAAGAAAAAAAACCTACACTAGAAGCATCTTTGATGTTGCAAAGTGTCTTCGCTTCTGCAAAGCATTCCTTTGAGAAATTACAGTAAAGTGTATTCAACCGTCTTGTCCATGGGTCTAACATCCATTAATGTCCCAGTTGTGTAAATAAGGAAAATATTCTACCTATAAAGAACTCAATCATAAGTTCTTATTTTTCTTTTTCTAAACACCATTTTATGACGATAAACCCTCTATGCAAAGTGAGGAGTCAAATTTTGCCTTAGGAACAATAATCTACTGCAGTAAATTGAGTCATAAAAGCAAAAGATCAAGGACAGACTTTGACCTGTCTGTACAACAGCCTATCTTCTAGCAAGCCAATAAACAAAATATGTACTCAGTTATCACCAAAATATACCCTTCACTTCCCATAATATCCTGCATCATTTCTCAGGTAGGAAATGGCCTAGGGTTCTGCTACACTTGATCATTTTAAGCATGGAAGCATTGATTGTTGATACAGTGGTGCAACCTGGCACTTTTGGTAAGCTTTCATTGCATGAATGTAGTAATCTCATTTCCACATGAAATTTATGATCTGTTCATCATTTTCTAATAAATACAGTCTCATCACTACATTGCTAGTATACAGATGATTCCAATCCGAGGCCTCAGTCAACCAAATGAAGTCCATCACTGTTTTAATACACTGAAATCACTGGTGACAAAATGTTAGGCTAATGTTTATCATGATTGTTTCCATTCTTGTGGCCCTGCAAATTCTACTGTTCTTAAACTACCGTTGCCCTTTGTAAGAAATAACAAAATGCTCAATCCAGCAGTAATGGCATCTTCCTTTCACAGAAGATCTACCCAGTCTGAAGCTGCACACTTTATGACTGGTTACTAGCTCAAAACAAGATTAATTCCCCTTAGTGATATATAACTGCACTAATTTTTAACTGTAAAATATTTTGAATTTATTTTCTAAGTATTGACATAATGATAAAAAGTTAAATTACCTCCAGGACATAAAAAAAGACTTTGATTAAATATTTTTGAAGGATTTTCATATGCTGTAAAAGTTGTTCTTGGGCATTTTCTTTACCCATTATGCAAATATGTCAACTCATTAATAATTCAAAATAGGCAATACATTAATAATTAGGATCCCCCATTACAAATCTGACCTTTAATTGAATTCTATAGAAAGAGACTGTGAAAAATGAGCCTCTTGATTTATGCTAAGAATAAAGGTTAAAAAGCGTTTTCCTAGTAGATCTAATTTTTATCATTATTGCCTAAGCAGAAACATTGAGATAAACTTTTTTCCCAGTTCAAACTTGTTTCCTGGAGAGGCTACTTCTAGGAAAAAATTATTAAAAGATGCTCATTTATGCATCGTTTAGTACAATGTGTCACTGAACAAGCGATATAGCAATCATAGATACTTCAGAGGTTTGAAAAAAATCAGCCCTTCTCCTTCATTTCTCTTTGCCAAATGACCCATGGGCTTCATGATTACATAATTCTTCACATTTAACTAATTCTTCCTCATAATTCTTCTTGTTAACTTCGTCATAATGTTAAAAGGTAAAAACATTAACTGACGATATAAAAGAATGATTACTTCCAATTGTAGAAAAGCTGACAATTAAAGTGATACAGACTGTTGCAACGCTGCAAGGACACTGCTGCTGTGATTATTTGGCTTTTTGTTCTTAGTCTTCCTAGAAAAAGTTGTGTCTTTTGGACAATGAAATTGCAACTTTGCAGACAGATTTATTTCTTTTAAATCTCAAGTGAAAACATAATCTAGATCCATTAGACTACCCTTAAGTAAATGGAAGAGGAAAATGCTCATGAACACAACAGAGAACATGTAAGTGTTTTTTCTTCAAAAAGGACTAGAAGAATATTTATTTAAAAGAGTAGTAATAAGCTTGTAGAAATTCTGTTATATGTTCTTGTTGCAGACACAGTACATCAAGCCTAAATGCATATGCAAGGCTGTTGCCTGAAAGCCATCTTATAATAATAAAAGTTTGGACTTTTTTTATTTCATTTCATAAAGATCTGAAGTCCAACAAACACGTGAATGTCCCAGCAGAAAAGGTGACAGGTTGGCTAGTAAATCAGCCACTATTTGGTGCTGTAGCGCACAGCAGAATCTACTATTGTTACACAAGCTACCACATTTGTACAATGCCCTTTAAAAAAGTGGCAACTCTGAGATACTCTATATGTATTAAATGAATGGACACCATCTATTCAAGCAATTAAAGCAGTTTTTCACAGATATATCCTTTGAATATAATTAAAAGATCACAGCCCCTCTATTCTTAAAATGGATAGAATTACCAAATACCCCATTAACACCTACTGAGGGTACACACACCCAGCACTGAAAACCTCACAATCAGGTTTTGGCTAAGTGTAAACCCTTGTCAATACTCATTCTTGCAATATTAATTATTCCAAGTCATCAGTCTGGATACCCAACTAACTACCTCAGCCTTCACCAAGCTGAACAGCAGCTTCACAGGCCTTTTTTTCAGTCTTCCATATAAATAGTCGCACGTCTGCAATTTCATAGTACCAATTCAAAATCAACCTCAGTAACACAGTCATCATTTTAACCCAGAAATACTTACATGCCACAATAATATTAATGCCATTATAATTTATCAGCTTGCAGAAAGTGCATAGAAAGTAAGCAGTTTTTGTGTCCAAAAGGGCTGGCATTTCTGAGCTCACGTGCAAGGAAAATGCTGCTGCAAGGGCTAATGCTCTGCTTGCCTGAGGAGCTACTAAGTTCATTCTGGCAATAAAATACACGTTATATGGACTTAAACTGCCCGCTGCTTGCAAGGCACTACAGCCAGGAGAATTTCAATTATGGTGAAACTGAACTACAACTAATGTTATGAAAGGGACCAGCAGCTCCCTCATTAATGGGCCCAGCATGAAACTTCCTACAGAGGATTTAACACCATCACCCCTTCAGCTGTACCAGGAGAGCTGGAAAGTGAGTTGGATGTGCAACAGCTAAGCTGCTCAGAGGTGTCAGCACACACCGTACCTTAGCCCAGTTTGGTCTTTGTACGGTTGAGGAATGAGGAGGACTCTTTGCTTCTTAAAGCCAAGTGCACACATACCGCCTTCTTAACAAACACAATTTTTGTTGTGCTTTCTTTTAGTTTCTGTAAGTGGAGAAAATGGCAACACAGCAGAATTACAGTGGTTTGCCCCTTCATCTTCTTCATTTTATTGGCTAACTACCTGCTTAGGCTTAGGATATGAAGTTTATAGGTGGGGTTTGTCCATAAGTCAACCTGCAGCGCTCCCACTCTCCAGTGAAACACCAGCTGAGACGTCCAAGTGCCACGTCTCGCATCGTGCTCTTCCCTCCTGCAGGTTCTGCCACAACCAACTCAGGCGATTAGCAAAGAATATCTGTTACTCTTCACCAACACTGAAAACATTGTTTTTTATATGAATGTTTAGATACATTGCAAAAAGACTATTCCAGCCTAGAAACCAAACTGTGCGTGTCCACAAGTATGTTGCCACTTACTAGCAATGCTGCTGAAGCTTTATGGCTGCTACATGGCCATATACAGTCATGTGCACGTGATATTTTAGAGGGTAAACTGACACTGTAGTGTGACTTGAAACATATCTCTGCATTCCAAGACATCAGACCAAGATTTTCTTCCACTGCAACAAAACTTATCCTTACTGCACATCTCCACCAGCACTGAAGTTGCAGCAAAACTACAAGGAGGACTGCTCTCCACGAGTGCAACAAGTTCTTCATGATGTCAGGGGAAAGACAGCATTAGAGTAATTGATTTCTTTCATGGATTGGAAGAGTGTTTTCAATATATTTTGATTTTTCTCAAGCGATTACCCCTTTCTATTTGATTGTACCTGTACTAGATACAAATGGCAGACACCATTTAAAAGGAAAAGCCGGGGGAGGGAGGGGGGCTGTAATTGTCATTATTCTGCTCTGTTGCTATCTGTTCCACCTATGGAAGAAAAAAAACTTTTATTTCATTATGAAAAAGGTTGCAGAAGTGCAATTGATTTTGTTAAGAAGCAAAGACTCATTATCGTTCTGAAGACTGGAATTGCGCTCATTCCCTTGGACTCCCTAGATAACAAAGAAATAAAATTTAACCCAGCAATTCCTCCACCAGCAAAATTACTTGTAACTAAAGGAGATCATCCTTTAGAAAGACTTCAAACTGAGTTAAAGTCCTCACCCAGTGAAGAAATTTCTATGGCTCCTGGAAACTTTCCCTATTACATAATTATTGCTATTGTTTAAAATAACCATTTTATTACCAGACAGATAAATATCTGCAAATGTATTTCTTCATAGAGGTAGATATAATTACCTTATTAAGTATTTGTCCCTGTTTTTCAAATGGAGTAGGAAGTACTTTTTCAAATTTCAAAGTAGGAAATGAAGTATATCATCAAAATTACAAAAGCACTACAGAAAAACGAAGTGGGAAAAAACCTCTCAAACCAAGCATATCAGTTCTCTATACTGGAATACAAAACATGATTTTTGTAGGATTAGCTATCCAGCTACTCAAACATTACTGCCTCCGTTATGGAAAAGTGGCATTATTTTTTTTTTTTGCAAATGCTTGCACTTAAAAAGGCAGGAAATATTTAAATATTTTGTATTGAAGTGAACGCAGATTGCTCTGTAAAATTGTCCCCCAAGATATTTGGGCAAGTAAGACAGTAAGTTTTTGTCCCACAAAAGAGAAGACACTTAAAATGGTTTGCACTGTGAGTGGATTACTTCGCTGTTGTTCTTAAGTGATGCCAGTGGTATTAGTCTTTTGAGCAGAATAATTTTTGCTACGTACATTCCCAGCCTTTCTCCACTATTTAAAAAGAATGTATTTGAAATTTTAGGATTGTGAGCAAGTGCAGGATTGTGCCTGTGATCTGCGGAGAAGGGAAGGGTGGAAGCAGGATGGAAACAGGGAGGGAAGGAGAGGTGGATGGACAGAAGGAGGATAAAAGCTTTTCCAGTTACATCTAAGTCCCATGGCGAGGAGCTGAAATGGGTGCAACAGATCATGCACTGGGATGGCACGCACGTGTGAGCAGGCACCTCTGTAGCTGAGACAGTGAGGTGTCCCCAGCTGGTGGGTCCAAGTCCAACCAGCCAGCATGGGATACCTAACCACAGCCAGCTGGGAGCTTCTAGACCCATTTGTTAGGTGGGTGATGTTATGTCATACGCGCTGAGAGAGGGGAGGGGTGACCAAACCAAGGGGCACAAAGGGTCAACATTAGTGAACTGAAACGAGAAACATGATCAGAACATAAAAGTGATAGTTGAAATTTTACAAAAATTACACTCAGGGCAGTGTTGCGTTTAAAGGTTTTCACAGTCAGAATACCCTGCTTCTTTGCCAAGAATATTTACATTGAATTTGCAAATATGCTGTCATATCTCAACAAGATAAAACTAGTGAAATAAATCATACAACACCACTAGCAATTTTTGTGATGTGTTTTCCAGTACTACTGTGTTGCTTGTTTTCAGTGAATTGTCTGTTCAGAGCTATTGCATTGCAAACCTGACATTTTGTGAAACTGCTTCACGATTCTGTTAAATAGGAACAAGCAGAAGCCCAGAAAATTACCTGGCCAATTTAGAATGGGTGGCTGAGGTGACAAAAACAGAGCAAAAATTAAAATGAAAACTAACTAAAGCAATTTTCAGTACTTCACCAACACAGAGAGACAAAGGACACTTCTGTTACTGTGACTCAAATAAATTATAGAAACAGCTTCATTTTAAGCCAGCAAGTGTGACTGACCACAAAAGCAGATAATAATGGAATTTCTTCTAGACATAAGGCAGTCTGCTTTGAGAACCAAACCCGGAAATCTAGTGGTGATGGAACTGAAAAGGGTCTTTCAGAAAACAGTTTAATATGCTCCTGTCTTTCCATGTCCGTGACACTGCAGTTCCAGGCAGAGGAAAATGCAGCTCTGACAATCCCTAGCAGCAGCTGTGGCACGACCAGGGTCAGATCCAGAGCCATGATCCCTTGTGCCAAAAGATCCCAGAAGATGCCTCCAACTTCTCTAATACCTGTAGAGAAGGAACTATTTGTCACTGAAGGGACAATGTGTCTCAGGGGCAATGATTTTTTTTCCTACACCTTCTGAGATAAATGCCATCGATACTAAAATGATAAAGTAGGATGAAGGCACAAGACATATTTCACCTCCACCATAATGTTACGGGCAGACAGCTGAATTTTTATGCTGTGCCAACTATTTCAAATTTTCTTCCACAAAAATATGAGTGTATGGTGAGCAAAAACCAAAAACAAATCCCTTGATTCTCCACAAAAATCCCAAACTAGGATATTCTTCTCATCACTTTGTATGAGGTGTTTTTTCCCCATTGGGTTTTATGTTCATTTTGAAACATCTGAAATGCAGTTGAAAGCTTTTGGTACTAGAAACAATTTTGTTCTGGTAACAAACTTTGTTCAGAAACATAAAAGAGTGGGCAGAAGTAAACCTTCTCTGGTTAGGGAGCATTAAGAGCATTACAGAAACATCTAAGAACCTTGCAGGTATGGGAAAAAGCAGCGATACTAGGGACCACACTAGGACCATGGCTGCTGTGTGATTAATTACTCATAAAGGCTGAAAAGACAGGAGCGGATGAAGACTACAACCGAGACAGAAGAAGCTAAAGTACTCAAACCTGGTAGGGAACCTGATAACCTGATAACACAATTCTGCATGAAGTTACACTCATGCCTCACTGCGCTCAGTGCTCAATTCCAGCACTGCTGGGGATTTTTATTGTTGTAGATTTTATTCCCCACTCTAATTATAATGAATAAGGTGATGATTAATGCTGCAAAGCAAAGACTGATGTTCACTGCTGACACAACATCAGCATGTACATCCCTAAATCTGTCAATGAGGGACATGGTAAAATACAAGTGAGTGAATAGACTGATAATAAGAATATACTAAAACTAAAAAATGGGATTCAGAACCAAAACCTGTGACCCTACACAGATTTATCACACTGTGCTCACTTGTAAGACCTTCTTGTGGCTCATCTCTATTCCACAGATTCATCAAAATGACTGGGGAGATTTTCATATATACTGCAGGATCTATATTTCATTGCATGCATTTCATGGGTTATAGGTAAGTAACAGTTCAAGAAATGGTACACTATATCTGGGGTAAGAAGACTCATTTTGATAGAGTTTACTTAAAGCGAGACTTTGTACACCATCTTTTAATAGTCCCAAAAGATGAGTGTCCCGTCACCAAAATACTAAATGTTTTTACTAAAACTTTTATGATTCTTCAGATTAATCTTATCTCTCATCCTCAAATTTAAACAGACTTCTTCCCATTTTTTGGGGCATGTTAGGAAAACTAATGAAACTATAGACAAAGGTCTGAAAATCACATCCAGCAAACCCCTGTAAAATCTTGCATTTTTATTGGAATCTCAGCAAAATTCAGCAGCCCACTAAAATCCAAAAAAGAGCCACTACAGCTAGATAATTATATGGCTCTTCACTACCACAAAAATCCCTCTGTACCGTGCCTATTGGAAAAGATTGAAATCCTTCCTTCATCTCTAAGTGACACTAGATCAGGCACAAGCTGGAAAAAAAAAATCACGTAGCTCACAATGTTACACATCGTTTCATCCCTCTCTATGAGAGGGACTCAACAGAGGGCTCTCATTACAGCATTACTTAAAGCAGAAGCTACCAACCTCCTCTTTCTCCAGCTGTTTTTTGACCCACAAAAGCCTTTTCACAGGTGACCATCCCTCCAGGCTGATAATGCACCAGTGACTCCTCAGAAAGCAGCACCAAATGGTATATAAGCTCAGCTGTGAACTCATGCCCCGGTGCTTCAGACTGGGCTTTGCATTTATGTCCTATGCTGAAAGAGCTCCCTGAGACACACCGGAGGAAAATAGGCAGCGACTCCTGAAGAGCAGTGAGCACTCTGGAAATGTTTCTTCAGTTCAGAAGCTTTGCTCATGTTGTCACCTATCCCACTTATTTTAATGCCTTTAATCATGCTGTGAAATGCAGTCTCTTACATGTCACATTAGTTCTCAGGGAAAATCTAAACTCTAAAAGCAGCTCTCAAAAAGCCTGTAGCCTATTTTAGACTGTAGATCTCTTTCCTCCATCTAGACTTCCCTTCCTCTCAGATCAAGCTGTAAACTCCTGAGGAGCCCTGTTTGTCTGGTGCCCCAGAGCAACATCCCAGCCCCCAGCACCAGCGTTCAGAAATAGCAAGAACCCTTGGAAATACTGCTCTTACTTCAGGTCCATGGTACGCTTCCAATTCTCACGAGGATTTCTTACCACAGCCAGCACATCCTCCAGTTATCACTTTGGTATTCTTTAATGTCATTAGCATTTAAAAGCATTATTAAGTAATGCAGCAAGTTTGAAAGATGCATGTGCCATTTCAGTGGTTTGTGATGAGGGGGCCAGGGATGGCTGCAGGTCCTGGGGAAAACAACCTGGATGTTCATCCTCCCCACTGCCTTCCACCACACATCCCGCCCTTCCCCGTCCCACACCTAACCCCTTCCATTTTCTGGAGGTACCTTGAGCCACCATCACGGGCACCAAGTGGACTGGCTGGATGGCACCAAGGAACCCATCCTGGCCACGGTGCCAGCAGCAGGCCCTGACTGTGGATACTGACGTGCTGCTGGTGGCAGGGATGGCTGGATGCATACAGCACACTCTGGAAAACTGTCGCAAACCATAAACGCGGCACCAAACACCAGCTAAGGCTGCCTGTAATTCCTCAGCAACAACAAACACGTGGGATGGCGGCCACACAATCCACACAGGCAAGGAATTACCTTGAGAGTTTAAGCATCTGTGCACAGAGCAGGCCCTACCGCCCACGCGCAGAGGTAGCCAAAATATTATTTAGGAAACAATCAGGCTTAGCTATTTGGGCACTCTGGGTTTTTATAAGTCACCAGCAAGAGGCTACCCCTGCTTCTGCAACGCTTGTGGTGCCAGAAGATTCCTCGCTGGTCCTTGAATCATAGAATCATAGAATCATTGAGGTTGGAAGAGACCCTTGGGATCATCAAGTCCAACCATCTACCCTACTCTACAAAGTCCTCCCCTACACCATATCCCTCAGTACCACATCTAAATGTCCCTTAAACACATCCAGGGACGGTGACTCAACCACCTCCCTGGGCAGCCTATTCCAATGCCCGACCACTCTTTCAGTGAAAAATTCCTTCCTAATGTTCAATCTAAACCTACCCTGTTGGAGCTTGAAACCGTTCCCTCTCGTTCTGTCGTTAATCACCTGTGAGAAGAGACCAGCACCAACCTCTCTACAGTGTCCTTTCAAGTAGTTGTAGAGAGTGATGAGGTCTCCCCTCAGCCTCCTCTTCCTCATACTAAACAGTCCCAGCTCCTTCAGCCGCTCTTCATATGATTTGTCTTCCATGAAGGCTCAATATGTGTGTAATATAAGGTATTTCGTAACTGCAGAGCGGTGGCCTACCTCGAGGCTGTTTCCCAGGAGCAGGCCGTTTGCCACCACATAAGTTTGCACCGGCGGCCCGTTAGTGCTGTACACCATTCCAGCTTTGGTTTTTTCTTTTTTTTTTTAAGACAATATTATCAGTTTGTGCACCGAGCAGCAGAAATTTTGTGGGAGGAGGACATCTAGTGGCGCGATACATCTTTACCTGCTTCGCTGGTTTCCTCCACAGCCGAGCCAGAGACCTGCTGAGTTACAGAGGATTTGAAGAGAATTAAAAGTGTGCGGGTGTCCAGCCGATTTCGCTAGAAAATACTAGACCTGGGGATTTGATGACAGCATCCAAAAAAAAAAAAACCACAAAAAAAAACCCAGCAGCAATTTAACCACATAACTCTGAAATCAACCTCCTTGAAATTAAACGTTGCAAAGGTTTAGTGATTATTGCCACACCTCTTACCTACAGCGATGCCGTCTCCAAATCTGAGTTTATACTGGCACTAATGGCCACCTACACAATTCATGCAGAATGACCATTAAAATCAGGATACATTTAGCAGCAAAAGCTTCCCATTGAACTGCATAGATGCTCTGCATGGCAGCAACTCTGAAATACAGTGTTAGTTCTCTTTTTAAATTATTTTTTAAATAAGTTATTTTTTTTTATTCTTCTTATTACATCTCAAACTGATAAAAATCACACTAGTTACTCTGCATTGTAAATCACCTGAATGAAGGTTCTATAAGTGAAACACTGGAAATTCAAAACCAGAGACAGACATATACAATAACAACCACAATAGTCATTGTTAGTACACACTCTTGAACTGAATAGTTCCTGGAGAAAAAAATGCCATATATCACCAATGTAAAACAAAGATCAGTATAAAAGTCATGTGAAAACATTAACATCTGCATTTATACTGTTTCCAGAGTCATATCAAAATATCTGTTAAATATTTTTCAGAAAAAAACCCAACAAAATTATTATGGTAAAATAATAAAATGATTAAGGAAAAGAGTCAGTCAACCATTTACAAGAGAAAAAAAAATACATTGTTGAAGATGTTGGTTAAATAACAACCAATGTATTTTCACAGCCATAGAGAAAATCTACAAAGACATAGATTTGCTTATATATATTTCTTTGTTGTTTTGTAGTTTGGGGGCTAAAATTAGCTGCACCAGTTAGGTGCATCTTGAAGATGCACCTGGTTTTTGTATTATACTAGCAGTATAAATAGCATGTCCTGTGAAATCCACTTCCGTGCCTGATACAGAAGGATTATCTTCGAAGGATATTGCCAAAAATGCACTTGCACTGTAGAGGAAACAATATTTGTTCATCGAGGTTACTTTCTTGATTGAGGTGTATAACAAAGAAAACATCTGCAGCCAGGATAGCTTCTGATTTCAGCTTTTGTAGGTATATGCATTGGACAATATCTCCATAATTCATATTACTAGCATTACAGAAAGAAATTATGACTAAAAAAGTAATAAGAATTTCGTGTTTAGGAAGCAAATCCTGGAAAAACCAAACCATACCAGAAATACCAGAACATACAGGCATGATGCTACTAGCAAGCATCTCCCTAGCCTGGGTATTGCCACCTCATACTGTGTTTTGCAGAGCAGACACATTCTCAGGAAGCTCATGATCGAGTAGGAAATAATGAGGTAACCACTGAGTCTGACCAGCCTCTCTATGGTAAGCTCAACTTCTCCTGCACAACTTCAGTTTGGGAGGAAAAAAACCCTCCTAACTGCATTCTGTTCTTTGTGAATGTGTTTACACTAAACTGGTAACTGTCTGGGGGGCAGTTATGTCTGGGTGCTACAGGCAAATACCAGTATTAGCAAATCTCAAAGTCACGGGGCACATCCAGAAGAATTAAAAAGTTTGTTCGAATCATACTGAGTAATCACATCCCTGACCCTGGACTGGAACTCCACATTTGTACTAGAAAAAAAACTAAACTCAAAATGTACTATTTTCAAGTCCTATACTGTATGAACTTTATAAACCTAGATATTCATGGATAATATCAGAAGAAATAAAAAGTCATATCAAAGCAAGAAATTACCTTCTATTTACTTTTACAAAGTAGTTTGCTTTTCAACATGTTATTTATCAAATCTTTTACTGATTTTAATTACTGTCTTCATACTCAGAATATCTTCTATTTCCGCAAATAGCAAAATTTTAACTGGAACAGAAATATTTGTTGTATTTTGTTTCAAGTCATACACTGAAAGAATTAGGAAATATATTTTCAGTAGAAATAAAGTCAGATAAAAAGAAAACCCTTCTTTTATCCCACTGCAAAGCCCAAAGGAACATTTTTTCTCTATTTATACTACTGGAACTTATTAACCTGGAGACTGTCTAAAGACATCCTTAAGGAAATCAGTTGAATTTCATAATATTGCCTATTGTTGCATTTCCTCAATAATTAATACTGGTACACAAAGCATTTGACCATTTTATATGTAGAGAAAATTACTCTAAGTTTAGTCTAAAAGACTAAAATTGTTTCATTTTGCTAACACAGTCCACTGAAGTTGACAGCAGCAAGAATACTGAGCAACTTTTTAAGGAATAGTAATACTGGGTGCCTTTCAGTCTTATTACCATAAATTATTCTTAAACTCCATTGATTATTGAAATAAAAATTCCATTTCCCTTACACATTGACAATTTCTCTCAGGGAGAAGGGAAGTTTCTTTGTCATGCAGAAAAATTTCATTCCAAAGTTTTGTAAACAAAATTGGCGTTGACATTGCTGTGATTATTACAGTCAAGCTTCTGATTTTTAATATTTTCAACCTGACAGATTTATTTCTTCTCAAATAAAAAAAAAAATCCTTCTTAGAATAAAAACATATAGCTTCCTTATATTTCCTGATTCTGAAAATTACCAGGTGCCAAGCTGTGAACATAAGGAAATTGAAGACCCTTGAGGGTGACCTTAAGAACCACAAAGGTGGGGAATTGTGATATAGTGGTTTAGGCAATTTCATTGCAGCTGCTTGGCGCTAGAAAAATGAGAAATGGGTTTTCTATTACTAAATATAATGAATTCCCTTTCTGTCCTGTCACAAATTGTCAAACTTCATTAATGAGAAGAAAGATGTGGTGCATACATATATAAAGGATAATATGAATATACATATTTAAAATGGAGAAACGCTGCATATTGGTACAGGAGGATTCTTTCTCTCCATCATATTGCATAATTCTTTCTAAATAAGATATTTCAAAATTAGCCGATGCAGCAAAGTAACACAACTTCAATATCTTCAAAGCAATTTGCTATTATTTGCAAAAAATGGCTAAATGCTTTTCAGGTACATAGATGCAGCTTGGTAGCTGTATTTCAGAACATTATTTAAACCTCATTTAACTTTAAAGCTGTGGGTATCAAATGGAACAAGGCAACTTCTTTTAGTTAGAATCTTGCTGAATCAGAGTATAAAATACACCATTTAATAAGAACTTTTAATTATCTTTGCAATAACATTAAATTCAGTATGTCTCAGTTTGATTTTGAGGAAAGCAATCCTCAGCCTTTTATTCTTTCGTGCAATCTATGAATAAATGTATTGCCAATAAGAAATGCTCAGATTTCACTTTGATAATCACTGTAAAATACTCAAAAATACAATTTAATTTGAAAATGAAATTGAAGGAACACACCTCATGCAAATTTTGATTGATTCCCAGCCTTAAGCCTAGACTTCTGCTGGTTAGACTATTCTGGGGATGAAGGAGATGACCAGAATCATCCAGGTCCCTACATCTGCATATTCCATAGAGCTCTCTTAGCCCAGCAGATACCTTGAGGGACAATATGAGATTACACAAATCCTACAGGCAGGATGAGTTCCTCTGCAACCCACAACCCTTTCTGGCACAAGACTCAACTTACATTTCTCAACTTTAGCAAGAACAAATTATACCTATAATTTCCGGAACTTAGAAGCAGTATTTAGACTTCTGCAGTTACAGAAATGAAGCATGTCATACACTTCTACGTATGGCAAGTAAAGCATGATGGATTTCTTCTGTACAAAACTGTACAAAAAAAAAGGATGCCAGTAGTTGAGCAACTTGAGCACATCAAATGTCAGAGTAGGATAAGTGCTTCATAGTAATTCAAAATATCCTACTAATAGGAAATCTGAATATGTAAGCTCTGGACCAGAGGCAGCAGAGAAGCCTTACCATCTGAAAAAGATTTTTTCTTTATTCTTCACTGGGGTAGACCACCATAGCTCATTTGCAGTATGTTCTAAGAAACCCTGCAGCCCCAGGTCTTGTATCACTGTGTTCTGGTCACGTCCTCTCCTCCAAAAGACCCTGCTCACAAAGTACCAGCTCTTGAGGTTTGCTGAAAGTATCTGAAAGTGAGGACTTTTTTCTTTCTGAGCTGTTCTGCAATCACAAACTCCACAGGAGGCTGTGTCCCTGTATCTAACCTCTTTACTCACTACCCTAATCCTCCATAACATTAATTAGATTGATGCTGTATTAGAAAGGAATTTTTTTTTTTTTGTCTTCTCTGCAGTTGCCTCAGAAGTGTCAAAGCTACATCAAACCTGATCATTGGATGTGCTCCATGGTCTCCCTCAGGGCTTGAAAAGTCCATCTGTCCTCAGCCTACACATCCAACCTTTCTTCCAGCGGAAACCAAGGCAGAACAGACACAGCAGGGAGTTGTTCAGAGGCACCCAGCTGTTAGTTGTGTGCCAGGTCAGTGCAGCAGCCTTCCAGTTTAAACATAGCCAAGGGGCTTTTGCAAATTACTTATCCCTCAGAAATATTGATCTAGTACTTTTCCCTCTGTTATATGCTTAGATCACCGCTCTGTCACATTTATGCAAGACACGCTCATTTTTGGTGCTTACTTGGCAATCCTGCATTTGAGAGACAGACTAGAAAATTTGGTGAAGTTCTGGAAATTAAAACAGAAATAGAATATTTGCACACAGTAATAAAGAGGAAATCTAAATTTCAGTTCTGCAGTGAAAGGTTATTCCATCTTCCTGAAGTATACAGGAGTCCATTGCTGTTTGTGCCCACACTTCACCTTACAATGCTTTTTTAAGCAAAGCAGGCTTAATTATCTAAATAAATGTGAATTGAGTTAGAATGTATATAACATCAGGTACTTGTCACACATGGCTAGCAATGTCGGAGACATCACACAAATAAATGCAGTTATACAGGTCTGAGAAAGGGAAGACACCTCCCCAATAAATCCAGTTGAAGTCACCAGGAACTCTGCTAAAATTAACAGAATTAAAAAGTAGTGAAATCAGGATCTATTAACAGTAAATTATTTGTTCTCAGAGTAAATGTCCTTAGGAAACCAAAGATGTCTCACTATTAATTTTTAAGAGCGGCTGTTGTTTGGTCCTTCTGTTTTTCACATACTCATGAAACTGGAATTAGTCCTTTTAACTGAAGGTACCAGCTGAGATTCTCACCTGGTGCAGTATCACAAAAAGCACTAAATCCCATTTAAAAATTACTACCTATCAATATTAGGGGAATTGGATTTACTTATATTATGATTATAAAGCAGTAGTATAGCAACTGTCTTGCATGCAATTGTACGCATACAAACAGAAACAGCAGCAGCTGCTGTCAGTGTCAAAGTTATTTTCAGAGGTGCCTCACTCTTATCCATAGAGACCTCTAGTGGGAAAAGAGCTGCAAGGCTTCAGTTTCTCCCAAGACAGTGAAAATTGCAGAATCTTAATTTTTTTAATGGATCTGCTAACCCATCAGCACTTTAAACGGATCACTGCTTTTTAGCATCATGAGTTCGAAAGAGCAGTGAAGGAGAAGCACCAGGTGATGGGCAGAAGTCGGCAGATGGTACTGGTGGTACACCGATGCCCGCAAGGTGGTTCTTCCCAGCAGCTGGGCTCTGATCCTCAGTCTGCCCAGTAGCTAGTGCCTGGATCCCAGTATCCCCCCCCTTGCTGGCACCTGGACACAGGAGACCCCAAGGCCACAGCCACGCTCCAGTTGCTGGTACAGACCATTTCACCAGCACGCACGCTTGCACATGTGCAGACCCAGAGCTGGCCAGGACTGCCCTGGTCCTGCAGTAGCCACACACATGCATTAGGGTCCTGCAGACCCTACAGTCTCTCCAGGAGCTGGCTGGGGCTCTTCTGGTACCAAGTAGCCCACTCCACTGTGGTGTCACCTTTAAAGACACCCACAGCTCCTAGGCTATTTCACCAACTCCCTGGCTGGTCACCCTTGATCTATGCTAGTGCTCACACACTGACTTGGACATCCATGCTCCCTCCAGCCGCTGGCACCAGGGAACACAAACCCTTGTGGCTCATTGTCCTGCTCCAGGGGCTGGCACTTGACTTCAGTCGCTATGGTCTCTCCAGTGGCTGGTACTCAGGCACAGGGGCAACTCTGTCCTGTGGTCTGATTCCAGTCCCTGTCACCCAGACTCCCCATCTTCCCTGGACTGAGAGAGTCCCTCATCCAGTAAAAGTGTTAGGGATTTAATAAGAAGACAGGAGAGACTGCACTGATCAGGTGCAGGGCATGGCCAGAGAAGCATACGTGCAACCAGCCCTTTTACTCCTTTATCCCTGTTTTCTTCACACTTGTTCCTCCCCTAATCATCTAAATCTCTCCCTTTCATCACCTTTAGTTTCTGCCCTAATCATCCCATAATAAGTCCTGGCAATCACAAACTGTTTTTGCCTTCCATTCCATAACACGTCCCATTTCTCTAGGTAGCAACCTCCTTAGTCCAAAAGGTGCTCCAGGGCTGACTCCTAGTGGTGGGTGTCACACCTGGGACACTGGGGCTGAAGCTCCTGGGGCAGCCCTGGGACAGAACAGGCAGGGTGCCTCCTCCTCTGAATCTGCAGTTTGGGTTCCTGTCTGCCTTTGTGTATCCCTGTGTTCCTCTGGGCTTGGGGAGATGGGCCTTTGATGGGCTGATGGCTCCTCTGAGGGGCCTGGGAGACACCCAGCAGGGTATTATTTGGGTCTTCCCCCCCGCCCCCCCCGCCCCGATTGTCTCCCTCTGCTTCTTTGTGGGTGTGCATGGGAGCTTTTATCACATAACCTAAAGGACAGTACATTTATACTTTGATTATATTTAGAATGACTTATAAATGTAATGTCTCATTATAGTCTATTTTAGAAATATCAAAATCAGTGTTGTCAGAATTTCCTTCACTTTTTTCAAAAATGCCTACATTAAAATCAAATAAAAGTTCAGCCTGAATTTGTCAAAAACATAAAAAGAACTTTAGTTACAGCACACCACATTTCTTAAATGGAGTGTTTTGCTTATTTCAAAATACCTCATTCAAAACACCTCGTTCAAAACAAATACCTTGTTTGGAACTCATCAGATATGCAAATCTGAAAAAAAAAACCCAAACCATTTCCCCCATTTTTCCCCATTTTTTTTTTTTTTTTCAATTCAAGCAAGTGAACCAAGAGGAGATCTTGCAACCCTTCCTGAACACGTCCCATCTTGGTTGCATGATATCCTCCAGCAACAACGAGACTCTCCACTGGGCAGCAAGGGCTGAGACCCCACAGCCTGGAAACAATTTCTACATGGAAACAATGTTCTGCAAAATCCTGTTCACTACAGCAAAAATAGTGCTTCAGGTGAAAACCAATAGGCACTTTTTCTTTTTGTCAAAGTTCTCATGTTAAACCAAACCAGTCCCACATATAGTTAAAAACAGAACAAGCAGTGTAAACGCAGAACTATAAATATTAATGAAATTTTGTATCAAACTGTGTGCCCAGAGAACAAGCACGGAAGACTGATTTTGTTTCCTGTGGATTTTCATAGTAATAAAAATTTGTGTTATTTTCATCAAAGCATGGCATAGCTCTGGGATGTCACAAATAACAGTTCTATAAAATGGAAACTGCATCATGTAACTAATAAACCACCTCACTCAGAACTGCCAGGTTGTAGCTCATTTTAGCTGGTATGATTAAAGAAATGTATGGGGACTTTTAACAGAATGGGGTCTTACTAACGATTAAATGTTGCACAGACTTTGATCCAGGTTTATTTTTGTTTGGTTTTTGTTTTTTTTTTTAATTATTGTTGGTACAGTGTGGTGTATTTCACTGACTAGTTATCACAAAATCACCCCCAGATTAGCTTCAGACTCTGTAGCAGCTTTCTTCTACTGTCTCACCTGAGCATGGGGGACTTTTTCAAGACCTGGGGTTATTTCAGCTGACCTGACAGCCTCTTAGCTGCACCAAGAGTATAAAATCATCTTTTATGACTGAGAGGCAGCGAGTGGGCAGAAGTAGTTTCCTATAGGAACAGTCAGCCTCAGGAGCAGCAAGATTGATGGCTGGTATTAACCGTAAAGATAAACCCAAGGCAGGGTGCCAAGCATTATACAACTTGCATGACATGCGTTTGGTAGCTCTGTCCCAAAGGTCACCTGAGATCTCATATATCTTACCGTGCTGTGGCTAGACAGCTGCAGTTTTTCTCTTACCGCACAAGCCCGATGGGCAGATTTTTTGAACAGGTAATATTTTGTATTTGCTTGCGTTGTCTCATAAAAGAAGCTCAGGAAGCAATCAAAATTTCTGGCTGGGAGACATCCAACCTGAAGTGGAGAGAGAGTGGGGAGAAACTGGTAAAACTGATGAAAACATCCCAGGCTTACCTATGCCACAGGATAATATTTAAGAGACCAGACAGAAGCGTTGTACTCCTTCAATACCAGGTATATGCATACCTATTCTAGTAGGTGACTGTTGAAGACCTTTAGGTTGGGCAGGACTTATATTTTGTTTTTTAAAATAAGTGTTATACCACGCAGGAAGAATTAAGAGTCCTAACTGTATTTCTTTTCTGTGGTCCTAAAACCTAACCTGTCCCTGAGAAGCCTGGTGCTAGGCAACTTCTTTGTACTTGCCTCCTGGTAATGAATTACGCCCACCTGAGGAGACAGCCAACAATTCTTCGTTGTCAGTCATGACAAAAGCGGTCACAGTTTGTGTGCTGCGTATCGAATCCCATATGATATACTTTCCCCTTCGCAACTGATTTACAGGATAAACAAGCACATGGAACACACAGTAAGTTTTTTAAAAAAATTAATAAATGAATCAACCTGTCTCACTTCTTGGAGCCCTTCACAAAGCAGAAAGCATCTGAAATGTGCAATAAAGTTACTACAAAATGCATCACACACACGTACATCTACTGAATTATATGTTTGTATTATCACACTACTTCAGTAAGCCCTAATTGTAAATCATGACAAGCCACTTCAATCAACATGATATAAATGAAAAAATTACACTATTCCAGTGCAATTTGAGAAACATCTCAGAAGTAGAATGCAACAAGTGGTTATAAGCATCTTCCCTACAGCTTAAATTATAAAAGTATAATTTTGCTGCACTTATAAAATTATGTTAACCTAGTTTTTAGAAGTCAAATATGCTGCACTTGTGATGTAAACCTGTGTTTTAGAAGTGAGGAGCTGAAATACAGTATGTACAAGAAACTTTGGGCAACTAAGCCAGCCCTCAAGAATTTCTGATTATTCTGTATCTAAAAAGCTAAACCACTTTTTCTCTTGCAAGTATTTCATTGTGCAGTACCAACGTGCCTTCGTTGCATGTCCCAGAAGATGGCAGCAGTCACACAGTAGTTCATGGATTTAGAGACGCTGTTTGCTTCCAAGGCTAGTTGTGCTTTTTTACAGATAATTTTCTCTGTTTAACCATTAAAGAAGCAAATATCCCTTATCACGACTTTGCTGCTAACATGCAGTTTGCACCTGACAATTTACTACCTATTCACAGTTTTTAAATTCATTTTAAATGAAACTAAAACCATTTGTATTAAAACACTTTATTAATGGCCTTCTGAAAGCACATGCAATACTATTTAATAGTGCTGAGGAGATATTAAAAAATATTAAAACCTCTGTGCTTCATCTTAAACATCAGATTCTGTTCCTCCAGCTCTTCTATAGGGGTTTAAGAGAAGCCTGAGAGAATTATGAATACCTAATAAAAAAACATTTTCTCAGATTTGCAGTGAAAAAGCAGGCACTTTGTTTAAACAAAGCTAGTTGGTGTTTTTTTTTTAAAGGGGAATAGTTTAGATTAACACAGTATCACGATTTTCCATGTTTGGAAAGAAGGAATAAAATGTTCATTCCGTGTATGACCTGTAACTAATTATGACAATTTTAGCACTGCTTCTATTTCACCAGTGATAACGATTCACACTGAATGCTACAGAAGAAAGGGGACTCCAGACAGTTAGCATGGCTTGACCCTGCACTTTTTCCACACCAGACAGACTCAAAAGGAGAAAGGACAGTTTTTCTCCTAAAATCACAGAGTGACAGGGTAGGAATGAATCCCCTTGGGTGAATTTACTCAGAGTTGCATACAGGATATTTTCAGTTACTGTCTGGCACACCGTGAAAGAGCAGTGGAAAGGAAAAAACGAAATGAAAAACAAATTCCTGGTAGATCGTGTAACACACAAAGTGATCATTTAATTTCTACTCATGGTTTCATCAGGAAGTGAAACTCTCATCACATATTTTCAAAGCATCTTTGCAAAACTGGGAATCCTTCCTGCAACAGAGAATGTGAGTTCTGCTGAGCCCAGCCTAAACAGAACCCAGCAGCCGTGCAATGCTGGGAAAGGTCTTGCGCATCCCCATGCACTTCTCCTGGTCGATGAGGAGTGAGTTGGCTTTGACGGCCAGCTCATACTGCAAGATCGACTTGGCATGAAACAGCATTTGCAAGTTTTCCTCGGTGGCTCTCAGCCGCTGCTCAAGGATCTGGACCGTCTCATCGATTTTGTGGACCTCGTTGACAAGGCTGGAAAACAGCAAGGAACCCTTGTTACCAGTTCCACACAGGGGTGGTTTCTAGCATAGAATCATAGAATCGTTTTGGTTAAAAGAGACCTTTAAGATCATCAAGTTCAACTGTTACCCTAGCACTGCCAAGTTACCGCTAAACCACGTCCCTCAGCACTACATCCGCCTGTCTCTTAAATACCTCCAGGGATGGTGACTTAACCACGTCCCCAGGCAGCCTGTTCCAACGTTTGATAATCCTTTTGGTGAAGAATTTTTCCCTATTATCCCATCTAAATCTTCCCTGGTGCAACTTGAGGCCATTTCCTCCTGTCCTATTGATTGTCATTTGGGAGAAGAGACAAATAGTCACCATGCTACACCCTCCTTTCAGGTAGTTGTAGAAAATTATAAGGTCTCGCCTCAGCCTCCTTTTCTCCAGACTAAACAACCCCAGTTCCCTCAGCTGCTCCTCATAAGACTTGTTCTCCAGACCCCTCACCGGCTTCATTGCCCTTCTCTGGACATGCTCTAGCACCTCAATGTCTTTCTTGTAGTGAGGGTCCCAAAACCAAACACAGTACTCAAGGTGCAGCCTCACCAGGGCTGAGTACAGGGGGACGATCACTCCCCTACTCCTGCTGGGCCACACTTTTTCTAATTTGAGCCAGGATGCTATTGATCTTCTTGGCCACTTGGGCACACTTGGCCTTGTTGAACTTCATACCATTGGCCTTAGCCCATTGATCCAGCCTGTCCAAATTTTTCCATACAGCCATCCTGTCTCAGGCAGATCAACACTCCCACCCAACCTGGTGTCGTCTGCAAACTTCCTGAGAGTGCACTCAATCCCTTCCTCCAGATCACTGATGAAAATATTAAACAGAACTGGCCCCACTACTGAGCCCTGGGGAATACCACTTCTGACCAGCCACCAACTGGATTTAACACCATTTACCACAACTCTTTAGGCCTGGTCATCTAACCAGTTTATAACCCAGTGAAGCGTACACCCTTCCAGGCCAGGAGCAGCCAGTTTCTCCAGGAGAATGCTATGGGAAACAGTGTCAAAAGCATTGCTAAAGCAATTACTTGGGCATAGTATTACCCACTTCAGCGTGCTCAGACTAACTCGGGCTCCCTGTTTCTGGCAGATGCATGGGAAAGCTGAGGGTAGAGCTCTTGTGGACCTCAGCAGTGAGGCATGGTAATGTCTGCTCGAAAGCTTTGGCGGTGTGCAGGCATGTCTCCCAGAGCAGCTTGTGCCACCAAGAAGAGGGATGACCAGCTTGGTTTCCTGTTCCTGTTTGGTTTTGCAGGTTTTTTGGTTCCCCCTCCTGGATTTCCCTGTGCAGGGGTCCTCCCCACACCCACAGATGCGCACACAGCAAAAGAGGACAGCCAGGAGAGGAGAAAATTGAATGTGAAACAAGTGGAGGATGGAAAAAAAAATGGTGTGCGAGATGCGAAACAGGCTCTGGGGCTGGGTTTCAATTGCTTTTAAAAGGCTTCACCTGGAGACTTGTCCAATGGGCACCCAGAAGTAGGCGTGAAGTTCGGGGTGCCTTGCAGGGGGTGATGCTGGGCACTCAGGGCAGCCTGCTCCTCCACAGCCCCTCGGGGTGCAAACCCACAGAGCTCACTATGTCCTGGAAGGGTTTCCAGTGTCCCCAGAGGAAGTGAGGTCAGCCCCTACTGCTTCTCCATGCACCATAGGGTGAACCCTTTCTTGCGGTTCTCCAAAAGGAAGGACCTAAGTGCTCTCAGCGCGAACCTCTTGGAAAGTAAAAGGCTTGTCCTTCAAAACTGAGCTCATCCAACCTCTGGGAAACAGGCAGCAGAGAAAAGGAGGTTTACCCGAGTGGGAAAAATCCAGCTTCTCATGGGGCCATCATGTACAGCCTCCTTTGTGGGTGCAGAGCTTTCCCAGTACCCAAAGGCTGCTCATTGCTTTTGATTAGAGCAGTGCACTTATGGAAGGACTAATCAGGAAAAAAAACCCATGATTAATTTTGTCATCCAAAGATGCTCCTGAGTGCTAACACCCACAACTCCTCAAGGACCCTGCCGGCCCCTTGCTCCTGCCTTACCAGAACTGGGCAGTGTCCCGGCACAGCTCCATGTTTGGTCTCCGTGTGCGCTCATCCAGCCGGGTCTGAGCCACTTTGAATGGAGGCCCTTGGTTCCTCATGGCTTTTTGAATGGCTTCTATGTTCATCTCCATCTGGAAGATTTCCTGCAGTGTCTGGTGTAAAAAAGAAACACATGCATAAATGAAAAATATGTTCTCAAGTGATAACGTAATTTCCCTTTTCTCCTGTCCATCTGCAGAAAAAAAAAAGGTCAACAAGCAGGCCCTGTGCTCAGACCACTGTCACTCTGCCATATATCGAGGCCCAGATCCAGCAGCAATTTCTCTTCAGGGGAAAGCCTGTCTTTGCTGTTGCTGTCACATCAGAGAAAGGTTTGGACCGGTGACGGACATATTGAATTACCAGCTTCCCAAAGATATTGCTTGCAGGATCGTCCATCAGTAGCAACTAAGAGAGGGAAGGTTTTTCATGGATCCTCACTGAAAGATGTGGAATCAGCCCACAATGCTGCGTGCCCAGTATCCCCTAAGATAATCAATAGTATTTCTTATCTCTCGGACCCACCAGTCCGAACCAGGTGCCCATCACTGATCTCCACTTCCTCTGCTTGGCAGAGCAAACACAAGGATACCTGTGCAGCAACCACACAGCACTGAGACGGAAAACTTGTCCTTGGAGGAGATGCAAGCCTGCGAACCCCCAAGCAAGAGGCCCAGCAAAGACTTTCTGCAGGGCAGTCAGCGCTTCTGGAATAACTCCTAGGAGAGGCAATCAGCATTGGCATTTTCTGCTGGAAATCCCTGTGCTCCCAGGCTGTCAGCTGGGATGCACTAGCAAAAGACAGCATCCCTTGAGATGAAATTACAGTGCCAACTCCTCCTGCTCCAAGAAGAAAGTCCCCAGGACTTGGAGTTTCAAACAGAAAATGATACTATAAACAGCTTCTTGCAGTGACTGTTACTCTGCTTGGGCCAGGTCTGTGTGGAAGGTTCTGCTTTGGAGGTGTCCCTGGGAAGTGACAGTGTCGCAACAAAAGGTCTACCTTGGCCAGGTGGGTCTGAATCTTGCTCTTGGCTTCGGCTGTCTCAGCGATGCGGTTGCTGAAGGCGACGTTCACCCTGCTGAACTGGCACCGCATCTCGTTGGCTGTCACCACCAGCAGGTTCTCGCTGCTGTCCCGCAGCTTGGCGGAGGCTGCCCGTTCGCTCTGGGAGCGGAGGATGTTGTCGTCCGTGAACTTGGCCCATGATTCCGGCACCGAGATCCTGGGGGGAAGGAGGAAGGAGAGGCCCCTGGTAAGCCCGTGCTGCTGAAGCTGGACATGGGCAGGCATGGACCACCCTGTTGGACCTTCAACATGCAAATAACAGCCATCGGTGGGGATGTACCGGTGGAACGGCTTCCTCCCCAATCCACTTCCCCACAGCTCCCACCTGGGCAGCTCTGTCCCCCCATGACCCAGGGAGCAGCTTGGATAAAAGGTACTTAAATCTATGCTTTTTATTTGACCATAGGTCATGATTGAACCCCAGCCAGCAGCTAGGCCCCTGCAGCCACTCACACAGTTCTCCTCCTTCCTCCCAGAAGGGCACAGAGAAGAAGGTGTAAAGGAGGGGAAAGGGAAGGAAAAAATCTTGTGTGTGGAGATAGACAGTTTAATAGAACAATAACAGAAAAGGAAAATAAGAATAAAAATAAGAATAAGAACAATAATTATTGGTGGAAAGAAATGGCCTTTGTGAGGCTGGTGACGCCAGGCACGATGGATGTGCCTTTTCAGCAGGATGGGGACAAGCAGCTCCCTGCCAGGAAGAGGCCCTGTGCATCCCAGAGACAGCTTGGTGCCGGTGTGCCGCCATGCACTCACGTGGCATCGACCCGCTCCACCCCTTGGTAGTAGCCAATGCCGTCGGAGGTGTTCCTCAGGTGGTAGCATTTGTCATCGATGTGGTGGGCCACCTGCTTGTTGGCCAGGTCCCTCTCCAGCTCGTGCTGGGCCACCCTGTTGGACCTTCAACATGCAAATAACAGCCATCGGTGGGGATGTACCGGTGGAACGGCTTCCTCCCCAATCCACTTCCCCACAGCTCCCACCTGGGCAGCTCTGTCCCCCCATGAGCATCACTGCCTGCTTCCCATGGAGCCTGTGTGGGTTTCACAGCTGTGGGGTGTGGGTAGAGGTCAGGGTCTGCTGGGGGTTCACATCACAACTGCAAATGCACATGAGCCCTACAGCATGAGATAAGGAGGTTCTCCTTACATGAGCTGGGCCTTTGCCATATCCAGGTACTGCTGCAACCTCTCCTGGCACGACCTGATGACATCGACTTCCTGGGCAAAGGCAAAACACAAACCCCATCATCAGTGTCCATACTCAATCATACTGCTCACACTCATCCCCTCAGACCTTCCCAACCCTCCACACAGCAAGAACTCGCCTGACAGTCTTTCTGCCCAAAGCAAACAGGCAGGGACGGGAGAAAGCGCCTCCAGCCCCGGGTGCACTCACTCAGGCAGCTGACCCAGAGCACGGTGACCAGGAGGGCAGAGAAGGGTGCTGTGGCCACAGTCATGGCTTTTGCATTCACTTTCAAGGTAGGTTGATAAGTATTTTTTCATCTTGACATCAGTGTCAAGCGCTGGTTAGTTCCACTGCACGGACAGGGACAGATCCTGACCTGGTCTGAACAGGCAGAGGCATTCCCTGCACCAGCAGCACTACACCCCTCCATCCCCAAATGAGCATCTGCCCTTTTTGCTCCCAAAATATTTTCTTCCACTGGAGAAATCTCATCCATATGGGACAAGAGGAGTTGGACTTGACTTCAGTGTAAAACCCCAGTCTGAATTTCTAAGGAACATTTAGCTTTTCAGTTTGAAAGCAGACTGTCTAAAGGCAGGCAGGACTGCCCATTCTTATAGTTTCTACAAAATCCGTTGCCTAAGCACACACAGCCTCAGTCCTTTGCGGCCACGCTGCCCTGAGCAAAGCAAAGCTGGGGGAGATGTGATCTCTTTTATTGGACCAACTAATAGAGTTGGGAAAACCAGGCAAGCCATTGGGCACACACTGCCTTCTCCATATCTGTGTGTGCATCTGTGAGTGTGAGATAGAGATATATGTATATGATACAGCTATAGAGATAGATCATATGTATGTGACATAGATCCATAGAGAACCTGTTCTGGCAGGGCTCCAAAAAGCAGGACAGTCTCACAGACTCCTTCAGGAGGGACAGAGGATCCCAATATGCTACACAAACACAGAGCTGGTCTTCAGCTATTCCTTCCTCTGTAAGGGCCAGTCTTACCCACGCTGCAGGGGTGTGCTGCTGCGTGGGGGAACACTGTCCCCTGGCCCAGCAGGTTTTGGGGGTTTGAAGAGCTGAGCACCTGACCAGCACTAAGGAGCCAGGTAGGGAACAAGGCTGAAAAGCCTCTTTAGGGCAGTTTAGGTAAAATTAGCTTTAACACATGATCTGAGCTGCCAAGCTTACTGTGAAGAGCTCTTTCTCCACGCTGTCATGGACTAGGTCGATGCCCATCCTCTTCTCCCGCTGAAGCAAGCACTCCTGAGCGATCTGTTGGGGACATGTCATCATTGTTGGCTGCAGGGGCAAGGTTCTCTGTAGGGACAGTTCCCAACTCAAGGAATGGAAGTAAAGAAATTCTAGGCAGGCACAGAGATGACAGCAGGGGAAAAAAGTGCCCAGGGTATCTGGTTTAGCAGACAATGAGCAGCTGAGCAGCAACACCTGCATTAAATCAACATGAGGGAGCACATATGTCCCCAATGCAACCACAGCTGAATTGAGGAACCTGTGTCAGCCTTGATGCTGACCTCGTGACAACCTTGTAGTAGGACATGGGCATTTGTCTCCCAAACCAGGATTTTGGACCTACCACTTATAAAAATATTTGGTTCTGATGGGTTCAGCATGTACCAATAGGGGATGCAGCAGATGGCAAGTGATTACTAACTTAATTAATGGTCTGTTCATAAAAAACTTTCTAGATGTTACAGAGCTGCAGTGAAACTTAATTAGACTTTTGAGTGGCTGCAGATGTTTCAGCAGTAGGCTACAGCTTGCAGCCCACTGGACACGGCGCTTACCTGGAGAAGGGGCTCTGTCTCGGCCAAGGCTTTCTCCAGTCTTTTCTTCACGTCTGTGAGGGCGTTGGTCTCCCTGATCATATCATCCAGCTCAAGGCAGAGCTCCGATTTCCAAAATCCAATGTCATTGGCACGTATTCCCACGCTTTTGGTGTTTTCTCCTTGTGTTTTCTCTGTCTGCTGATACTTATCCTCAATCATGTGGAAGGTATCAACTCTCAGACACTCCGCATCATGCTGGTAAGTCTCCGACTCTTTGTAGTTGCTCAGGTTGGACCTGTACCAGTCATCAGGGGTGTACCGGGTGATGAAGGTTGGTTTGTTGGAAACTAAAGGAAGCTTCTTGCTGGCAGTCATCCCCTGGAAACTTTTGGAAAAGGGAGCCAAAGTTTGGTTGATGGCAGCTGTTTTATAGTAAGTGCTGGACATCCAGGGGAGGCTGGAGTTCTGAGGCAACGGGTAGTAAGGAAAACGGTCCTTATAGCTTGAAGCCATGGCGCTGATGGCAGGCAGTAACTTGGTAGTTGTTGAGCGTGGGTGGGTGTATGTTGCCGTTAAGGGAGAACCAACAGGCTCCATTCTTGAACACTGCTATTCAGGTATGTGTCCTGCACAGAGGAGGAGACAGAAGACAACCTCACTCAGTAAGCTCCTGCGCTTAGCTTACTTGTTACAGCAACACATGCAACTTGTAACACAAACAGCGAAGGACACATTGCCTGTACAGGCCTAAAACTTTTTGAAGCAAATCCCTTCTGACAACATCCCAAGATTTTCCATATAGAAAAGGATTTGACTTTGTTGTTAGTATCTAGCGTCAGGCCTTGAAATGCGGAGAAAACTAAATCATGGCTGCTCAGGAGAATGACACATACTAGACCTCAATTTTCCTTAAATCTGTTACTTTTTCCTGCATTTCCAGCTGAAATAAAAGCCCCGGCACCCCCCTGGGGTAAGCCATCCCAGGGTGACGCTTTCTGTCATGCCTGAACATGGACACACGACGGGACATTTTGGGAATGATTAGGCAAAATACTTGCTTTTTTAGTCCTCCCCTCCCAGTTAAAGTACCTACTCACCCTTAGCTTCCAGAGGCTTGCAGGTGCCCGGGGGGAGCTGCTGCTGCTCACTGCTGTGCTCTTAGGTTTGGTGGCAGTATCCCCAGTGCTGTCTGTGACACAGAACCAGGGCAGCGTTGCCACGGGGACAGGGTGTGCAGTGACTGGGTTTGGCCTGGACAACTCTGTGCAGCCGCCATGGCAACCTGATGCAGCCATTGGGCAAGCTGGTGCTCTTGATGGGCAACCCGGGATCACCCCTGGACAAGAAAATACTGTACGAACTCACTGCCCTCAGTGGGAAACCCAGTGCCACCCCTGGGCAACTCAGTGCAGGCTCTGGGCAACCTAGTGCCTTTGCTGGGCAACTTGATCCCATCCCTGAACCACTGGTGCCATCAATGGGAACCCAGTACAGCCCTTAGGCACCCACTCCAGCTAACGCAAACCCAACTTTTGAAAACACCCATCAGGTCTGCTGTGAGCACCTCTGTCCCGCTGTATCCAGAGGAAACATTTTGACTGGCTTCATTTTACCGCTTTAAACTGTGAGCTATGTGGATGGCTCATCAAACACTTAGGCTGATACATCTGTCTTCTCATAGTCTCAGTTCCTTCTCATTTTCGCAGCTATTGCAGCCACCTACTGAGACTGGACCAAAACGTTTTACAGCTTCTCATGAGTGCAGTGACCACCCTGTCCCACCGCTCCTCTGCTCTCTGCATTGCGCACACACACACACACACGGAGCTGGCCTCCATGAGAAAGCCATGCCTCTGCTGCCAAAGATCTGACATAAAAAAGAACTCCAACGTTTCCTGTATACAAAGGTTACCACACTTTCATTTCGCTTTAAACACACGTCTTGCTTTTGCCGGGTGAAGAATCAGCTTCACCAAACTGAAATAAAAAGCTCAGCACACAAGTTGATTTTCTATAGCTAACCCAGAGAAAATAATTGCAATTAAAGCAAGCCAACCTCTGCCCCTCGACAGGACATGCACACACCCTTGGACCAGCCCTGCTCTCTGGTCCTTGCACTTTCCCAGCCTCCATCTACACCGGTTCTCCCTCCCTGCCCAGAGCTAATTGTGCTCAGGTGAATCACTGCATGATGAGGGACACCACTGATTGTTGTAAACAACCACACCATTTTTGAATTATTTGCTAAATTTAACCAAAACTCATTAGAGAATATTGCAAATGGCCCATGGGTGTTCTGCAAAGCATGCAGAACAGGACTTTCAGAGGAAGGAGTCATGAGCAGCACCCTGTAGAGGGACAGCAGAAGACATCAAAATGGAGGAAGCTTTAGTCCCACTGTAGTGTCTGGGGTGGATTTTAAAGTGAAGGGCTAATGAGGTACCTAAAACTGAACTGAGAAAGAAGATTTGAAACATATTACAGAGCCAAAATGGAAGAGCCCAAGGTAAAATGGTATATTCTTATTTTACATTAAAATGCTTAGAAAGTTGTATTAAAAGATATAATTTGACTTTTCCCAGAGTACTAGTATATAAAGATCTGAAATTACAGACTGATGGAAAAAGTAGAAGAGAAACTAAAAAGATGAAAATGAGCAATTAAGCTAAAAAAATACTTAACCTGCTGTCTGGCATTTACAGAATGTGACATAGTATATATTGATAAGTGCAATAGGACATTTTCCAAATATGCTGGAAGAGAAACGTGTGAGAGATTAAGCATTTCTGGCTTGAAACAGTAAAACATGCAACCTCATTAAATTAATCTTGTGACCTGGAACTTCATCATTCCTCTTTACTACTTAATGTCACTGAAAAAATTGTATATACAGATTTAAATAGACTGGCTTCACTCTGCTTAAAAATTCATTATTAAAAGTTCTGAAATTTTCCATTTATGCAGACTGTAAGACTTCCCCATGCCATGCATCTCGAAAAAGACAAGAAATGCAATGGACTTAGTGGTGAATGCTAAGAGTGAGTTTTACGATCAAATAAAGGAGGAAAGAAATTGGGAAAAAGAAAGCAAGAAAAAGGGAAAAAGGGAGGAAAAATATACCTACAAATGCCAAATTTCTTTTATCTAGATCAGTATGCCAAAATACTTTAGACTCTGAGGCATCTGTAATGTAAGGCTGGTACTCACTATGTGAGAGAAGGCTTGGCTACATCCCACTGGAAATCTGACCTGCTCCATTTCCATGGATATGACACCACTACCAACGCCAGCCAGTTCCAAAGGGAAAGCAAAAAACCCTCCTTCTTAATACTGTTTTCATCACTCAGTAAGCTCCTAGTGATTTGACATGTTTTAGGTAAAACATGATCTGTCTCTATTAAACCCACATTTATGAATTTAAATTATCATGTTGTTGCTACTACAATGATAAAAAAAATTAGTCACACTCTACTGAAGCTGATAAAAATGACTGTCACTTAGATAATTCTGCAAGAAACAATTTCCTCTTGTGCTTCACTGAGAGTTCAACAGAGTTTCTCTTGCTGAATGAACATTACTCATAATTCCAGACCAGGTGAAAACTTTTATCCTATTTAGTATGTTACGTGATTTTTCTATAATATAGAGTACTACATCTGGAGACAAGCTCTTTGGAGGGGATCTTGAGAGGTCTGAGGTGTGCAATCCAGCAGGTCGGTAGTTAAGCTGGGAAATCAACAATGCTAGGAAAAAAAAAAACAGGGCTGACCTGAAAAAATAAACTCAGCAAATGGGCATTGAGGTGCTGGAGCATGTTCAGAGAAAGGCAATGAAGCTGGTGAGGTGTCTAGAGCACAAGTCTTATGAGGAGCAGCTGAGGGAACTGGAGTTGTTTAGCTTTGAAAAAAGGAGGCTGAGGGGAGACCTTATTGCTTTCTACAACTACCTGAGAGGAGGTTGTAGTGAGTTGGGGCTGGTCTCTTCTTTCAAGTCACAAGCAATAGGACAAGAGGAAATGGCCTCAAGTTGCTCCAGGGGAGGTTTAGATGGGATATTAGGAAATATTCCTCACCAAAAGGGTTGACAAGCATTGAACAGCCTGCCCAGGGAAGGGATTGAGGTGGTTCAAAGACCTGTAGATGTGGTGCTCAGGGACATGGTTTAGCAGTGGACTTGGCAGTGCCAGGTTAACAGCTAGACTCACTGGGCTCAAAGGTCTTTTCCAATCCAAATTACTCTATGATTCTATGAAAAGAGACAAAATAAATGTATGAGGTTCATGGGTGGGGAGCCACAGGGGGGCCTTTGAGGAGAAGCTGGGGTTGCCCCATGCAGGACACAGCTGGTTCCAACAGCCCCGTTGCAGGGAAGGGCTGAGGGGAGCTGGTGGGACCACTGAAGGTGTTGTGCCCAAGTGTTTAAATATCTGCCTTCTTTGTTTCTCAATACCCAAATCAGTTATTATATATTTATGTTAATTGGAAATAATTAAGTTTAATTCCCCAATTCAAGTCTGGTTTGCCCATGACAACAGATACAGCTTTATTTAGATTAAAGATCAGTTAGTTGAATTATGTGGGATTTGGTTTGAATTTTATTTTTTACTCTAATGAGAATTTAGATTTGAGTTGCCTGGAACTGTCAGGATTGCTATTAATATCTTGCATTTGTATAGAGCTTTTCATACTGAAATATCCCAAAATATTTTACAAATTACAGCTACTGATCAGGCAGCTTCCTGTCAATTATAGCACATCCAGTAACAAAGAGTGAAGAATTATTTTAGCAATGGAAATGACAAGCACGTTTAATTACACATACATTTTTCAACTGCCTTTGGAAAAAACCCAAAACAGCTGACTGCCTTCCAGGAACAAGAATTCATCTCCAGAAAATTACCCCTAATGCCTTCTCAAAAAAAAATTTTGTGGAGCCAGTCCACCTAGAAACAGTGGCAGGAGCTTTCTTCGTCTACAAAACATCAGTCAGATGTATTTTTTTATTTTTTAATTTCATATCAACAGGAGAAAAAGATCAAAATTTCCTTAGATTTGTGACTTCTGGGGGAAACATAGGTCAGGCTAACATAATTTGGGGTTAGGTCTATCTGAAACATCTCTGATAAAAATATGGGTATCTCCATCTTTGGCCTATATTCAGAACTCCATGATACACTTCTTAATTTTACACTGCCATGCAAGGTAGAGTTCATCATAGTACCTGGTGAAAATAAATAACTATTTAAACCTGGTTTTCTTTCACTGAAAATGCATATTGCAGAAAGTGGCAGCTGTTTTGAACACAGTGCTGTTTCCTTTAGCATTTTAGGGGTGATCATTACACTCATACATTTGCTTGAAGAGAAAAGTATATTCTTCAAAAAGTTTTTAATATGTCAGAATGAAGTTTTAACAGCTTGTGACCAGGGAGTTAAGAAACATTGTGAAAGAGAAATTTCAGTTTGGTTTCAAAAGATCTAGTTTATTGTATAGCATATGTCAAGTATAACAATATATTCTGTTTCTTCTTCAAGTTCTGGACAAGTAAGGACCTAAGGAGGATCTTAGGCAGAACATCTCCTTTTTCCTTTTGGCACTTTTCGTCTATTTAAGAGTAGCAAAATATGCAAAGCCATTGCATGAATAAATAATGACTGAAGTCATCCTGGGCAAGATTTTCAGAAGCAGATTTTTCATTACCTTCATGCTCTCAAAGCAAATGTAAATGCCCTGATGGGGAATAAGTGTCTATGTACACTGATTATACGGTCAGTGGTTTCATAGAAACAGAAGCTTTTCAGAGTATTCCCTGACTTTGCTACTTAAAACTGCATGACCTAGTAGTTAAAAACACAAATACTGCTGTGCAATTCTATACCTAAGATTATTCTTTTCTGTTCCTTTCACCCTGTGTTTGTAATATATTAAATATTTGCTACTTTCGCTTCAGCGTTTCTCTAGCCCTGTTGAAGTTTCTTGTTCTCCAGAGATCTGCTCAAGTGTGACTGACAAAGGATGCTCAGGCTGATGAAGAATCTGTGAGGTTGCTGGAGAAAGAGGAAAAAAAAAAAAAGTGCCTGTTTTCTGCTTTAAATGCTTAAATGCAGTGAGATGTCCAGATCAGAATCAGGTTTATGTTTTGACTGGCTTTAAAATATAAGTGTTTCTCTTCTACCATAGTTTTCAGGGCATTTCTAAAACGTTTATTACTGAACTTCTTATTATAAGCTGGGAAGTTGCAGGAAAGGAATGCTTCCCACTCCTGTTTTGTTTCCCCAGAGCTGATGGCTGATGAATACAGGTTACTGATTTAGGCTATGTTATTTTCCTCACATACTATGTCTGAAGCTCTGTATTTGCCCTTCAGTCTATAAGTAATGTTTGAGTAAATCACACAAAAATTAGACAAGGCATTTAGAATGAGGTAACTAATTTTCATTGTTCATTTAGTTAATAACTAGTGTTTTGATCCTGATCCTAGTAAATTACTAGGTTGCACATAGTGCTCTAATCATTTGGACAAGTTAATGCATTCTATGCACTGTGCAAATTATTTGTTTCAATT
This sequence comes from Calidris pygmaea, assembly GCA_003697955.1. Taxonomy (NCBI): domain Eukaryota; kingdom Metazoa; phylum Chordata; class Aves; order Charadriiformes; family Scolopacidae; genus Calidris; species Calidris pygmaea. Next base: position 515,724 of record QJSC01011361.1, on the reverse strand, counting down.
ATCTGTTGATAGACAATTAAGGGAGGAAGGGGGGATCTTTGTCAAATAGGACACAGTATTTTCTTCAATGATGGAAGAGAAAGGTGGAATAATGAATAACTTTGAATGAAGGAATAGAGAACAGCATTCTTCCAACCCCATTACCATCAATGTTAAACCCCTTGGGTTTAGTAGTGGAGATATTTTCATCAGTGCTTCAGAGTATTCTGCTTGACAGTCACAATTGTGACCACACAAACACAGCAAACCACAGGTATTTTAATCGTATACACCCTTCTAACGGGTCATCTGGCTTTACCTGCTCATGGGACTGAAGCCAGTGAACTGGTGCTACTTCAGACACTTTTAATTTTTTTTGTTACTTCTAATGTGTCAGCTGGCTTTACCTGCTCACGGGGCTGAAGCCAGTGAACTGGTGTTACTTCAGGTACTTTTAATTTCTTTTGTTACACAATGCTAACATTTTTACAATCTCATTACATACACAGACAGATTCAGACCAAGCACAAAGCCCTTTACATCGGTATCTCATGCAGGCAGAAGAATGGCCAATGCTTATGTGTAGTATTCATTTACGCCAGGTTTCCTAGTTGTTCACAGCCTCTGGTTTCTCTGTCTTGGATTGCTCACTGTCCTTGATCCAGCATGAGTCCACTGGCCACCGAACACAAATAAATCAAACTCTTTCTCAAATAAGGTATTTGATATGGACCAGTGTCCTGCAGTTCAGAGATGGCACTGGAAAGACAGTGAAAAAGTCCACGAAAGTACAGAGAATGAACATACCCCCAAAAATGGCTGCTAGACACTATGTCACTGAAATTTTTTCCCAAAGATTTACAGCTAGCAGCATTTGGGTGCAGGGTTAATTGCAGCAGCTAAAGGCAGGGGGTAGCTAGGTTTGTCTTCAAAATTTCATTCAAAAGAAGGGAAGACCAGAGAATCTTAGGAATGCTTGACCCATTTTAAAATATTTTTAAAGTGTAATTTAGTTCTGAAAGAGCTCAGGACAGAGCAGCTCAAGTGTTCAAAAGTCTCCCAAAATCAAAGTCTTACAGTGAAGAGTGATTGCCAGATTTAAAATAAGTGTTTCAGACTACCTGTAATGATACAAAAGCTACAGAAGATAAAAAAAAGTCAGTAAATCCATAGCTGCTTCTTCAATGTATTCAAAAAAATCCTTTTAGATTTTTTGAAACTAAAAGTGAAATTATTTTACATTTTTGCTTTTCTGGAAGTTAACATTTAGCTTTTCTACTATTTTTATATACTTCAAGTTCTCTTTAGTGTCATGGAGTACTAAATCTCTCAAACCATCTCTAAAGGAATAGTAGCATTGCATGTTTCATAAAATAACCATTAGTGCAATTTATCGCCATATACCTAAATTAAAGAAGGCTCCAAGAAAGGGCAGGTGAAATAGCTTTTCTTCCACAAGTTACAAGGTCACATACAAACCATTACTGCAGAGCCGCTATTTACTTTGCTAAGAGTAGCTTGGTTATGTACTATACTTTTACTGACATTGGTCTCAGTAAGTATCTCCTAATTGGCTTTGCAGCTCAGGTTGCAATCTTTTATGATGTGGTAATTCCATTAGATACCCATCCTGGCATTATTTCCTCTATTCCTTTCACTCCTGACGTATTTTGTTTGTCAGTCAATCGCCAGTCAATCCCATTTTCAGGAGCCATCCTTTCATATGGTAGAGCTTTCGGAGTTTTCAAATGTCACTGTAAGTTCTTAGCAAGAAACAGTAGCCTAAAAAAACCCCTCACCTTCATCCTAACAATAATTAAATTGTCATTTGTCTGATGTGTTAGACAAAATTTCCATATTCCTCTCTTATCTTTCACTTTTCAGACATTTCTTTCAACTTGCTAGTGACCTTCACTGCTGCTTTCCGAAATGTCTCCCCTTTAATTAAACCTCTTTTTTAACAGTTAACTTGACTTTAGGTATCTCAGTACCTGATTCTTGTTCAAAAAGTCCCTCTCTGAAATTAGCTTTCTATTCTTTGACTTAAAGCAGCTCTGTACCCTAAGTCGGTGCTGGTGGCTTTTCCTGCAAGAAGCTTGATGCGGTCCTGTATAATTGTCATTTATTCCAACACCACCTCCTTTCCTTGCATTTACTTTCTAGTGCTCTCTCAGTGAATATCTTCCACCTGCATTCTTTCCTTTTCCCTGATTTAAAAATAAATGAATAAATTCGTCAGATCATCTCTCTGAGCTGCTTCCCAGCATCCTGGGGCGGTAAACTGGCGTGACTATACCTCCTTCTGCCCTTATACCTCCCATTTGGATGCAGTAGCTGGCCACTGTAAGGCAAAGGCAGTTTTATGTACATTAACCTTCAGCTGCAAGCCTAATTATCTCACTGCAGTAACCTTCGTCCCCTCCGCTTTGTCCCTGCCGCGTTTCTCCCACCAGGCTCAGCAATAAGGACTCCAGACCCACACAAAAGGAACAGCAGGAGGAATTAAGGCGAAGAAAGAAAGGATCAGGCCTCCCACACCGAGTCTTAGATCTCCTCTCCTCCATGCCAGTTTCTTCTCAAAGGATGCTGTGCTGTTCCTAGATAAAAGTACCCTGTAAAAACTACGTTAAATGTCTTTTTTTTTAACGGGACTTGACTGACTTGATTCCCTTAGCAGTTCCCTACAGCTGAAGGCAGTTGCATTTCCCTATGGCAACCGTAGAGAGCAGTCGAGACCAGACGGATCAGAGGATTTTCAGATTTTTTGTCTTTCAGATTGTTTCCCTTCATTTCTCAGGTAAAAGTTTTCATCTGAGCATCTTGAACCAGCATCAGGTACCATTTTTTACTTTACATGATTTAGGCTTTCAGAAACTTGTTTTTTGAGTGACATGGGAGAACAAATAGTTCAATTTCAAAGCTAAATCAAGGCCAGACCAGAATTCAGTAATTCCCCGAATGACATCTAAACCAGATGCTGAATACAGAATATCCTCCCAGCGCAAGGATATTTTATTCTGTCGGAGATATTCTCCTGAGGAACATTTGCTACGGTACTTGTAGGATGCTAATCCATGTGGGGAGGTACAGGAATGTGGACACGTGGTGCAGGGAATATAAGCTCTCACTCTGCTGTTAGTGGATAAGCCTACAGAACAGCAGAAACCAAGTTACTCGATCTAAGTGTGATCAGAAAGGAAAAGGCTGCAGATAGGAGACATCTCTCTTTTTTTATTATTTTTTTATCATAGATTTTGTATGCAGCTTATTGCTTCACATTTTATAATGCTAAGACATGACTCGTTCCAAATGGTTAATTTCAAGCTACTATCTCCAGGTATTAAATAGCAAGTATTTCCTATGCCACCTAGGTAGGTTAGATTATCCAGTTACCCATAAACATTGTTTTGGTCTCCATGGTTACTCAGGTGATTCTAGCATTTTTCTTCCACACCATCGGTTGCCAAGGATACAAGTTGTTACAAAATGCAGTAGCTACAAGTGAAGATTGCAGGGGTATAGCCCTGCTGCATGCAGCAGTTATATGTAATAAATCTTGCTAGGCACAGCATTTGAATCCTGAAGGCATTCTCAGTGCAGTTCTTCCAGTTAACCGAGCTCATAAGTTTGTTAGAAAAGGAGAGGATGGCCAGCAAAGCTATCAAATGTGAAATGTATATGGCACCACTGCATTGCCTGAAATAAAGCACTTGAGTACCCTCTCGCAGAGATAGGAATATCCTGACCCTAACTATATTATTCTCAAATAGAATTCCAGCCCAGGCCAATGGAAACTGAATCAGAGCAGAAAGCTTTCTCCGTTTAAGGCCACTATTACCTTGCCAACAGGGATAACCTCCTGCACCATACAACAGCTAGTTGTTAAAAAGAATCACAAATATTTGCTGCACTGTGTAAACCGACAAAACAAGACAAAACCGCCCATAACCACAAAAAGGGACAGAATCCCAAGTGCACTTAGCGAGGTTTACATTTTTCTGCTCACAAAATTGCAAAGACAACTTTATGTGTAAGTATCTGAACGGCGGGGAGAATACACAGCTGAAATAATTCAACTGTGTTCAGGAACTGAGCCCTTCATGATCTACATCAGACTGCATGTGAAAAATAGATGCTGTTTGTAATTTTGCCGTTCATATATATTAAAAATATACCCCTGCATTTTCATTAGAAGACAGTTCTCTAAGATCTCAGCTTTTCAGTTCTTTGAAATTGAAAACATAAAATACCTATACTTTTCAGACACGTGACTCCATAAAAACAACTTGCTGAAAATTGTTTCTTATTGTGTGAAGGCTCAAAAATTGCTACAGTGTGCTGTAGCACATTATATTGTCCCAGAAGCTATAATATTTAGTCTTACAAAGACAAAGCAAAATATAATTTAAAAAACCCTTCTGAATATTGTTGCTGTCTGAAATGACAGATCACATTTCTCAGCCATAATGTGACCCTCAATGAAAAACACCCATGAAAGTTTTCCTTTTTTTATGGATGTTCAATTTCTGTCATAAGTTCTAGAAATCCTGAGTATCAAGCATATAAAATAAAATTTAAATTGTTTTGTTCTGTCTTGTGATTTTTTGGAATGGGTCTTGCCAATGGACGTCTCTTTATTTCCTTTTATAAAATGCTATATTTAAATCTTATCACACAGAGACTTTTTTTTTTAATCCATACAGGAAATTTTTATTAATTTCTTCATATCATTAACAACATACCATTGACAGTAACTTTTTTAATGCACAAAATGCATGCAATAATTAGAAAAATAGAAAAGGCTTTCATTTCTGAAATATATATTATCCTTCTAAAGTCAGATAAAGTTAATGGACAGTCTTATCATCTGCTTAGGAATATGAGAATAACTTCCAGAGACCCAGAGTTTGCCTTTTAAAATATTATATTGCACTTTTAAATGGTTGACCATTCATATACTAAGACATTACAGAATCTATGAGGGTAGTATGATTAGTTGCAGAACAAGAAATTGTATTCTTTAAATATAATTAGGTATTTCTTTTTTCTTCTGTCCAACTGCTACTTTCTGTTTTTTAAACAGATTTTACTGACTTACCTAGCAGTTTGTATTTTCAGTTTGTTAGCTGATTAAGAATGCTAGTTGCCAGCTGATTAAACAACTCCATAAAGAGATTTGCAAATTTATAATCATCACACTTTATTTAGGACCAAATTTTATTCCATTAACTGTAGCTGGGGAATGACTTTCTTAAGCTACCAGTGTTATAAACCTAAGGCTTAAAAATTACATCTGGAATTCACTAGGAATTTGCAAGCTTTATGTGAAAGCTAGTCCCCAAAACACTCTGAACCAAGCAGAAAACATTCTAGTAACACTGTCAAAAGTGTTGATATAAAGTATAGAGCTAAACCTTTGCTATGTTTAGGCTATGTTTTTGTCCCTGACATAAAAATATGCTATGTTTATGTTGGCTGTGTTTATGTCCAGGACATAAAAATAAAATCTGGATGTTTAGCTCCAACATCAGGGAGCACAGGCTCAAAAGAAACTTGGGTACTCACAGACTAGAAATACATAGGCACAAAAATACTACGATCAGCTCACAAACGCGGAGCCAAATCCGGCCAGATGCTGGGCAGATGTTAAAGCTACCACCTATACTTTTCCCTGGCCATCTGCTTTTGGCAGTGGTATGGGACAGGGCACTGCATCAGATGAACCTTTGGTTTGGCTGCACTTAAATAAGAAATATTCGATGTGTAATTTCAACAAGCAGCTCTCCAACATAAAAGAAAGTAAGAATAAGTGTTACATGAAAGACTCTGCTCAAGATAAAATGACACTGTGAGATATATAAACTGAAGATCCACCTGGCTAATTGCAAATAGCTTGGATTTCTGTCCCAGGCCCTCCATTGCTCCCTATAACCAGGGATATGGTTATAAAAATGGAACATGATGACATCATTTCTTTTTTTCAAAAACCTTTATCTGCTTTAACATCCCTATTCCAGTCAGCTCTTCCTTTTTGGAAGGGTGGCCTCACAGAGCCATTTCTGGTTGAGTACCATTGCCAGCGTGGACTGGAGGTCACAGAGCCAGCTGAGAAACCAGAAAGGCAGCAGGGCCTGTCATTTTACTCCAGTTAAAAGTATGTAAACCATGTTAATGTGTTTAATTACTCTGTTTCCACTACTGACTTGTTTTTAAGGATGTGTTAATATTATGGGAAACAACTATTGCAGGCCACAGCAACAAACTGTCAAAACATGAGGGACAGACTGCTGCAGGGATCAGAAGGGAAAGAGCTCCAGCTCTTGTTGGCACCACACACCTTCCCCGCTGGCCTGGACTTGCCAAGTGATTGTGCCCTCCGGCTACAGTCCCTTGGGGCAAGAGTCTCGTCCTGCTCATGCAACAGGTTGCCCATGTCCTACGGCCACGGGGCTGCACGTCTCTCCACTGCGGTAGGTCAGGGCATGTACATACCAATGGGAGACCACCAAGAACGTTTGGACTGAGGAGAGGGTTAGTCAATGTGAGGTTGGAACCCTTCCTCTTAGATCAGAAGCCCTCCTTACGTCCACGGCTCAACAAGCTGCCCGGGTGTAAAGAAAAGCCACATCTAAACGCAGCTCTTCATTATTTTTGGCTTCTCAAAGGGCAACTGTGATATGACAATTGCGAAAATATTGCCATCGTATTTTAAAGGAACTGTTCTCAACATGCCCAAAAAGCTTCTTAGCAGGAACATCTGGCTTAGAAACATGAGTCTTCAAGACTCATGAAATCTAAGCCAGAAAACTCAGCACTTGATTTACCCGGTTATGTACCCAAATAACTAAAAGCTCAAAAAACCTAAAATAAATATTTCTTTTTATGGAACAGCTCTCAAATGTATCAGCAGGAGAAAGTGGGTAGGTTTTTTCTTTCCATTTTGAAAAGGTTTTTTGTTTGCTTAGACTCTCAAAGAAATTATGATGATAGACAAAAGTGGGGTTTAACCTCACCCGTGGTTTCCCACGTTGCCAAAACGTGTCTTTTATTTGTGCCTTTTATAGTCCCTTGCCCTATGTGTGTTTTAACAAGGAATGAATCTGATGTTAAATTAAATTACTCCCTCCAGTTTGAGTGACTGGGAACATTTCAGTGCTAAGTGAATTGGGCTGAATCTGGTGGAAAGAACACTTTCTTGTATCAATATTCAAGTCTAATTCTAACCCTTGAGTAGATACGAGAACCGGGACTGTGATCTAAATGATAGCAGTGGTATGAAATTTGGGAGTCTAATATCAAATCCTTGGTGCTGTATGATGCAAAAATGGACAGTCTGGTTAAGACTAACAATGTCGGTTCATATTTACTGGCATTTTTAATGAGTTATTTCTGCACCAGTTGACTTTAGACCGCAGGAGAGGTTATCTATCATTAACCTTGGAGCAAGTTCTCCCTGTCCTCCTCCAGCTGGCTGTGAGCCACGACGCCAGAACAAGCCACAACAGCCGGCACAAGCAAGTAGCACTGACACCTTTCCATTTGCTGCATGCCCTCTTCTTCCTCACTCAGAGGAAAGAAACGTCATGAAGTTTGCTTTTACCACTTAGGTCTCCTTTCCCTCCCTGGTAATTTAACATTCCCAAGGATCCTGCAGAAAGGGGAAGCACAATAAAGTGGTGCTTTGTCAAAGAAACACCGGTTTATGTGGCCTCCTGCGTTATGGCTACCTTTGTTTATGTGGGCACCTTCTGGGCTATTTTGAAAGATATGAAAAAGGCTAATGGCTGATGTTGTAGGATAGGTTTTTCATTTGGGGCACAAAGAAAAGGGAAAAAAGAGAGTTAAAACCTGTGTGTCTAAACTGCAGATCCGTGTCTGGCATTGGCTAACTGATCCCTCCTTTTATCGGCAGCATTTCTTAACTTTTGAAATAGCGAGTGAGTGGGGAAGTAATATTTTTATTAGGAACAAGCAAAGCCGTAACACTTTGTAAGAGCCAATTCATTTTTCTAGTTATAAAGACAGGCAAGAGGAAGACTACATTCAGTGTAATGAATGTAGTTAGTCTTTCTTCCAGAATGAGAAAATCATGCATAAAGCTTCTAAAACTCTTCTTGAACTGCAGTAAATGCAATCATATTTAAAAAAAAATTAAGAGGGCATAAATGCTAAATATTTTACTGACTATTGAAAGCTAAGCAAGCACTACATCTTTAATCAAATACACTTTAAACCACTTAATAAGTACCCAAATTGCTGACAATCAAGAGTCAGAGCCCTTATATCAATTTGCCTCTTACATCGATGTAAAAGGTAAAATAGCTGCTGAATACGGCAGCAATATAAAACTTGTAAGAAAGCATCATAAATATTTAAAGGGAGAAAGACAGCAAAGTAAAACCAAGCAAAGCATATCTTTGGCTACAAATTATAATTTGATTTCATTTCCTGATTCAGTGATATGATATGATATGATATGATGGCATCTATACATCCCAAAGGATTTATACAAGCCTAGGAATGCAAGGAAATGCTGAAATTCTCTCCTGTGGATCATCAATGACAATAATGGGTCTTGAGGAAATCCTGTACTATTAGAAGCATTATTTCAATAATACTTTGATTCAGATATCAAAAGAAGCAACTTCTTCTGAGGATCCAGGCAAAGTTTTAAACATTTCTACATCAGAATAGCCTGAAATTACTAAAAGAGAAGAGATATACATAGAACAAAATAAGAAAATGTGAAACATCTGTGGACATAAATAATAAATACATGCATAAAAAAAAAAAAAAAGAAGAGGCAAACCCACAGTAACAGCAGTAACAGCAGAAAATTGTGTTATCATGACTAAAAGTATACACTTACAGAACATTTATGCTCTTAACTATAAGGAGTCATCTGAAGCCATACCTAACAAAAATTTGTTTTAAAAAGAAGAGGTACGTGGATGATTAAAGTGATAAATATTACACATCATATAAAGGTTTGGAAGTGAATTTGATACAAGGACAAAGAGGACTTATCCAAAATTACTAGATCAAAATACAAACATGATTACTTGTGTTATGGCAACACCTGTAAAACCATAACTATTTTTATGATTGGTGTACAAAGTAAAATCTTTGCCCTATAGATCTTAACTGAGAAGATAAAACGATGCAAAGAGTAGAAACAACAAAGAATAAATATGGGATTAATTACGCAGATAGAGATGGGTGTGTTTTGATAGGGAATTGGCAGGATTTTCAGCTTTATCTGCTCAATGGCATTTTTTTGTGTGTGTTTTGGTGTGTTTTTACCCAGCAGCAGGCAACGCAATACCAAATTCTACTGAAGACAGAGCCCAGTGCAGATGCTGTTGTGAAACACCTAGTGGAGGTAAACCCCAAGCCGGGGCTACAGAGTGACTCCACTTAACTCCATCGGGGTAACGGTTTCCAGGTTCCACTAAAAGCACAAAAAAAAAAAAAAAAGACTAATTAATAACGATGTACAAATAGCATCTTTTTGTTTCTTGAAGACAAGGCATGTTGAGGAACATCAGCTTGGAGAAAACAGAATCTCAGCGACAGAGAAGGTGTCAGTGCAACGCTGCCATTTCAGTAAGAGCAGAGGAAACAGGAGGCTCAAACAGGAGACGCAGTGGGCAGTGATCCCGTCTCTGCAATAACCAAAGGTAAAATCACTAGTGTATCATTATTTATGGATTCACACACACGTGACAAGAAATGGACCCGCTAACGTAATGTTGTAAAACTACAGTTTTGGTTAAGGAAAAGGGTAAAAGTTTACACCTGCCTCAGTGAAAGATAATGGACTTCCAACAACAGAAAGAAGGAAACGATTGTACAGAGTGTCGGTCTAACCTTTTGCACTCTGACTCCATTTCCTGATAGTGCCACCAGTGGGACAGAGAAGCTAACAAAAACCTAGTCCAACGTCATTTGTCGAGGCAGAAGCTTTACCTGGACTGGCAGTGGAAATAATGTGTGTGTACAACCGACAACACCGGACAAATACGGCCAGGAAGGGGCACTCACCTCATGGTGGCTTTTAAAAATTCTCACAATTATCCAGGAATCAGAAAAAAATTCTCAATTTTTCATTCTCAGTGTCTCAATTGCCTTGAAGGTGAACACTACCCTCATTTGCAGCATTGGGAGACACTTCTCTGAACTGAAATAGACCAGGCTTTTTTACCTATTTAAGATGGGAGATGGGGAAAGGGTATTTTTGGAAAAGCACAGCACAATCTTACAAAGGTTAAGTATCAGTAACCGAAGTAGCCCGTCTCCCAGTCCTCTTTCTTTTGGAACAGATGTCACACAGAAAACTTCCAAGCAGGTGGTTTCACGAGCCGGGAGAAAGGGGGAAGGAGAGGAGGGTGCAGGGTGACTGGGAGGGCTGCGCCAGCCCCCTGGGATGCAGGAACCTCCCTGTGTGCCCCCGTGATGTTATGTCTCAGGCCAGGGCTCCCCCTCACAGCACCAGGCTGCCCACAAGGGCCATTTGGCAGCGATGGGGGGTGCATGTCAGAGGCGGACTCCAAAAGGCCCCTGGATGTCTGGTGGTGAGTTAGTTGTCCTGGGTGATGACAGCTTCAGAGGTTCAGAAGTGTGTCCAGAGGAGAGCCACCAGGCTGGTGAGGGGTCTGGAGAACAGGTCCTATGAGGAGAGGCTGAGGGATGAAGGATGAGGGATGAGGGATGAACCGGGCATGTTTAGTTTGGAGAAGAGGAGGCTGAGGGGAGACCTCATTGCCCTCTACAACTCCCTGAAAGGAGACTGTAGAGAGGCGGGGGCTGGCCTCTTCTCCCAAAGGAAGAACGACAGGACCAGGGGAAATGGTCTGAAGCTGCGGCAAGGGAGATTTAGATTGGATATTAGGAAGAATTACTTC
>QJSC01011361.1:447462-504741 GCA_003697955.1 Calidris pygmaea | reverse complement strand
CCAGGGAGGTGGTGGAGTCACCATCCCTGGAGGTATTTAAGAAACGTGTAGACATGGCTCTTCAGGGCATGCTCTAGTGCCCAAGATTATTGGTTTGTGGTGGGGTGTTGTGGGTCGGGTCGTGGGTGTGGGGTTTAGTTGGTGGGTGGTGTTTTTGGTGGTGTTTGTTGGTGAGGTTTGTGTTTTGTTTTGTGTTTTTTTTGTTTTTGTTTTTGTTTTTTTAATTTTTTTTTTGTTTTATGTGGTTGGACTCGATGATCTCAGAGGTCCCTTCCAACCACTAAGATTCTGTGATTCTGTGATTCTGTGATTCTTGGATGGGAGCTGCTTGCCCTGGTGCCTTTGCATTTGCGTAGGACCAGATGCTGGAACGGGTCCAGAGGCGGGCCGTGAAGATGATCCCAAGGGCTGGAGCAGCTCTCCTATGAAGACAGGCTGAGAGAGAGTTGGGGTTGCTCAGCCTGGAGAGGAGAAGGCTCTGGGGAGACCTTATAGCACTGTGGGTTCAGTTAAAGTTCACTCGCACCAGCCAAGATTTACGTGCACTACGCGCAGCATCTGGAGCAACGGAGTGTGCCAGTGAAACATCAACTGACCTTGAGAGCAAGGGAGGGAAGAGAAACACGAGTTTCGCCTCCTGAAGCACATCCTGACAAAAAAAAAACCCAGAACAAAGCCTGGGAACTGAAAGTTGTCTTGGTAGCAGAATACCTATTATTGTGATAAGATCAGTAGAATGTAAAAATCATTTGTAAGCCCATGATTGGGCATTACTAGGGGAGCGGGTTTTGTGTCTCAGCGTATATAAGTTCCTCTGTGTAGCAATAAAGTAGATTCGCTTACTGCACGATCAGCGAGCCTGTGATTTCCTCATACGCCACATAGCACCCTCCAGTACCTGAAGGGGGCTACAGGAGGGGTGGAGAGGGACTCTTTATCAGGGAGTGTAGTGATAGGATGAAGGAGAATGGTTTTAAATTGAAAGAAGGGAGATTTAGATTCTAATCTAAATTACTAGAAAGAAATTCTTTCCTGTGAGGGTGGTGAGGCACTGGAACAGGTTGCCCAGAGAAGCTGTGGATGCCCCATCCCTCGAAGTGTTCAAGACCAGGCTGGACAGGGCTTTGGAGAGGCAATTCCTTTAGGCTCCTTTATATATATATTCACAAGCAATCCACTATAACAGTTCAGAGATTTAATCCTTTCCTTTACAGAGCAAGTACATGAATTACAGGCTCCCTGTACCAAGCAGATTTAAGTAGCTTCAGGAAACATCATGCAGACTGTTGGTAAAAAAAGTTGGTAAGGTGGGAATCAGGAGAGGAGGTGAAAAGAGGAGGTAAAAGCCATTGTGTGCTCAAGAGATGACATTTTTACATCTTTAGAGCACTTTTTTTTTCATCATCCTGTAGCACCTGCAAAATACTTTTTACTTCAAGTCAAGCATTGGCATTTCATTAAAGACTAAGTAGAACTCGGTGATACACTCGCATCACTGGTAGGTGGAACAGAGAATCTGGGACCCTGACAGCCTGGTGCAAATCGGCATGAAATCTTTGCAATTAAAGTTTGAAATTCACAGCTCTTCACATTTTATTTCTTTTGAATATGAAATTGCTTGCTTAAAATGTTGCTAAGATGGACAAACCACTGCTCTGTAGGCACGTGGACTTTGGTGTTGAGTAGAAAAATGGCTCTTTCCAAATAGAAACAGGGCGATTATTTTGGCGTGCAACTGTAAAACCCAAAGAAACGAACAAACCATTTCTGCATGCTCTTACTGCAAACATGCCAGAGTCCCTCAGCAGAAAATGAGGAGGAACTTCTTTACTTTGAGGGTGGAAGAGCCCTGGAAGAGGCTGCCCAGCGAGGTGGTGGAGTCTCCTTCTCTGGAGACATTCCAAACCTGTCTGGACACGTTCCTGTGTGACCTGCTCTGGGTGGACCTGCGTTGGCAGGGGGGTTGGATGAGATGATCTCTGGAGGCCCCTTTCAACCCCATGTGATTCTGTAAAATGCGAATGAAGCAAGAACTAGGACAGTGCAAAGTCAAAGGCACAGAAATGCTCGATATTTTATTGAAAAGCTGTGCTGAATAAGCCGTGAGTCCTCTTACAAAGGCTTCAGAGAGAGATACTCCTCATTAGAATGGGGGGCTTCGCCAGCTGAGCCACGTTGGGTCCCTGGCCCCATGTTTTCCACAAAACTGGAGAGGGCAGAGTCAGAAGAGGACATGTAGTCTGGGGGTCCTGCCCTAACCCAGCTCATGCCGGATGGGTGCCAGTCTCCTGCCACCGTCCCCAGGCAGCCAGTCACTGTGGGAATACCTCACCAGGAGCCACAGTGTCCCCAAAACATCACGTGTGGGCAAAGAGCGGTGAAAAGCCACGCAGGTGGCAAAGCTCTGGAGACCTTCACGCAGCAGGACGATGCATGAGCGGTGGCATCCCACCTCCGAGGCCCCCGGGCAGACCAACAGGGACACTGTGGTTGCCTTTCCAGCACCGGTACGCACAGAGGGCTTGGCTACTTTCTCACGAAAGCTTGTCGGTTCAACATCTTAAGACCTTTAAGGGCCTCCTGCTGCTTTCTCTCTGAGGTCAAGCCTCTGGAAGGGTAAAACCCCTCTTGGGGTAATCCTGCGAGGGGGGAAAAGGCGGGGAGGGGAGGGAACACAGCTCCACTGCAGCCCGACTCTGCTGCGGAGGGCGAGGGTGGCAGACGGGACCGGGACCGGGACCGGGACCGGCCCCAGAGGCGCTGAGGCCGGGGGCGCCATTTCGAGCTCGCGGCCCCCACCGGCGGGCGGCGCCATTTGCTGCCCCTTGCGCCCGGCCTCTCTCCCGCGCCCCCTCCTCAAGATGGAAGTGCGGCGCCTCCTCACCCGGCTACCGGCAGGAAGCCCCCGCGCTACCTCCGGGGATGGAAGTCAGACAAGCCCCGTGTCCCCTTCTAGTTGGGGGGGGCCGCTTCCCACCCCTCTCCTCCTTTCCCCCGGCGGCGGCTGCCCGCAGGTGCGGCTCCCTTCCGCTGCGGCGGGCTCGGCGCTGGGGCGGTGCGTGTTGGGGAGGAGGGAAGGGAAGGAGAGGGGAGGGGAGGGGGGGTCTCTGGGCAGCGATCCTGCGCGGAACGCGGCGGCCGCCCCCGGGAGGTGCGCGGAGGGACGGCGCCTGCTCCTGAGTCAGCAGCCGTGAGGCGGCGGGCGGCACCTCGCCGCCCGGCCCGGCCCCGCCGACTACCCCCCCCCCCCCCCCCCCCCCCCCCCCCCCCCCCCCCCCCCCCCCCCCCCCCCCCGCTTCCGTCCCCCCCTCAGCACCGCGCCGGCTCCCGGCCCCGAGCAGCCGCGGGAGGAAGGGGGGCTCCGCCGGCCCCTGCCCGCCGCCGCCGGCAGGTAGGCTGGTCTCCGCGGCCTGGGCGCGGCCGTAGGTGCCGGTGGGGGTGGGGAAAGAGGGTGGAAGAGGGAGTCTGCGCTGCCCAGCTCCCCCCTTGGGCGGGGGGTAGCTCCCCGGCGAGAGGCCGGGGTCTGCGGGGAAGCGGAGCCCGGGGCCGCCCCCCAGGCTCTGGGGGAGGAGGGAGTGGGGGCGGCAGGGCCGTGGGCGTCGTGCTGAAAAGGGACCCGAGCGGCAGCCGCCGTCCCTTCTTCGGGGAGTTGTGTCTCCTTCCCCCGTCTGCCTGTGGCAAAACGCGCGTGTGTGTGTGTGTGCAACCTGTGAGGCCGGGAGTGTGGGGAGAAACATCAGTGGGCTGCCTTGGGGCGGTGCGTGTGTGTCCTGCCATTTAATGTGCAGGTGAATTTATTTCTACACGTGTATAAAATATATATATTCGTGTGTGAAGGATCAGGCGGGTTTGATGGGGTGTTTCCTAAGTGTGCATGTGCGTTTAGCTGTGTCTGATCTGAGCTCAGAAATCACAGCTTTACGTTGTCCTCCCCGTGCCTGTGTATATGTACATATTGATATTTACGTATCCAACGAATGTAAGAATATTACTCTTGCCAAGTTGTTCTCCAGCTTTTTATCAAAGCGTGTGTGTGTGCGTAAGAGCCCTAAACATGTGTTTATGTGTGACCGGTGAGCACGGTGCTGGTGTGCAGGATGTGAGATGCTTTGTCAGATTGCCTTCTGAGCAGCAGGGCTTAAACAGAAGAAAACACTGTGTGTGATTTCTGTATCACTGCAGTTTTGGGCTCTGTGTTGCAAATGCTGTACAAAAACAGCAGACAGTTCCATCAATCCCCTGACCCCCTTCCGGAGCCTGTCACAGGTGACCTGTGAATAGTCAGATAGTTGAGGGAACAGAATGAAGCACAAGCTGTTTTGCCCTCTGTTCCTCCTGCTCCTTTGGTGCTGTAGGAGCACACTCGTGTTCCTCATCCTGACTGCGTGACAAGATAGCAGAGCTGATACAGGATGTACTGGTTTTTAAACTCTTCGTGGTAGGTTCTGTATCTGTCTTTGCCTTTAAAATATCTTGTAGTAGGAGACTGATCCTCAGCCCTGCAACTCTATTAGATACTTGTTTTGTTTAGTTATCTGCTCCTTGTATTTGTCAAGGTTGTCTGTTGCAGTTGATATTTCACAATTAGGCGTTGTCTTGAGCCAAATCTGAATTGTTAAAAACCTGGCATGATACAAAGTGAATAGGTGATACTGCCTGTACTTATTTTGGTAGCTTAGGTGATGGCAGTTGAGCTGCTCAGCAAGTTACACATCAAGTTGTGAGTGATGCAGGTAGGATGAGGGTGTACGTGTGCAAGCTTTGTGGGCTGATGCTTTTGCCTTAAGCACAAGGCAGTGGAAGACACAGTGTAGCCTGGCTTTTACGTTGCTGAAGCTAATCGGAGTTATGGTCATGGTCTGTAGAGGAGGCTGTGCTCCAGGAATGCTTGCCCAGTTTAGTCTTTCCACACTTCTTCCTTCAGTACTGTGGTGGAGGGCTGGAGTTGCATTTCTGCAGCCTTATGAAAGCTTCAGGTACCACAGAAAACACAAGCAAATACAAATGTTATGTCTTCACTAGTTGCCTATTAGTGAGCTGCAATTCTGTCAGTTCTAATGAGCTGCATGGAGTGAAGAAGTTTGAGATGACCTGGAGATGCTGTAGTGTATTTCAGTTTTGCATACCCCTGGCTCTCACTGTGTTTATTTTGGATGCTAATTTCAATGGTGTGGAGATGGGGAGTTTCCATGGACAGGTTTCTGAACCTGCTAATGAAATCTCCATCTGGAATGCCTTAAAAGCAGCTGTTTCCCTCTCCTCCCCACGTGTGCAGACATGGTATATGTTTCAGGTGGAACCCTTCAGAACGTTTCCAGCTGAACCTTTTGTCATGCTGAATAAAGCAGGCTTGCTGTGGGCTTCTTCACATACTGGTTGTACCAACTTGGCTTATAGATCCTTTCTTTAAGAAAGCATGGGATGATGCTTTATGTTTGCTGGTTTTGGTAGTGGTACTACATGTATATATCCCTAGTAGGAAATTGACGATTAAAGGTGGAGCTGTGATCAAGTGCTCTATACCCAGCAGTCTTCAATTTCAGCGCTGTAGAGGAAGCACGGAACCACTGTAATGGATATTGTACCCACGGGGAGAAATCCTTCCTATTGTCAGGCAGTTAGTTTTCAATTTCTGTCACAAAGTATCTTTCTGTACGAATTTATAATCTAATTTAACTGCAGATATAGTTGCTTTTCCATTTCGGTACCTAATCTCTTTCTGAGTGGTGCCAGGGTATGACTGTTGAGTATTTTTCAGGATAATGTGACTTTCTACTGAGCAGATAGGTATTCAGTCAAATCCAGTTGGAGGTAATATGAATGCTGTTAGCCTGATGCCAGTTTTCTGCTAGTTAACCTTGATGAAGGGGCAGTTTGGTGGTTATTTCCTGTCCTAATGCATTTTCCTTGATAAATCTGTCCCCTGTACAGTTTATTAACTCCTCTGCACGTTACAAAGAGTTCCAACTGTTAAATGTAGATAGTTTTTAAAGAAACAGAATGTGCTTAGTCATCTGAGGTGGGGCTCCAGAGGTTTGCAATTTAGGGGGGTATGTGTGCACACATGTGCTTTATCTGTTTATAACGAGCAAGTAGTTTTCTGAACAGCAGAGTTAATTCAGATCTCTGTGATTTGTGTCTTGAGATCACTCAAAACGAGGATTTTTTTCCATTGTCTTTGCATGTGCCTCTACATTTTTTCCATGAAGTACCTTCTTTCCACAGGCTGCACTGATGGTGTGACACATGGGCTACCATTTTCAATTATGGAAATTGGATGGCATGTCTTTTAGGGTGGGCCTGTATGAGATCAAATTGCAATTTTGCCTTCTCTGGTTGGCTGTTTTTACAGCTGGTAATCTGTTCTTCTCTGATTGAAATCAGCTGATGGCCTAAAGGGTACTGTAAGTGAAAAAAAGGATCTATTTTCACAGGAATCAAGTACGCTTTTTGTCTGCAGGAGACCAGACCAACAATAAATGTAAAACTTGGCATGGTCATGTAGGTGGAAAGACTTTCCCCTCCTCTCCTTTCTTAGCCAAGAAAATTTACTCATTTCTCTGCTCCTACATTGACACACAAGATTTCAAGTCTACAAATGGATGTGTAGCATCCAACTACATTGAGAGTGTTTTCTTGAAGGTGATAAAATAGCAAGACACAAATGGAGAGAGTGTTTATGTACTTCACTTGTAAGATTTTGGCTTTTCTGGCTATGCACGATTTCTTTGTGGAGTACGTGTGATTGTATCTCAGGCAGTGGCTGGGTATTCAGTACTCTCATCTCAAAAATGGTCAATTAGCTTTGTTAACGTTAGCACTGACATTGCTTGAGCCAATCAATCTGTGAACAGCCCTTGAAGGCCATAATAAATTAGCATAAACATCATAAACATCACTTGTGTAACTTCTAAGTCTGGTTTTATAACACCATAGCCTTTTAATGCAAAAATATTATCTAAAATCCCAGCATATCTGTTTCACTTTAAGTATCAGACTGTTCTTTCTTCTACTGTACAGTGTATTGTTAATTAATGAAGGTAATACCAATCACCCGAAGCCCATAAAACAGAAAGTTTGCTTTTCATTTTAAGTGAATTGGGTTCCATAGAACTTTTGTAGTAACATTTGAATTGTAATATAGTAGTTTTGCATTGTCTTCCTTTACAATGTTTGCATTGTGAGTACTGTTAGGTTGAAGTACAAGTATAGTAATTGATTAAATTGCAACAATTCAACTTGCACTGGACAGTAAATAACACAGAAGCTTTTGCTACCCTTTCTGTAGGTGGTGTTGCTTTGGCTGAAGTGGTAAACTTTTGTTCTTTCAAGACAACCTCATGTTCTGGGTGGCAACCAACCTCCACGTTTTGGAGGTAGTGAGTGTCTGCAGTTTCCTTTGAACTGAGATCAGTGTCCGGAGTCCCTGCTTAGTGTATTCACAAACTTGGGTCCTCTGAATCTGCAAATAATAGCTCTGATGCTTAGGCAGAAGACAAGTTGCAGGAGCTGATACTTTTTAAAAAGTATTATATATCAAATAGTAGTATTAACAATTTCAAGGGTTCACCTGTCATAAATGAAATCTCCTAAATCCTGACACTGACTTAAATGGAGTCACAACTTTGTTCCGTGAAGTTTTTCTTAATAATAAAAAAAAAGGCCAGTATTTAAAGTCTTGACAACCTGTGAAAGACTCTGAATCTTGCTTGTGGGTTTAAATTTTAGGGCTTTCTCTGCAGCAAAGAGAGAGAGATATTTTTTATTTTTTTTTCTACTGAAGGTTGAGACTTTTTCAAGATTTATTCTAGTTCAGGAAATGGCACTTAAGGAAAAATTCTCAAAATTGAAAGAACTGCAGTACAACAACAGTGAATCAATTAATAGTTTCTTTTTGTTTTTGAGGACTTATTATCTAAATGGAGAAAATATTTGTAACTTTCAACCCGGTGCTAATAGCAAAGCTTTTATTGTAGTTTTAGTATAGTCATTTTTGACCTTGAACAAGTGCAAAATAAATAAATTCTTGTGTTCTGTGCACTTATGTGATCCTCCTTAAACTATCTATGTGAGTCTCTTCCATTTAACGCTCTTTAGAATTTACTCAAGTTTCTCCAGAAGTATCAACCCTCGCCTGCAAATTATACCTCCACCCCAAAAGGGTGTCTCGGTGTCTAGTCGGAGCCTGCTGTGCAGTTTTGTTGCTTTCTGTCATAATGACACTTGAACTTGAGACCTCACAACTTGGTCACACCAGCCTTCGGTCAGATGTCGGACGTTAACAACTTTAAGCTCTGCAGGCTTGAAAAAAGATTCGTACCACCGTTTTTTCTGTGTGTCTATGTCTCCTGCTTCCAGGCAGTCTGCTAAACCTCTTTTTTTCCATCCAAAGCTCAAAACTATGAGTTTTGGGTAATATGAGTAATGGGTAATATGTGCACCCATTGGGTAGTTTTCTTCTGTGGTCGATTTTCCTGTTAGGTAGAGAAATTCTGAAATGCCCTTCATGGGAGGCTTATGACAAATTAGATAAAAATCCGAAGGGGGATGTAAGGATGCTAGGGATACTTTGTCTCGCCCCTGGAAGAGACAAGATACTATCTTGTTCCTTCAAGCTCTCCCTTTCTAGGTCTCACTTCATTTTCCCTGCAGAGTATATATTTGATGATAGCAGAGAGAACTGATAAGTGAGTTCTTGTGAAAAGGGAAAACATGTGGAAACCGGAGTATGTTGTTTTAGAGGAACTGTCCAGTAATTTGCCTCTCTTCTGAGGGGAGATATCTATTTCCCTGGCCCTGTCAATGGGGAGTGCAGGGCTCTTGGATGTCTAACAATCTCACTCTGTGATACTAGCTCTTACTGAGGTTAGTTTTTAATTAATGGGTGCCCCCTCCCCTGCTGGTCTGAATTATTCTGACTTTTTTCCGCTTATTATTGTATGCCATAATATGTTGTAAAACCTGACACTAATAATAGTGTTTTAATTTCTCAGTGGAGCAGTTCCACATTCATTGGTGTTTTTTAAATAGTTTTTTCTTCCCTGTAAATAATTCTTGGCACCGTATACCCCTGCTAAGCGTCTCGCCTTTAGAATTTCCACTGTTGTTTGCTTTCTCTGCAGCTGTTGTAATAAAGGCTACTTAAATCTTATAGGATGAAATTACTCTTTGCATGAAGCACTGCGGTTTTGTTTTAACTTGTCCACTTGGTGTCACTTAGCAGTTGACAGCGCTGTGGGTGCCAGTGAAACTAGTGGAGCATGTAGTCCGTCCAGTATAACACAGCAGGGTATTTTCAGCTCTTCATTTTTTTTGTTTTAGCACCATTAACTTGGTGTTTGTGCCTTGAACTTGACTGAGAAAATTGATTTAGAGTTGGGATGTAATGCCGGTCTGATGTCAGCCTTCAACAAGACCTGTGGGAGCCCCTCCGAATAAAGCAGAGATGTTTGCACTTATAGCTATGTGTCGAAGCTGCAATAACTTTCCATCAATGGTCGTGGTTTTGTTTTCGAGTGCAGGTACCTAATGTTAGAAAATTGTGTGAGAGAGGAAGGTGATTTTGCAGAGGTCATAAGCATCAAAGACTGTGGTATCCTTCCACATCTGGTAAAGGACTTGAAAATTATCCTCTTTAATTAGAAGCCTGACCTGTGGCTGGTTTGGTCATGTGTGTTCATACAATTCCTGTTAATATCAGAATTCTTAGTGCCTGCGCACGTCCTGAGTTTTTCTTTGAGCTGTTAAGGGCAAATGCGACTGTCATAAAATTCTATTTTTCTTTCTTCTGCAGTATTAATACAATGTTAATGCTCAGCTATTAGCTAATTGGCTCGGGTATTAATGCAGGTAGCTGATGAAATAACTGATTGGAATTCTTCATGAGGGATGGATTTCCTGAAGGACTGTCTTGTATTACATTTAATAGAAACATTGACATATATGTGTGTGTATGTATATAGATGCTTTCACGAAGTGTAGGACTGCCATCCTGCTTTTTATAGGAGATGCTGTCAGTTCCAAAATAGGGAACTGACACTTCATAGGGAAACTGACGCAAAACAGGGAGAAGCTGCTTTAGCTGTGGCTTGAGTTTCAGATGCTGTTTCAGTATTTCTTTTGGCGTGTTGCCTTGCTGTGCTAATGACCAGAAGGGCGAGGAGGTGAGAAGCCCCTGCTTGCCTTTCCTACCGAGGCCAGTGTGGCTGGGCCCAGTGTTTAGGTCCCTTTCTCTCCTAGAGGTCTCAGCCGTCTGGCGTTACTCTCTGGTGGCTTTCATGGCACCACTCGTTCCTGTCTCTCATTTTGTTAGTGTGAAGGGTTCTGCTACACCTTTTGTAAGACACCAGCGTACTGACTTATGCTGTAGTTGCTGTTCCGTGGCTCTAGCATTTGAGTGCATTCCCAGGCACAGGTAATTCAGTCTGTACGTATTCTTACTGTTACAGCCCTGGCCTAATTATGTGTAGGAGGTGGCAATATAGTTCTGCTTGGCTGACCCCTTTCTCTCTCTAAGGGAGAAAATTACTTCAGTCTGCATTAAAGTCCAGGTGAACCAAAATTCAGAGTGAGATTTGGAGTGACGTAGGGAGGTAACAATACAGGCAATTCCTTTTCCTGGGAAAACTGCTGTGCTTCATGTGTTACCTACCAAAAGATGTCGTGATCCTGATCAGCAACTGCGTATCTTTAAAAGATCGTAAAGTCAAAATGCTCGTATTGAGGGATGAGATCAGAATTCCCCCTTCTCCTCTTGGCTAGAGCATTGCCAAAAGTTGCCAGCTGGAACAGAAAAACATGGCTTTTGGAGTAAGGCAATGTATGTACAACACATATATATTTTTACCATACCTACCTATACGCTTCTCAAGGCTGCCACCCCTCCTCTAGCTAAGAGCGCGAGTCACACTCGAACTGTTTAGAGCCAAGAAATTCCACAGCCATTACCAGCAGTGCTGTCTGCTCCTGTTGTTAGAAAAATAACTGGCTTTTGATACCAGTGAAGGATAGAGATTCAGCTAGACAATGAATCTTGTGGCCTTAGTTATTTTTAACTGCTGAAATCCTGTGGCTGGCTGCCTCCTTAAGCTTTAACATCTCTTGTGTTTGTGTGATGAAAGTTTTACTTGTGGGCACAGTACAGTATCACGGGGAAGATAAGAGGAGCATTGCATGCATGGACTGCTGCAACATTTACTGTCTTAACTGTTAAGGAAGGCATGCAGTTTCTCGTAATTATGTTCTCTCCTGTGGATCAGAAGCTATGCCCTGAATTGTGTCTGCCTGTGCTTTGTGTCTGAGCTTGATCCTAATATCAGGAAACGCAAGCTAGTTTTGCGGTAAACACAAGCTCTTTTATTATGTGGAAATTAAACATCAATCGATGTGTAGCCACAAAGAAGCATGGCAGGACACAGTGGTGCTTCTGCTGACATGATATGTCCCATAAGGATTCAATAAAGAATTTTGCGTGCAATCCAAAGTCTGGCATTTTGTAGCTTTGGTAACTCATATTTTCTTAATATAAATTAAAAAAAAAAACCACAAACCAAATACAACACAACAAAACACAACTGTTTGCTACAAGTACTTGTGTTTCTAAGCTTAGGACAAGCAGTGCTGCGATAGTCTACAGCAGATCTTTCATGGTCTCAGTGGTTTTTTTAGTGTTGCTAGAAGTAATAGTGGGGATGCCTCAGTCAACTCTTCTGTAGGTTATAGAAGCTGCTACTTGTCTTCTTTTAGTGGCAGTGAGATAATCAAGTTGACCTTGCAGAGGAAAAAGACCTATCAAATAAACAAAATTATTTTTCTGCCTTCTGATGGGGGTTAAATGTGACCTCGTGATGTTCTGATACCAAGCCTGACGTATTTTTCCTTAGGCTAAAGGACTAAAAGTCTCTCATAGGCATCTGGTCCATTTGGCTGCTTCTGGGAGTGAGTGAAGGTTACAGCAAATGCACAATATCTCAGAAACCTTGAGTTTCAGTGATAAGCTGTTCTGCAAATCACAATTTTTGGTGGCTAGCAACTTTTCCAAATCAAGACAGATTTCCATAGAAACAGAAGAAATGCTCTGTGTGAAATTATGGTCTTATTGTAATAATATCTTAACTCCCCCTCAGTCTGCTAATGGTATTTGGAGTAGACATGTTAATAAGTTGGAAATACTTACTAGGTTGTCCATCCTATGTATGTTCCTCTGTTCTCATTCTCAAAGGCAACAGAAACATTCCAAAATCTGTTTAAAGGTGAAGTTTATAAAAATCATATGCTCTGTATGGCTCTCTGGTTAGTTTGAATGTTCTGAAATAAAACACTAAATAAAAATAACCACTTGAGTAATGTGTTAGAATAAACGTGCAGATGATCAACACAGGCAGGTGTGTGCTAGTGGGTTGAGCTGGAAAGGCTTATAAGAAATCATCTGTTTTCAACGGGAGGTCACTGTGTACGTAGTTGAGAGCCAGAACTGATGATGCACCAAGGGAAAGTCATGCTTGATCAACCTCTTAGTTATTTTATTATAGAAGTGTGGCTTGGGGACAGGGGACAACAGTGGCTATTTTCTGCCTTAATGTCATTAAGGGTTTTGACACTGTCTTCCATAACATCCTTTCAGAGAAGCTGTTCAAATATGGGCTGGATAAGCAGACGGTGAGGTGGATTGAAAACTGGCTGAATGGCTGTGCCCAGAACGTGATGGTCAGTGGCACAAAGTCTAGTTGGAGGCCAATAACTAGAGGTGTACCCCAGGTCAGTACTGGATCCAGTCCTGTTTAATGTCTTTATTAATCGTCTGGGTGACAGGACAGAATGTAGCCTCAGCAAGTTTGCTGATGACACAAAACTGGGAGGAGTGGAGGGATAGGGTAGAGGGTCGTGCTGTCATCCAGAGAGACCTCGACAGGCTGGAGAAATGGACTGACAGGAACCTCATGAAGTTCAGCGAGTGGAAGTGCCCATGAGGAAGAACAACTCCATGGGGACCACGCAGCTGTAAAGCAGATTAGTAGAAAAGGGCCTAGGGGTCCTGGTGGACGCCAAGTTGACCATGAGCCAGCACTATGCCCTTCTTGCAAAGAAGGCAAATGGTATCCTGGGCTTCATTAGAAGGAGCATTGCCAGCAGATCAAGGGAGGTGATCCTTCCCTTCTACTCAGAACTGGTGAGGCCATACCTTGGGTACTGTGTCCAGTTCTGGACTCCCCAAAACAGGACAGATAAGGAGCTACAGGAGAGAGTCCATTGGAGATGATTAAGGGACTGGACCATCTTTTCTATAGCGAAAGGCTGAGAGAGCTGGGACTGTTTGGCTTGGAGGGAACTCTGCAGTGTTTACAAATAGTTGGAGGTAGGATGTAAAGAAGATTGAGCAAGGTGGTGCCCAGTGACAGGCTAGCAGGCAATGGGAACGAACTGAAATATAGGAGGTTCCCTCTAGACATCAGGAAACACTTTCCCATTTGAAGTTGAGCAAGTACTGGCACAGGTTGCCCAAGGAGGTTGTGGAGTCTCCATCCTTGGAGATACTCTTGTCTGTCTGGATGTGGTCCTTGGTAGCATGCTCCAGGTTGCCCTGCTTGAGCAGGAAGGGTAGTTAAGGTGACCTCCAGAAGTCTGTTCCAATCTCAGCCATTCTGTGGATTGATTGTGTGACTCTGCATAGTTCCATTTCAGTGTAAAATGAAACAATTTCATTTGCGTCACCTTTGCAGTGAAATAAAAAATTGATGCTCCAAATTGTGGGACCTTCAGGACTGACCTAAACGCTCATCCCCTCCTATGCTGAAGTCCTCATTTCTGATCAGTTGCTGATGATACTGTACCCTGACACTGCCTGGGGCTCTCCCATTTCAGCAGCTGCCTTCTAAGTGGGACAATTGGAATGAGTTGGCTTAAAAAAATAACTTTGGGGCTCCTTGACCGTTACAAAAACAGATAACTTTATAGTTGATGGAAAGACAGAAGAGCAGTTGGGGAATGCAAGACAGTAAAAAAAATGGCCCTGTAGCTGAGGAGTTTGTATTATAGAAGTAGCACCTGGAAGCATCCTGACAACCTGTTGCTCTTTCCAAGGTGTGAAGCCTTGCTGAATTAATCCTAATCTCTACGGAGGAGCACAGCTGTGTGTATTCTGTCAGGAATTGCTCCCTGAGAGAACATGTAACTGCAGATACCAAAATAGCATCATACTGGAAACAGTGTACTGTTGTTGTGTTCTGTGTGTTGGTTTTTTTGGTGACTGTTACTTCTTGTGATCAGAGATAACTTTTCAGATTGCGCAGCCTATGAATAAATTGGGAGACCAGCTCACTCTTCAGTGTTCGGGCTGCTTTGCAGCTGCCTTAGGAAGGGTTCTTTTGCTGATGTTGAATAGAGCACAGGTCACAAAAGTCAAGTTATATTTTTAAATCAAGTGTCAGGCTTCTAGAAAATCAGTAGTCTTTCCTGGTTTTGCAGGGAACTTTCCCAAAGCCTTATCATTTTGGACTTGGGAGTTGTTTTTAAATCTAATTTAGGTTTTTTTTTTTTCTCCCTTGCTTTAGTGATGTACTGTGGTCATTTTTCTTATGTCTTTAACAGAGTTGAGAAGTTGTCAGAGTCCAGTACTCTCTGACCAGGTTCTTTTAGATATTCCACATGTGGATGGTTTAATGTTTAATATCAGATTTACTTACTTGGAGGTACTCACTGTGACAGGGGATTTCTGATGTAGCAGAGCAATGCAAAATATACTGAAATCACAGTGGGAATGTAGATGACGCTTGGCAAAACGTAGTAATGGCAGTATGCAGTTCGGTCACAATACCAGTGTGATTCCCATTACTGGTCCTTATAGTAAGCTCATCTTTGCAACACTGCTCATCCACCATCACTGGGAAGGAACGTGGGGGTGGAAGCCAGCTCAAGCCCATTGCTCTCTTCAAAATTCTTTTGTTAGTTGCTGGATTTTTATACCCTGTGTTGGGCTGAGCCACGTATTCATTTTGCCCCTGCTGGCCTGGCTAGCTCAGGGGGATATTCACACTCATGAACTACACGGGGGGAAACGTTTATATGAGCTGCCAGGGTTTTTAGGCTAGTTCAATAAGCCTGAGCAAGAGTAGTACGACTAAGTAACTTCCTTCTTCCATTTGCAAGGGAAAAAAAGCAAGATGGTGTTTCATAATATAAAATTATATTAAAATTATTATAAAATTGGTAAGGAATCTGCCAAGAGCAGCCAGTTAGCATCATTTCTATCATATGTAGATATAAGCAGCTGAAATGTGAAAGTCATTACATTTATCAAGTCACGTAGTGAACGTCAAAGGGAATTGACTGGGATACTCTGTGTTGAGAAGAGCTGTTCTCTGAAAAAACCCCACTGCCTGTGTTTTCATTTGCAGAAGTGTTTTTTGGTTAAGCATCTACTCAGGATCCTTTGTCTGGGTAGAGTTGTGAGTTTGGCTAAACTAACCTTTTTTTCCTTGCATGAATACTGTTGCTTTGGACTATTCATTTCAAATAGTAGACCTTTTTTGTTGCTTAAGCTGCCTTATTTGGAGAATTTAGTGTCCTGGTGAGGAATGTCTCCCTTGAAATTCTGGAGGAGTGTCCGTTTGCGTTACCTTGATAGCTGGGAGAGAACAGCTTGAAGGCTGCCTCAAGAGCTGACTTAACAAGGCATGGATTTTAGCACAAATTATACTGCCCGTGATTCCTTAGTTAAGGGTACCTGCTAGTTTCTGTTTAAAGTCAGAGCAAAACCAGGTTCTGGGTGACAGAATATTTGTGGGTTTTGAGGTACAGGAGTCCAAGTGTGCAAATCTTTATGGGACATTTCTCCATCTCCAGAGAACGCATTTTTCAGGTAGGTAATTTGTTCTGTATCTTCAGCTTGCCTGTTCCGCTATGTCATCCATCAAGAAGTCAGGGACTAATAATAAAGCCTGCATTTAACCTGTCTATTGGCTTTTACTGTGACATTCTAATTAATGCTCACATCTGACCTGGTTTTTTTTCTGTGCTGTCTGTTGCAGTGCTTCATGGCCACAGCAGGGTAAACAGTATTAGAGGAAAACGACGTTAAGACATATAATTTCCGCTCAGCTGGTTGGAAAAGCAGTTGTCACTGCCTTCCTGGTGCAGCATGGCATTTGGACTTGGTGTTCTCTGCCTGTTCCTATGGGCAGTAACAGGTAGGAGTTTACTTCTTGTGTGTCTGAGTCACACGGGACGAGGCAAGGAAATGTTCCTGGAGTGTGTATGCAGGTGTGAATGAAATATGAATAAGGCAAGAGCTTGTGACTCCTCAGTGCAAAAAGTTCTTGTAAGGTACAGCTCTGTAACTGGTAGTTGCTTACAAGGGAGGAAGGCAGTTGTGAGGAGCTGTTTGGAGCCAGTTTCAATAGGGCTGTTTCAGAGGAGATGCGTGGGACAAGAGGGGGTAGTGGGGAAGAGTTCATAGAGTTTTCCTTCTCTTTCTCTTGCAGGACAGCAATTTAAGAATGATATATTGCTTTTGTTCTAAGCCACCTTTCTTCGTCTGAAGTATCATAGGATGGTTGATTTATGAGAAGCATAAATGCTTTTATTTACATCTCTTACCTCATCATCTTCTCTTAGACACATATTTCCTTTCAAAGAGCACAAGAAAGTCCTGTAAGTTTCTGCTTAAGCCACAGAGATGGGTAGATTATTTCCATAATCAGACATATGAAGAATGACAATAATTCTTAGTACTGCCTCTATGTTATAGCAAGACTTAACGTGGTACAGTTTTGACATGCCAACTACAGAACAATATATGCAAACATGGGGCTTATTTCTTTAAAGACATTGTTAGAATTCTGGCTGTGGAGATACTGGCAGTATCTATATTAGCAGGAATTGAGAAGATTATACTCAGTTACTTGGCTTTCATCTCCTGTAGTATAAATAAGATTAGCCCTTTGATAAGGGAGGGCCTTGCTAATGTGCTAAAGCTTAAATTGATCACTGAATTTGGAAATGCTGATTTGTGGGGGGGATGGGCATTAACTACAGCTGTACTCATAATTGGTTTGAAGTAGTCCTCAAGATCACCCTGAGGATCTCATAGTGCCAAGCCTTTTGAGGAGAACATGGAGCTGAGGTTTTTGTTGCTGTAGTACGCAATAAGTATGCCTTCTGTAAATAAACAAAATGCTCTGCTATCAGATATTGAGTCCCTGCTGTAGAGTCTGTGCCAGTATTTTTAGGAAAAAAAAGCCACAGCAACTTCAACAGAAGGTAATAATGTGCAGTAAATACTAAATTTTGGCTGTAGAGAATGTCATATTATACTTTCGATAATGCTTTTAATTGTTAGAGGCTATAATATCCTCCATGTGCATATAAAAAGTCTTGTGTTCATTCTTTAGTTGCAATTTTGCTAAACTATCTGAGAACAAGAGCGTTGCACTCGGACTGCTGGCTGTATTCCAGGCCTCTTCCTGTATCTCAGGTACCAGCACACTGTGTTTAGGGCCTAATATGTTCTAGTATCACATACTATTCTAGTATAAATTTTAGTACTTATTTATTTCCATCTCGATAATTTTCAGTATTTTCCATCCAATTAATATTAATGTTAACTAAACTGGAAGGTACTTCCTGATTTCCAGGATACGTTTGCTGGAATATGTCAGTGGATGCTCACCTTTGTTAAGTCAAAAGTACTTTTTTTGCGTGCAGGCTTTAAGGTGAATTGACTCAGGTTCAGGAAGTTGCTAGATGTTCATTCTGCAGTTTTTCTCTGCACATGAGTTTGTGCTTCTAAAGACTACTTTTTCTTTAAAAGAAGAGTTTTCTTACCACTTATTTTAACTTAAGGTAATGAGGAGGCTGGCATTGCATCATTGAGAGAATAGAGAAATGGTCTCGTTAGTTGCTGTCTTTGGAAGGATATTGAAGAGTATGCTCTGGCTTGCCAAGTTGAGGTGGGCTACTCTCTCCTTTTTAGATGACTTGTTTTTTTAAATTGTTTTTCATGAATGTGGTGGGTTGGCCTTGGCTAGCTGCCAGGTGCGTACCAAGTCGCTCTGTCACTTCCCCTTCTCAACAAGATGGGAGAGAAAAATATGATTAAATGCTTATGGCTTGAGATCAGGACTGGGAGATCACGTACTAATTACAGTCAAGAGCAAACCAGACTTGACATAGGAAAGTTAATTGAATTTATTGCTGATTAATCAGAGTAGGACAATGAGAAGTAAGAACAAATCTAAAAAACACCTTCCCCTCACTTCTCCCTTCTTCCCAGGCTCAACTTGATTCCCAACTCTTCTAACTCCTTCTCCTGAGTCATTTAGAGTCATGGGCAATGAGGGTTGCCATCAGTTTGTAATGCTTCCTCTCTTCCACTTCCTCCTCTGCTCCAGCATGGGGTCCCTTCTACAGGATACAGTCCTTCTCAAACTTCTCCCATGGGTCCTTCCCATGGGCTGCAGTTCTTCAAGAACTGCTCCAGCACGGGCCCTTTCCATAGGGTGCAGTCCTTCAGGAATGGACTGCTCCAACGTAGATCCCCCACAGGGTCGCAGGTCCTGCCAGAAAACCTGTTTCTTTGTGGGCTCCTCTCCACAGGGCTGCAGTTCCTGCCAGGACGCTGCTCCATCATGAGCTCTCCATGGGGGTCATGGCTTCCTTTAGGGCTCATCCACTTGCTCTGGCATGAGGTCCTCTGTGGGTTGCAGGGTGGGTATTTGCTCCACTGTGGACCTCCATGGACAACCTGCTTCACCATGGTCTTCACCACAGGCTGCAGGGGAATCTCTGTGCTGCTTGGAGCACCTCTTCCCTCTCCTTCTTCACTCACCTTGGTGTATGGAGGGTTGTTTCTCTCTCATATTCTTACTCCTCTCTCCTGGCTGCTGCTGTTGCGCAGTGTTTTTTACCCCTTTTAAAATATGTTATCACAGAGGTGCTACCAGCATTGCTGATCGGCTCAGCCTTGGCCGGCAGTGGGTTACTTTTGGAACTGGCTCTGTCTGACATGGGGGCAGCTTCTGGTGTCTTCTGACAGAAGCCACCCCTGCAGTCCATTTTTCCCGCACCCCCTGCCTACTAGAACCTTGCCACATAAACACAATACACTGAAAAACAAAGCTAGAACAGTAGGCAGGTCACCTAATGGATACGGATATCTGCTAATGTTCCTGCCTCTCAGGAGGCTTGAGCTGGATGTGGCAATAGGTGTTGGTGTGTACCAAGTACTTCCAGGTTTGGGAAGTCAATCATCCAAATTGCATGAAATGCTGAGTGACAGAGGCATGGTACACGGCATACATGGTACACACTAATACCTATTGCCACATCCAGCTCAAGCCTCCTGAGAGGCAGGAACATTAGTCTGTGGATGCAGCTCCTAATTTCTCCACAAAGGCATTCCTTGTAATGCCAGTCTCATTTCACTGGCTCATATCCATTCATTGATGAAATCAGCTTATAAGAAATAGATTTAAATTATTCTGACCGTTAATAAAAATCAATAATTTTTATGCTAATGCATCCCAAACCGATACTTTTTTCCCCCCATATGAGATAAAAGACATTGCTTTCCACCACAGAAATAACAGTTTACTTTGCAACTGGGAATCCAACACCTTGGAATCGATTCAGTCTAGCTCTCATCTTGAGCAGGTGTATTCTGATCTGGCAGACCTTGCGAATGCTGCTATTGAAATGCATTTCTGCAAATATAATAGCATTCTCATGGCTGATTCTCAGTTTTCTCGTACTGTGTGTTCATA
Source organism: Calidris pygmaea (assembly GCA_003697955.1). Taxonomy (NCBI): domain Eukaryota; kingdom Metazoa; phylum Chordata; class Aves; order Charadriiformes; family Scolopacidae; genus Calidris; species Calidris pygmaea. Next base: position 484,984 of record QJSC01011361.1, on the reverse strand, counting down.
TTGTGGTGCTTTGTTCTGAGATTAGCCACTCTTAACAAAAATGCGAAGATGGATTGGCAGGTAATTGCAGTCACAGGTGGTGTGCAGTCTGGTCTCCTTTTTTTAACTCCATGCAGCCCAGCCATACATTACATCACCCCCCAGAGTCTTTTGGGGACATTGCCAGTATTCTTTTCTTCATTTTCTTTGCTCTAGGGTAGGGTGTTTCTAAGTACATTACAAGCCATCAATTTTCAACACATCTCACTACTGCTGGTCTTGGACTCTGAAGAATAAGATGAATGCCCTTTTCTTCCCATGTGAAACACGTGAAACACAGGCCAGGGGTGTCAAAGGATACTTTAAGACGTAGGTATGCCCTTGAAATGACAGCGGAACAACTAGCTTTAGGTTGCAGTGTGTTCTTTGTTACTTATACTGTCTTGGCTAGATATTCTGGTTCACACAGGTCTTTCCAGAGAGATGAGATGGTGTAATGCTTGATTGTGATCTCTGAGATGATAGTGAGTTATGCGGTATGCCAGGTTGGTTCACATTGTCCACGTTTCTGTTGGAAGTGGTCTGGTGTTTCCTCGTGGAGGGATGTGATGGCTGCACCCATGCATCTACCCTTGTAGTCTCCAACTGCAAATAACCAGTGTCATTGATTCAGTGTCCCTAGATGCTCATCTGTAAATTAAGGGGAGAAGGGGCTGTGGGTTGGATGGATAGTTTCGACAGTCGAAGATCTGGTCTGCAGTTTGGACACGTTTGGATTGTGACCATAGCCACAGTCTGGTTAAAAAAAAAAAAAACAAAACAAAGGGGAGGGGGGAGAAGTGTTCTTTAGGTGTGGGGGTTTTGGTTTTTGTTGTGTGGTTTTGTTTTGTTTTGTTTTTTCCTCTTAAAAATAGCGCTTAGCTCATTTATCAGTGACAAATAGGGGTAATAATTCATGGAACAAAAACGATACTTGGAGAGAACCATCAGGCCCGATGAGCTAAATAGGGAGCTTTGACAGATCCTAGACACAAGAAGTGAATGATAAACATCGTGCAGGCTGCTGTAATGGCCACAAAAGCTTTGCAGTTCATTGTTTGTAGATTTAAGTAGAATACAATTGCCTTTAGCTTTGTCTTGAGGGCTTACTTTTATGTAACTGAGCATTTTTTTTGCCTGTTTATTCTCCTCCTCCTCCCTTGCAGTGCTCAGACTGCAGTCAGCATCCTTACTGAGGCCCAAAAGAGCACTTTGGGATCCCGGATGTATCCCTATTTAAAGACCTGTGAGATTTCAGGGAAAGGGAGGGGGAAACACCAAATAACCTAAAAGCAGCCTGTAGAAAAAGAATGAAAATGCATTCATGGTGCACTAAAAATAGAAGGGAACTAGTTTGTTGCAGCACAAGAAGGCAGAGACAGTCCTATTCTTCCTGTAGGGAGCTGCTGGAGAACCTTGCATGCTTCCTTAGTTCAGAGACTTTCAGGCTGTGAGAGCAGTGTGCCATGTGAGCTCTCAGTGCTGTGCTGCCAGCAATAAAGTAATGGGAACTGATTCTGGTCAAATGGGACTTTTCTTGGTGCAAGGGCTAAATCTGAGCTCTTCTCCTCCATTGCTCATTCTCTCTTGCCCCTTCTTCCTGCTTTCTGGTTCTTGTGGTACTGGTTGCTGCTAGGGAAAACAGATAGACCGGCCTACACGGGGATAGTTCTGTTCTTGCAGGGTGTCACGGATTTGACAGAGTTGGAACGGACCTCTAGAGATCATCTAGTCCAACGCCCCTGCTAAAGGGACTGTGTCAAGGCAGGTCTTGAAAATCTCCAGAGAAGGGGACTCCACAACCTCCCTGGGCAGCCTGTTCCAGGGCTCTGTCACCCTCACTGGAAAGAAGTAGTTCCTCATATTTGAGTGGAACTTCCCATGTTCCAGCTTATGCCCGTTGCCCCTCGTCCTATCGCTGGAAACCACTGAAAAGAGTCCAGCTTCATCATCCTTCAACTCACTGTTTAGGAACTTGTGAACATAGATAAGGTCTCCCCTCAGCCTTCTCTTCTCCAGGCTAAAGAACCCCAGCTCTTTGAGCCTTTCCTCGTAAGGGAGATGCTCTAATCCCTTAATCATCTTAGTTGCCCGATATTGGAATCTCTCCAGTAGTTCCAATGTCAGAGTAGGGTAATTAGCCGTGATGAACCCAGTGTTAGTACACTGTCATAATTTGCTACTTACTAAAGAATATTTGCCTGCAAGTCATTCAAGTGCTTGTGGTTGTGTGAGCCTGCCAGAGAGGGGCGAGAGCATCTGTTAGGTTTTGCAGTTAGTTTTCCTACTTGAGGAAGGGTCTCCAGCCATCTGCGATGGAGGTATGGCTGTGTTCCTGCTGGGCTCTGGACATCAGTGGGCTCGTGCACCAAGATGTGAAAAAGTGGTACTATGCACCTCAAAGAAGGGTGTTGATGTTTCCTCACTAAAGGAAAGAATCTCTTTTAAATGAAGCTATATTCCATGGTGTGACTGCGTATTAGGGTTTATGTGGGGAGGTATGGCTTTGGTGGTTTTGTTTTGTTTTTAGAGTAACCCACTTGCCTGACTAGGTCTCTGGATGTGTCAGCATTGTTCTACTGTAGACATAATGAGGTACGGCCAAAAGGAAGGGGAATATTTGGCTTGCAGAACTTTTAGGCTATTGATGTCCCAGGCACTAGGGGGCTTTCAGGGCTCATAATAAGGTGAAGCAATCTTTCTGTTGGTAACCTGAACGAGTACTTCTGAAACCATAAACAGAATTGGATGATGCTATTTTTTGCCATTACTGGTCAGAGTAGAACAGTGCTTTAATTTGAGATCAATTAACTAAAGGAAGACAGCTATACTGTGACCTCAGATGTCAGGTAATGGCTTAGCAGACACAGATGTTATTGTGTGATCCTTCATGAGACGCACTTTCAGTAAATTTTCTGTAAGTAAGAGACCTCACTATCTCTTACTTGAGCCCATTGCAGACTGGAGATTGGACAGGGTGAAGAGGACTATGAAATTAGAGATCAGATTAAGTTCATACTAAGTAGATTTTGTGTATTTTCCATGTGAAGACAAAACAGACATAGTGTTAGGCTGAAATAGCCTGCTAAATTCATCCATTCTTGCCCACCTACTACTAGAATTTTATTCAGGTGTAACTCTAGCTGAAGCAAGAGATGAAATGTGAGTTACTTTGATATTTGGATTACGCTCTTAGGTTTAAATTAGAATTGTTGGGGAAATAATTTTCCCATTATACAGAAATTCTGAAGCTTACTGTTTTTTTCCATTCCTTACTGGGATGAAAGCAAGGCCTCCTGACATTTGAAAAAGAGGGTAGCTATGATCTGTGGCTAGGATTCTTGCTTCAGAGATTTAGGTTTAGTGTCATGTATTGTTTTAGGAATATGGTGGACTTGTTTTTCTGTACAGCTAATGAAATACCATCAATTTTGTGGGAGGTTGACTCTGCAGCGTGATAGCTCGTGCATCAAACTGAAAGTGGCAGAGTGAGATTTGAAGATTTGTTTGACATCAGACTGAGTGAGGGTTTGAAGTCTGGCCTCAGGTTACAGTTTTGGAATATTCTAGTTGTCCAGGTCTGTCTCTAAGACAAGAATTGTTGGTCATTCTTTCCTTCTTCTCTGAAGAAAATAAATAATGAAGCTTTCTTTTAACAGGTTGATCACTTTCTCCTTGAGGGATGAGGTTAAGAAGGGAACACATGAAAACAAACCCTCAAAGGAGTTTTTTGACACACCTTAATAGCGCTGTTCCTAAAGTATTAATTGTAATGAGTTGTTACTGACCAAATACTGGATGTTCACACAGGCCTGTTTCTCATCTCCCTGCTGACTTATAGGATTAACTAAATTGATAACGGTTGAAAAAGGATGGAATGGTTAAATGAGCTGCCTGACTCCTATACTTCATTTTAACCCAGAGCTCTTCTGGCTCACCTGTCCCAAGTTGTGCAGACAATTTAAAGGAAAGACTTCTGATGACAATTCAGAGTCTCTACCAGGATCTTATGTTCTTGGAGATGAAAGGGAATACAAAGGAAATATTTATATGCAATGCAAAAGAAAAAAGTAATGCTCAAATCCTGGGTACAGATAAAGATACTTCATGTTTGAGCTGTGTCAGAACAGGATAGATTGTTTTAAGTTCGTGTTCTCCTGGATAGATTTTTCACTGAAAGTGTAAAGTGGAGGAGTAAACAGCATCCCAGTTCTGTATGAAGGAGTAGCTGGAGCTTGAAAAATGGACTTGAAGCTGCTTATCCTTTTTGTCAGCTTCCTAACCAGTTACGCCTATTTGCAAGTCATTGATCTTTTTTAAAATTTAGTTTTGCTTCACGTTTCTCCTCACCCCAAAGAGCCAGCTCTGCAAAACCATCATAAAGTATTGTCTTCTCTATCCCTCAGTGTGTGGTGCGTTGGGTTTTTTTGTTTCTTTTGGGTTTTTTTGCATTGAACTTAACCTACTTTGCAAGCTGTACATTCATCCCAGGCAGTATGATGCCCCACAGGTATTTCAGTAGCTGTATTACGATCATGTAATGTGAAGGAAGGTACTGCCGTTCAGCCCAGAAGATGTGGTGGGAGCTGTAGCGCGGTGGTTGGACACACTGCATGTGTAGGAGAATCTCTGCATCTCCAAGGCTGTAGGTCATGGTCAGACCTAACCCTTACTGCCGCCCTATTCCTGCTCATTGGTTTCATTTTTCCTGCCCATTAGATCCACAGATTTGAGCTGGAATCAATTAGTCAAGCTGCCTGTTTCTTTTTCTCCTGCCATATGTTATTGTGAATAATGAGGTTTCTGCTGCCAGAACTCTACTGCTAATGACGTGCAGAGCAGGCAGAGTCAACTGTGTCTTCCATTACTGTGTTAGCTCCACAGTGGTGACATCTTGCTTTCGTTGGTTGAGTTAGCACGTCTAGTTGAAAACCATGTTAAGAAGAATGTCCTGGTTTAACTCAACTGTTTTTTGAAGCACGATCAGATTTTTCAGGTTGCATTTTGGAGAGGGGAATTCTGAAGAGTAGTTATAGCCAGGAAAAAAACACCTGGAGAAGATGTTAAAAATTGAGATACACAGTATGTTGATTCATGCTTGATTTGAGCACTTCACACTCAGTCCGTGATGTGCTATGAAAATAATTCTGATGTCCTACTAAACGATTGCAACTTCACTGCAAAGGAAGGAAGGATGCTCCCTAACGGAGCTGCTCTTGAGTTTTCACATGCACTGGTGGGTAAAGCAGCAAAAATTTGAGAATTTGATCCAGCTTTTATATTAAGCCCAAGAGTTACATTGGTGTGAGGGACTCTTCATGAAGTTCAACTGAGATGGCAAATGTTTCTCCTATGTAGATTTTTTTTTTTTTTGGTGTCTTCCTTCCTGAAATGAAACAATGACATGTTACAGCATCTTATGTGGGTTTTGTTTTAGAACATGCTTTGCTCACTATGCTAAGAGGGTAATGGAGGTACTCCATGATTTTTTTAATTTATTTTTTTTCCTTGTTTTAAATATTGGCAACTCACTTCCATCTCTATGTATTTGTAGCAAAGGGGAGTAAGAGGCACTTTGTAAAACATATCAAGATCCTACACTGAAAAGGCCTCCCAAGTACAAATATTACTCCAAAGGGATATGCTGAAAAAAAGTAGTGGTGATATTAATGAAGGGAAATGAGCTTATTTAAGTAGGGTGCCATCTGTTTTTACCTTGTCTCCTGTGATAAGCCATTTTTGGTCACAGTAAACTATATTATGCCTTACATTGGTGGTGTTTTTTCAGGTTCCAGTTGTGAGCAGTGCAGAGAAGGAGCCACGTACTCAGATGCAGTAATATCTCCCAATTTAGAAACCACTAAAATTATGCGAGTTCCTCATGCTATGTCAGTGTCCGACTGCATCGCAGCATGTTGTGACCTCTCTGGTTGTGACTTGTCCTGGATGTTTGAACGACGCTGTTACATTGTGAACTGCCAACACAAAGAGAATTGCGAACCTAAAAAAATTGAAACTGTAAAGTCCTATCTCACTTTTGTGCTGAGACCTTCTCAGAGGCCAGCCTCACTGCTAGGATTTGGGCAAGTGATCCCAAGCATGGTCCACTCCGTGGGACTCCAGAATCAGCCATCTGAGGATGTAAGTAGCCTGAAGGAGCTGTCTCTGCTTGGCAAAGATCCTGGCCTTGAGGAGATTCCTGAATATATTGATGATTATAAAGAGTTGGAGCAGGACCCCTTTCAGTTGGGCATCAAACATGAGCAGAAGGAGAGCGCGGATTACGCTGACTGGGGCCTGATGGTGGCAGGTGAAAATGGCTTCAACTCTTCCATGGGCGATGATGGAGATAACCAGGAAGACTTTGCTGAAAAGAAAGGGGAGGCCGGGAAAGTGGAAAGCCTTCTGAATAAAAACAGCTCTGAAGTGAACTCTGTCACTGAACACTCTGTAGAGAGGCTATCGCTGTCATCTGTCCCGGAAATCACGCCGCTCCCCAGGAAGACATTTGAAAGTGAAGCCGCTGTTCAACTTCTCGCACAACCTGATGATGCTTTGCAAAAAGAGGTATGTTTGCGCATCAGGAAGCAAGCAGAGTATGGTGTGAGGCCACTTTGCAATTCTTCTGTTTTTCAAATCAAATTAGGTTATTGCTTTGTAATGTAACCCTAACACTCAAATGACTTACAGTCCTGTTACAGTGTACAAAAGGCTGAAGGGGAGAGGATTGTCTTAATAGGCAGATGAATCACTAAAGGATTCTTTTCTACTGGATGATAAGGAGCAGAGCTCCTTTTGGGACACTGTGGGATTCCCTTTGAAGCATACAGATGAGTGGGCTTGGACCTGGTGTAACAGTGATATGGTATTCTTCCCTTTTGACCCTTGGTGACTCATTAGAAGAAGTTAGCTGAGCAACTTCTAGTGTCCTAAGGCCAAAACCAATAAACGTAAGTTCCTCCATCAAGAAAATGAAGCCTGTTTTCTGGTTTCCATGTTGCTAATGCATACAATAAATACCTTTTATAATGCTTTTAAAACATGAGAGGCAAGGTACATAAAGAAGGACAGTGGGGATTTTGGACCATGATGTACAGCAGGATAAAATGGTTAAGGTAACTTTGTTCTCAGGATCCTTTTCTTGAGTCTTGATAAAAATAAGTTAACTTCTTAAAAACTAATTTAGATACTTAAATAGAGAACAGGTGCATTTTATTTATGCCAGCCAGCTTGATCGGTTGAGACTAAAAGGTTCCCTAAGAACTGGTGGAACCAGTTAGAAAGTTGAAACAGGCTGTAAAGTCAACATTTACTGGGTTTGACATGCACCTCTGCAGGAGGGAAGAGGAAATTAAGCAATGTTACCTGGATCGCTCTAAATTCCACCAGATTTTGTAACCAGCAACTACTTATCTCTTGATGTAGAAATGACAATTTATTACTATTACGGTAGGGAAGAAAAATGCACGTAAGTAAGAAAGTTGTATGAAATCAGTGACAGCTGAGGTTCTTGGTGGGGATGACAGAGCCGGCAAAAGTACGTGTGGAGAACGGCAAGTCCTAAGATAAAATCTAACTTGGATACCATTGCAGCCTAGAGGTGTGGCAGTTTTCTCTCTGCTTTGAGATCTTCTAGATATTCTGAGTACTTCTGGGATTCTAGGTGGGCTTCTGGGAGTGCCATGAGTGGCTGCTGCAGCTGGGAGAGTACAGCTAGCACGGGCTGGGACCTCTCACAGCTTCTCACAAGTTCTGTCAGCTATTGATGAAAGGGTGCTTTGGGCTGTTGCCCTAGACAGCTCGTGATCAGGGAGGGTGTTGCAGCCTCTCAGCAAGTGCTAGGGGCGAGGCTGATGGCAGTGAGCTAGTTAAGAGTTTATATGGGTCAGAGCTTGCAGGTTAGGGCTGCTTACGTGCCTTAGAGAAGCCATACAACTTTGAGTTCACCTAAAATGTGTGGCAAACAGAGCTGAGCAAATTTGTTCCCCATCTCTAAGGGATAGTGTGAATACAGCTTTATGAAAGTTGAGCTTTCACTGAGCTTGCAGTGGTAATGATATATGTGGCCAAGCCTGCTTTGTAAATCTCTACTTTGATTTTGCTACCCCAGCTAGAATAGAAAGATTTTGTTTTCTCTTCAAGCACGGCCTGTGTAGAGTGGAGAGGGACATATTTCTCACTGGGACACAGAGGAGGCATTCCTGTCTGGTCTTTATGTGATGCTAACATTATGGTAGCGCAGCCATTGAAACTCCTGTGGAAAGGGTGAGGAACGAGCTTGCTTCTTTCGGTGCAGAAGAGACAAAAATGCCAAACTGGGTCAGTGTTTAGCCCCAGCAGGTAGTGATGTTGCAGAGCTGGTAAGATGATAACTGTAGTTAGAAGGCGATGTAGCAGTGCTCTGTTAACAGAGCTGTAGAGAGCTGATGGGATAGTATTGAAAGCTGTTCATGAAATCTATTGTGAAATGACTCTAAAGGCTCTCAATGTAGAGAAAGGTTAAGAGTCTTGAGAGTTTTGAGAAACTGCGAAAGCCTGTGCAGCTGTTGTTTCCCAAGTGGGAATCCTTTGAATTCAGACATTTGCAGAGAAATGAAGATGATGAACGGTTTCAGCAAATACCTTTCCCTGGCGTTCCCCAGGTTCACCTTCAGTTCAGACACATCTCCACTCCCCATCTTTTCACTGCACATTATGCTCAGTCCTTTGGGTGAGGTGACAGGCAGCAGAGGAGGCTGGGGTCAGTGGATAGCACTTTCCTTTATGCCACTTGTTGCTTCCTTCTCTTTTCTGACACTGTTCCTTCCTTCTTACTTGTTTCCTCTGGTCTGGTGTGGGCTTCTCTGTGGGCCTTAATCCCCTGGGAGGTGGCATGAAGTGTCTCCTTCCAAGAGGATGTCCCCAGCCCTGTACCCAATAATGTCCCCTTCCACATTTTCCTTCTCGTGTCTCCTGTTGTGCATATCTCCCTCTCCTCCCCCCTGCCCCTTCTGTGTCCCCTGTCCCCAGTGGCTATTGCCCTTTCTTAACTATGTCTGAGTGGCTGCAGTGTTGGCATGTAGTTGCTTGTTTCCATCCATTGCCAAACTGTCTGGGACCACAGGGGTGACCCTGCAGCCAGTCTCCTGCCACCGAAGCCCTGCCAGTTGTGCCTGACACAAACTTCTGGCCATGCTTGAAGTTTTTCTGCTTTGAGAACTGCAGTCGTGACTCTGGTGAAAAAGAAGCTGCCTGCGATAAATCCTGGTGATAAGATTTCCTTCTTATGTGTCTCTTTCTCCAGTAAGCAGACATTTTAATCAAATTTCATATGGATCGTTCAGGCACGTATTCGTGTTTCCTTCTGAAAAAAATGTTTCTTTGGAGACCAAATTTTGTTATTAAGGAAATCTTAACATTTTTATGCTGGATTAAAAATGCTGAGATGCCTCCAAATAGTTTTCTTACTACCTCTCAGGTCTTTTTGTGGAGGTCATGAAAATGTTAAGGTCTTAAAACTATTTTTGCTAATAACTGTGCTGAAATGCCCTCTGTTTATTGCATATCATACAATATTTTCCTATGTCTGCTTAATTCTGCTCCAGCAATTCTGTAGCTCTGTTCCTAGACCCATGCTGACGCACTCCCTTCTGCAGCTCCCAGACACAGCTGTTTTGACAAACGAGACAGAGCAGGGTGGCAAAAATGCAATTCCCTTCCTTCACAATAGTCAGCAGCATGCAGTGTCCTCAGGTGCTGTGTTCTTTGAGCCAAAGAGAGATTTTAAACTGTGAGACCAACCAAACGCAAGCCTCAGGAGTCTGTGACCCGGGAGCATCCTTGCCATAAGTGCTGTCAGGTGTAGGGGTTGACTGTGTGACTCTATCCCAAGTCACTGTGTGTGACTTGGGATAGAATGTGTGGGGTTTTGTCAATTAACCGAGTAACCTGGCTTTTTTGGGTTTGCATCAGAGTTCAGAGTGATCTTACGGCCTGTCACCCTCTAGCAGCTTAATGACACGAATACATTTAGAAATCTGTACAGAGTAAATACCGTCAAGCTGCCCAAACCAGAAATCTGCAGTGCTGCCCATCCTTGAAGTGAGATACCTGTGAAGTCTTAATTGTTTTTTTTAAATCTCCAGGTAACTGCTGATCTGTTAAGCAAGGTGAGGTCGTTCAGGTTTTAGTCAAACTCCAGCCACTGCTATGTTGATGTTGCATTGTTTCAAACATTTATTCAATAGGTTAGGCCTGACTTGATTCTTGAGTTTATTGCATTTACAGGAATAATAGTGCAGTCAAAATGCATAAAGCTCTACCTAAGAAAGCCTAAGATGGTTGACAGAATATTATGTGATGAAGAGCCTTTTAATGTCTGATCAGAATGCCTTCAGAATTGGTATTTAGGAGTTAGAATGAGGTTGAGTATCAGAGGTGTTCCTATCTTATTTTGGTCTTGTTTCAGTTTCGAAGCCTGCGAATGCTAAACGGTCCTGTTTGGTTAAAAATGCATTGACTTGATCTCTAGGGAATGTATAAGACCCCTGAAAGATGTTTTGATATTTAGAATTAGCTGTCAAAAATGTTTATTTCTGTCTTGAAGTCTGCACTTTGTGTCATACAGTATGATGGTTTGCTCTTTTGTGACTCCCCAATTAGTAGAGGTCATACTTGTTAAAAATCATTAGACAGATAACGCAGAGAAGGAGGGAGAAGCAGACCAGTGAAAGAGCGGAGTTTCACTGCTGACAGAGCTGCTCTCCATAAGGTTTTCCAGATAAATGAGAGAGAGCAAGTTGTAATGCAGTTACGTAGTAGTCATATGTACAGGGGACGTGGAGGAAAGACTGGTGGGGAAGCGGTCGTATCAAACACAGCACTAGCAGCCCTTGACTCACTAGAGTCCTGATAAGTTGTCTTTAGGAGTACTTGAGGAAGATGATGATTGGGCTTATCCTTCCCATTCATGGGGAGAAAAGAAAACACCCAATCTGTGGGGTCAGTCAGGGACCAGAAGTGAAGAAGGATCCTCCATGGCATGATGCTGTTGTCTGCACTGTAACTTTGAGCTTCCCCAGGGAACTGCATGACTTTTTTTTTTTTTTTTTCCCCCCTTTTCGAATGATGGGAGTGTTCTTTGTTTTTGTTGGAATTCTCGAGTGATTTGCACTTGAGTCAAACCCCAAGAAGTGAAGGAAGTGGGCCCTCACAGTTGGTGTATTTATTTTGTAATAAGCAGTAATGGCTGTACTGGTGGGTAAAAGCAAGCAAAAAACCCCCAGAGCCCATGCCATCAGAACTGCCTACCCTGCTCTCTCCCAGAAAGACTCCTTTTCTTTCCTTTTCCTTTCAATTCCTGAGCTGGAATTTAGGTTAATCTTGCCCTCTACATCTGCTGCAGCGTATCCCTTAGTAATAATTTCTGACTGAAAGCTCAATTTCTGATATTGCCTGTGCCTCAATTATCTACTGCCTGCTAATGTTCTTAGTTTAAGCTGTCTTTTCGACTGTGGCACCGCTTCAGATGTGACAGTGTCACACGGCAGCTGTTTTGACTGCAGAGGCTTGCCTAGGCTTGCTGACTGAAGAGATGTTTGGTACCGTTGCAGAAGAGAGTGTCCCAGGAAAGGTACGTTTGAGGTCGCTTTGTCCCCATCTGTCCTACAAACCCAGGATGGCTGCTTCTCAGCTGATAGACCGGCAAAAGGCCAGGAGAGGAGTAAAGCCATACGAAGCTCAGAAAAGTTGATTTCCCTTAAACTTGGAAGGCAAAGAAACACTTTGGTTTGCTAAAGTGTAGTAAAGAAGATCTCTTTGGAAGATGTGGGATGGAGTGAGTAGGTAAAGGAGAGCTATCTGGAAGAAAGGCCTGTCAAAGGCGGCTCTCCCTGTGTATGATGATGATGTCAAGGGTGAGATTCCTGCTGAAGGCACTAACTTAGGGGAGCTGCAGTTCCTTATCCTGCTGTTCGTGTCCCAGCTGCTCAGATCTTTTTACTATCTGCGTATTGAGCAGAGCTGGAGTTGTGGCCCTAAAGGTGCTTGCATAGTCCATAGACCTATCTTGAGGTGTAGCTCTTGGTGTGGTCCTGAGCATCCTCACAGGGTAGGGAGCCTCAGCCCCCAACACTGCTGTCACTGTCCCGGCTGCACAGGGATCTTTTCTCTCTGTCCTTGTTGAAGGCAGAGATGGAGTTGCAGATGACTTCCATGCTCTGTTTCCTCACAGGCTGGGAAGCAACAGTCCCTGGCATTGCTTCCATGTTCCCTGCTGCACAGGGAGCTTTTCCTCCTGCCCACATTCAAGGCAGAGCTGCTCTGATTTCCCAGGGAGGCAACAGACTGCAGAGTGGAAGTGGAGCACCTGAAATATGAAGAGAAGTTGAGAGCTGGGACTGTTCAGCCTTGAATAGATAGGGTTCAAAGGGGTCTTACCAATGTGTATAAATAACTATGGCAGGAGTGAAGAAGATGGAGCCAGGCTCTTTTCAGTGCTGTCCAGTGACAGGATGAGAGGCAGTAGACACAAATTGAAATACAAGGAATTCTATTTAAACAATAAAAACCATCTTTTTCTTCTTTCCTGTGAGGATAGTCAAACACTGGAACAAGTTGTCCAGAGGGGTTGTGGATTCGCTGTCCTTGGAGATATTCAAAACCTGACTGGACATGGTCCTGAGCAGCTTTGCTGTAGCTGACCCTGCTTTGAGGAGGGGAGTTGGACTAGGCTGTGTCCCTTCCCACCTCAGCCGTTCTGTGATATGAGTGTGCATTTTGCCAACCTTCATAATCCTATTCTTCAGATAACAGATTATATACAAATTATAGCCATCAATATGTTATGTCTTCATAGGCCACACACAATAGCCATAATTGGCAAAGTGCTTTTTTCTAGATGTTAGGTCAGAAATAAGTCTTGAGAACATAAGGAAAAGCCATTGATCTGTTAAGACTAATGTGTCATTGGAAGGTGATGGGCAAGGCTAATGCAGTGCCGAGTTATTTCGGCAAAACTTGCTGTGTCCCTTGCTGCAGTTCTGATTTACGAACAAGGTGGGTGAGTGAGAAGAACACAACTGCTCGGTGATTGAAGTAGAGAGATTTAGGGCATTTTATTAGTGGTGAGGAAATAAGAAGGCATGAGCAAGTGCTGGTCTGAGCAGGTGTGGCAAGAGTCAAGGATTCTGTTCTGTTTGTGTATGTACAGCATGAAGACAATTATACTCACCATACAGACTTCCTATCATTGGCTTTTAAAGGTTTATGACTATATTTAGACCTGTCCTACTGTTCTATATTAATTTGAGAACTGATAGCCTCAATTGTATTTCAGGTCACCTCATTTTGATGATAGCCTACACTGTTCTGCATCTGAGACTTGGAAAATAAGCCTAATAAGATAACAGAAACAGCCCTTCTTTGCTAGATATTCTGTATATGAATAAAACCTCCTAGTAACATAAATCAGTTGTCTTACCCTACATGATATTGAAAAAAACAGCATACCTCTAAGTCTAGAAATGTGAAAAATGGCTCACTTAAGACAACTCTTTCTCTGTAATTTATTTTTCAGGCTACTGCGCCTTCCCCTTTTTCAGACCAACTGGATTTCTCCACGGGTGTGTCAGAGAAAACCCAGACTCCCACAGTGGCCCCAGAGAATGTCACTGAAGGTGGGACCATGGTACTTGCCACTGTGCCACCTGAGCCCATGCAGCAGTTCACACCGCCTGCTACTGCTGCTAAAGCAGGTAATGTGTCAACATAGCTGGAGATCTGAGGGGTACCTGCAGGTTGCACAGTGGGCAGGGATGGCTTTACTACTGTCACCTTCCAACCTGTTGTTAGGTATGAGCTTGCCCTTTATCCAAAGGTAACATCATTCCACTTCAAGCCTATAGACCTACAGTAGCACTGCAAACTCCAGACCCCTTAGCCAGTTACTTCTGAAGCAAAGCTCTGACCAGTTCCATCCTTGATGGGACACTATAAAGAAAGCAAATACGGCAAAGTAAAAAGCAGAGATAAAGAGCCTTTTTAAAATGGATTAATTTCTATACTTGGTGAGAAATATCAGAGGCTTCCTGGAGTTTCAAAATAGTCTCTTCTAGACATACTTTTATTTTTGCGTGACTCTTCAGAACATTGCCCCCTCTCAGAAATTCAGTAGGGTTCCCGCTACGTATAGTTGTCAGATATCGTGCAGCAACATAGGTGGAACTTGAGGAAGCTCAGCCCTTTAATAGGGGAGAAGCCTAGCCCTTAGTAGGGGAGAACATGGCTTTCTCATCCTGGGGAAAAAAGGTTTTGCTGTCGTTTCAGAGCTCTGAGGAAGCTTATTAGACTTCAGCTGCAGAGCAGAAGTTTTTATTTTGAAAAGGATGTGTTTAACCACTATGTCCTCTGTAGTTGTGTTAAATTCTGTGTATATGTTAAAGTATCTCCTTTCTCCTGAGTTTCCCACCTCCCTGTGTGCGCTGACAAAGGGTTAGAAGGGCCACAAGAAGCAGAGAACTACAGATGTGTGTTCCTCTGCCCTCCTGGTGTACTGAGTATAGAGCTAAAGAACTCTATAAAGAGCAAAGAGCTAAGCCCTTTGCTTCCTGGTGGAGTAAGTCTGATTTCGGACATTCTTGGCACCCTCTGCCAAACTGCAACCTGCCAGCCAGGATAGCAGTAGGAGGTAACAGGAAGAGATGAACTACAGGAGATCCCTCTCCAAGGCAATGGATCATCATTACCATTGAGTGTTGACTAGGCAGCTCCTCCTCCTCCTCCACAGGAGGAGGTTGAAGAGGACTCAAAAAGGAGCTTGGAAGAAGCGGCTGAAGGGAAGGTTGTGATGAATCTCACTGTAAGTACTGCTTTGTGCAAGGATTGCCTCAAATTTGTGTGTTCTCAGCCCTACTGTTTTGGAAGTCTTGGAAGTTCCTATTTTATTCTCATCTCATGTGGAGGTCAAAGTACAAACCTCTACTCCACTGGTGTCTAGGGCAACTCCCACGAGTAGTTATGGAGCCTCAGGTGCACTTAAGTAGCAGTGACAGCAAGTCACTGCTGTTAACGTGGCCTCTTCACTTCATCCATTTTTTAGACCTGGCAGCTGCCACTGCTGAGTAGCCTCTTGCTCATCTGTCTATTCAAAGCTTGTAAGTTGGACGTTTAGACAACATTAGACGTTTAGACGTTGGTGACTTTGGGAGAATCGTTGTTCTGTGGGTTTCCAATGTTAAAAGAAGGACATTTACAAACCTTTGAAATACCAAGTCTGTGGGAACATTTCCTGAAGTCGTGCTTTAATATGTGTCTGTCGGGGACTGGATTTGTGGACTTTGGCATTTTTGGAAGAGGAAAGAGTTTTCACAGATAAGAACTGGGAGGATGTTTCCTGCATGTCAAATAGATTGAATGTGCAGCTCAGCTACGAAATAACACCTTTGCCTTGCTATACAAGTGGAATTTTTAAAAGGGACACTTAGCTGGACATTGAGGCATACCTCACAAGTGCCGCACAAACATAGAAGTAGTGCCCCCTGGTGAAAGAAAACATTATATTAGAGTTCTAGTATGGATTATGTTACTTTATTTAATGAGGTTTTTTTCTGGCACAGGTTATTCTTTTTTCTTCTGTAATTGTGTATTTTTTTTTAATTCCTGAACTTCCATCCAATTACTGAGAAAAAAGTATTATTCCCTATGCAGAGCAATGTTACCTGAATAATCAGAATGCTCTTCTCTGAAGCAGAAGTAGGGGAAATGACACTTCACATTTGGGGAAAAACAAAACTCTTGGGTTGGTAAAAGGCAAAGAAGCCATAGATGTGATTGTAATAGATTATTATTTGATTGTGTACTGAGGAATTTTTTTTTTTCAACTTAGCCTTGCCTATTCACTGTAGAGTGTTTGTCGAATTTTTCTTAATCCATTACAAATAATATTTGAAGATGCTACATTTATCTCCATCCCATCTGTTAAAACTTAATGTACTTATTCTGTCTTAGATACAGTAAAAGAACTTATTGTGTCTGCTGGTGAGAACATACAAGTGATGTTACCCAAAAATGAGGTTGAACTGAATGCCTTTGTTGTCCCACCACCACCTACAGGTGAGTTGAATGGCCTTGGCATACAAGGAGATGCACACACCACCATCCTGTAATGGCAGACAAGTCCTGAGTTATGTGAACATCCTGCACCTCAGGATAAAATCATTTTGTGCTCTACTGCATTTTTGTGCTCAAACTGCAGAGAAGATTTCCTCCTGTGGATTTTAGAGATTTTTATTTTTTCTAAGTGGCTTTTGTTTTCAGAACCTGAACACATTAGCCAATGGTTCAGTGGAAAGCCTGTAGTTTCTACCAAAATATGATGTGGCCCAGGTTGTAGCATCTTGCTGTAAATCGGGGCGGGGGGAGTGGGTTCTAAATGCAACATTTACCTTAAAACTACCAGCTTATGGACTGCAGCAGCAAAGAATACATATTTCATAGATAGCTGTGTAATACGCATTCAATTCACATGGAGCTGATTTTTGTGAAGAATTCAGTTATTTGTGAAGTCCATTGCCACATCCTTGCTGCTTTACCAAGGATGTGGTAATTGTGGAAGTTTAACATATTCGTGCTGCTTCATTTTGCAGGCTTAAACAGCAGCAGTCGTCATTTCCTACTGCAGCATTTTATCTGACGGGCGGTGAACTGGATTTCTTTGTTTCCTGGGCTTATCATGGAGGCAAAGCTGATTGCTCTTACGCTGTGTTATTTTTCTTAGAAACAGCCTACACCTATGAGTGGAGCTTAATCAGTCACCCTGCTGACTACAGCGGTGAGATGGAGCGCAGGCACAGCCAGACCTTGAAGCTCTCTCATGTAAGCGAGCTGTAAGCTCAGGCTCATTGTGTTTGTGCGATCCTTTCGCAGGAATCTAACCCATGGGGAAGGGCATCTTGATTCAAAAAGTTCCAATGACTGCCAGAGTCTCTTCACTTGCATGTGTCGCCAAATCTTTGCCAGATTATAAGCCTTCTTAGAGCACTCTAAGATAGTGTAAGAATTCCTTAGTGTTTGTTTTGCATTCCCCACTTCTGGACGGTGACTAGTGGCCTTTTGTGTATGTGTTTATAAAAGGAGCTCTAGGTTTCAGATATCCAGATTTTTCTCTGTTTACAATACGATTGGCAGATAACTACCTTCTGCTTTTGTGTAATTTGACATGTAACCTGCTTTGTTCTGTGTTTGTTTTCAGTTATCAGTGGGACTCTATGCCTTCAAAGTGATGGTTTCTGGTGAAAATGCCTTTGGTGAAGGTTTTGTAAATGTCACGGTCAAACCAGGTAAATCAGTTGGCTTGAAGTAATGAAATTATTTTCTTCAACGCGAGTAGCTTTACAACATGCTTATCAAATAGTCTGTCAGTTACTGTCTGTCAAGGACACCTGGTCATGCAGAGATGTTTCATATCTTGATGTCCATTTAAAGGAAGTAGAGTTAAGGATCTTGCTCACTGTGTTTAAGTGCTCTCTGGTCTTGTGCCCTACTCAAGCAAGGCCTGCGATAAAATCATGCCACCTTTTATGGTCCCCTTCTCCAGTACAGCTAGAAACAGCAATTAGGTGCCAGATCGGCTCTAGCTGCAAGCTGCAGTGCATAGATCTGATCTGAATTACACCAGTTAAAGTGTGGTGGGAGACAGCTGTGTCAGTGCACTGCTCTTCTGTGACCTTTTCACTCCCTTGTCCAGAAAGGACAGCAGATGCTGCAAAGCTATCAATCCCAGATTTAAATCACTGGGGACTATTGATCTTTAGAGTTAACAGATTAGTTTTCCCTGGACTTTAACTACTTTTTTTTTTTTTTTTTCTCCTCCCCTGTCTTCCTCACAGCAGTCAGAGTGAACCAGCCACCTGTTGCCGTTGCTTCACCCAAAGTACAAGAAGTTTCTTTGCCTACAACTTCTACCTTCATTGATGGCAGTCGTATGTACTGATGGACCATCCCGTGCTTATATGCTCTATTTTTAATATACAATTACTACATTACTGTTTGTCAGTTACAAGTGAAATTCTTTCTTCTCACTCTACTCGGAAGTTCCCTGAATTGTGATTCGCTTCAGGGATTTGAGTCCGGTCATAAATGATTTTAATGAGTTAAAAAAGTGATAAAATGCAGCCTTCTGCATGGGGATTGAGATACAGTGCATTGGAGGCTGTTGCATCCAAACAGCAACTACTCTTGCGCCTTCTTCCTGCCCTGGCTAGAAGGTCTCTCTGCCAGTACAGCTGGGGGCATGGTAGAGAGCTGGAGGGTATGATGAGATGTCATAGCTACGCTCATAATTACTGAGAGCAGACAAATTAGAATATGCAGAGTCTGAGGCTGATATTTTTGTGTGTCTGTGAAGAATTTTCTGTTTGTTTAGATAAACCATATCAAATGTAACTTGGAATCTGTGGTTTAGCAGCTACGGTATGTGAACCCGGTTCAAATATGCTTGAAAAGATAATTGTAGAAAACTAATTAGGTATCAGTTCACGAAAGACTTTACTATTCGTTCCAGTAATTGCCACAAGAAACTGATATTTATTTATTTTTTTCTTTTTTAATGAATATAGAAAGTATAGATGATATGAAGATAGTGAGTTATCACTGGGAGGAAATTAAAGGTCCTTTGCGAGAGCAGAAGGCATCTGCTGACACACCTGTTTTGCACTTGGCTAACCTTGTTCCTGGAAACTACACTTTCAGGTACCTGCACAGATGTTTTCCTCAGGGGTTTTAACTATTTCTGTGATGTCAGCTAAATGTTTGTTTCTCTTAGTGCGCATATGTACCCCCTCAAACAAAAAACTTTTGTTTTTCTTCTGCATGCTGCTACTCTTCATTTTGCACAGTGGAGAGACATAGGGAGCAATTCTGTTAAAAAGTGCCTAACAAGTGGTTTTGTGATACTGGTGTAGTGATACTTTATAGTGCAAAATGATGCAAAACAAGGTATCAGAAATTAAATACCTCCCACTCCCAGCAACGGTAACAGTGACGGAACTGTTTTTTTCCCCAACTTTGACAAGTGCCCTGAGGTGATACTCTGCAGTCAGGCTGAGAAAGTCATCCCCCGAAGGGTGGGGGCAGACAGAACAGTATTGGAAGTCTGATCCTTGCAAGGCTGATCTTAATAAGAGTTATAAGTGTGCTGATTTTAATAAGAGTCATTCTATTCTTCATAAAAACCTTTGCCTTGCTACTGTTTTCCTCCATTTACTCATTGCTGAAGCTGGATTTTGTCCAGACAATGGAAGCAATATTTGTGGTTCTGGGTGCTTTAATTAAAATCAGAGTTCATTTTCTAAACTTTTTAACATAAAGCTTGGTCTAGGCAAGGGCAGACTTCCCACTGACCCAGCCTCTGTTATTTGGCTGCCAGTGGGTAACAGCTTACCAATTAAATATATTATGTATCAGTGTAGCATCGGCAGAAAGTAGAAGCCAGGGTACATATATACATTCAATGTGTTGCTTTGTGTAAGCTTTGCCAAAAATTGCATGGCTTCAACTTCCATTCTATGTTCTTTACTGGAATTGTTCCATATTGTACAGTGGCGGAAATAAACGTAGGATTTTTTTTCTGTATTAAAAAGGGCAGAGCTTGCTTACAGGCAATGTTCTCAGTTTGCTCCAAACCCTAGGGAATTAAGAAATCACTTGTTCTATCTGTGCACCTTTGTGGGAGGCGGAGGTACTTGAGCAATAGAGCAGTGTGCTCAAGCTTACAGGAAATTAGCTAGTCAACAAAATCTAGTGCTCCTGATACGCATGGATGTGCACCCACCGCAAAACTATGTGTTCCCTAATGACAGAACTAATGAGCACAAGTTTTGTTCCAACTTGGGCAAGGCTTCAGGAGTGGTTCCCATCCATGTGGTCAGCTGTCTGCGTTTTTCAGAACAGAGGTGAATTAGGGATGTAGTTGGTTACTGCTCCACGGAGGGCAGCTTTTCATCGCTTTCAGGTGTCTGCAGCAGTCTCATTTTAAGATGATTTGTCATTGTCTTTCTGAGAGGCATTAGTGTGCTTTTTTTTTTTTTTAAACCCTGCACTATTTTAGTTTTGTGACTTGACATCTTCAAAAATCTGAGCTGATACTAAACTCCATTAAAATTAGTAATAGCATGCCACAAAGAAACAGCAAGTTAGGAACTGCTACTGTACTGTAAGCAGAGCTTCTGAACACCCAGAGTAGGTGCTTGTAGGTGTTAACAGGGACTGCCCCACTATGGATGATGAATGAAATCCTTGTTTTTACTAAGTAAATTATTTAAAGAATTCTGTTTTTTAAAAGAAGTCTGTTTGATGAAGTTGCCATTGACTGCAGGGAAAGGGTTTCATCTGGGATCCAGTATTGTTAGGGCTTGAGGGTTTTTTTATTAAAGGTTGAAAGCTGTGTTTGAAAACAGTCTTCTGAATTTCTTTCCTACCTTTGTTGAGGAATAGCGTTTCTGAAGCAGGAATTTGTATAATCAGGGGCTCTGTTTTAGGTGGTGTTTGAAAAAGTGCCAGAAAATGTTAATCTTTGCATTTAGGACTTGGCAGAAGTCCATCTTAACAGATTTCCAGTATTATTTTTTTTTTCTGTTGTAGACTCACAGTGATTGATTCAGATGGAGCAGCCAACTCCACCATTGCATCTCTGACTGTCAACAAACAGGTGGATTACCCACCTATAGCCAATGCAGGACCTAATCAGGCAGTCACCTTGCCCCAGAACTTCATCACATTGAATGGAAACCAGAGCAGTGATGATCATGAAATTGTCAGCTATGAATGGTCACTCAGTCCCAAAAGCAAAGGCAAGGTTGTGGCGATGCAGGTATGTCTGTTTCTCCTTGCACAGGGTTGGAAAGCTCTGTTATCTTTGTCTCTAACACGAGGAAACATGTCCTATGTGTTTGACAATTATTGTTGTTCAGAAATGCAGCAAGTATACCAACATAAGAAATTGAGGTTTATTATATGAGATGTTCCTAGGGTTGGTAGGGACAATTGTAATAGTAAACAAATTACATCTGTGCATCACATTTTAAGTCTTCTCTTTGTCCACGAGGTGCTTAAGCTGCTTTCTCAAATACTGAATTTGTGAATTAAAACAAATTTTATCTTTTCTTCATGTTTGCTCTGTAAGAACTTTCATAAGCCATGAGCGTTTCTGTTTTATCTCGCTCTCTCTGCCTTTATAAATGCCGTGTAGGGAGTGCGGACGCCGTACCTCCAGTTATCTGCAATGCAGGAAGGAGATTATACATTTCAGCTGACTGTCACAGACTCTGCGAGGCAGCGGTCCACCGCTGAGGTGACACTGATTGTACAGCCTGGTAAGTCCGCTGCAGGCACGTCTGGGTCCCTCAGGGGTGGGTCGGCCTGATGCCTTAGCACTGTCCTCAAATGCCTCATCTCCCTGCATTGCACCACTGAGATGGCAGTCTAGATGTCCCGTGTCCCTGCATCAAGGACTCTTCCACCTCTATTTTCTGTCAAAGCAAACAGTTAGAACAAGTGTAGAATCATAAAAAGTCCAGGTGGTAATCCTGAGGGCTCACACCAGCCTGATCACGTAAGGCAACCTGCACAGAGGTGTCTTTGAGTGTCCTTCTAGAAGCTAAAATGTAGCTCTTGAGTTTAATATCCTACAAAGTCTGTTTTGCAAAGCAGCTCAGAGTATCAATCAGTGCTCTGCTCTTTTCTTATTGTTTTGCAGTTCTCCTTCAAAAATCCTTGGTGAATTGAATTATCTTGTACTTTCTAGGGAAAAGTTTCAAGCAAGGAATTTTCAAAAGCTGCATCTCTCACATGTTTATTTAGACTTGGGAGCTAAGTGATGAATTCGGCCCAAATGGTCCAGGCCTCTTGAGATGTTGTTGTTTTTTTGTTTTTTTTTTTCTTCTGCTTTTTTTTGTAATGTGTTTGCCTTCTTGCTTCACATTCTGCCATTTTATCTTCCTGTTGTGGCTTATTACACATATTTTTGTAGATGACCCCTTCTGGGAAAACTTTACGGCGGGCACTTACTGCAGAAATCAAGAACATGAATTGGAAGTGTCTGTGTAATGGTACGTTTTTCTTTTTACAGAAAATAACAGTCCTCCAGTAGCAGTGACTGGCCCTGACAAGGAATTGACCTTCCCAGTAGAAAGTACTACACTGGATGGAAGCAAAAGCCAAGATGACCAAGGCATTGTCTTCTATCATTGGGAAAATATCAGGTATCTAGAGATTTTACTGATCTCCGGTAAAAGGGAGAGCAAAGTGAAAGTCATTGGGTGCCAGAGCCTCTTAGGCAATCGTGTTGGGACACTGAGAACTGCTTTGAGGATCTTCCAGCTCAGGTGGTAATAGGGTAAGAGACAGGAGTTTTAAGTCCAACTTGGAAAGCTTAGGCAATCTCTGCCTATGGTTTACAATGTGTCGTTTTGAGGCCTACTGTTATAAAGTTAAGAGAAAATGACAGGAACTTCCATGTCTCCCATTAAAAAGCAAGTAACAGGCTTGGGTGCTCTCCTGTAATGTACAAAGCTTTCCCATCAGTGCTTAGAACTAGGGTGTTTCAGTCACTTGTTTGTTGAATAATAAAGCAAATTGATGAACTATTTAGCCTGAGCTTTCAATAGTAGGTGACTAAAGCACTCTTGAACAATGATTGAAAATGCTGTACAAAAGTTTGTAATTGTATATTTATGTGCAAAACTATTTGATTCTTAATAAAAGAGCAAGGTACTAGCTCATGTAACTGTCACATCTGGTACAGGAAGAGGTTTGTTGGCACCCTGTACGTGTTGTGAGTGCCTCTGAAAGCAGCACTGTTTGCATGCTCCCATGAAATAGAACAGCAAGGAGACTGGGCTTCTGGGGTTCATTTTCTGCTCTTCTGGTAACTGGGTATGTGATGCTTGGGTGCTTTGAATGCCTTGAAAAAAAAAGGATTTATGAATTTTCTGCCGTAAACTCACGTCTCGTATACTTCTTAACCATCAGCGCTTATAGCGGTGGTGGAACTACAATATATATAGAAGCAAGTGGCATGAGTGATTCTGCTGAAAGAACAATTTGGCTGGCTGTGCAGGATTATTTTTCTGAGATGTTTTGTTTCAGTGGACCAAGCTCCGTACAGATGGAAAACGGTGACAAAGCAGTAGCAACTGTGACTGGTCTTCAGGTCGGTACCTATCGCTTCCGGCTGACGGTGAAAGACCAACAGGGCTTGAGCAGTGCATCTGTGCTGTCTATTACTGTGAAGGAAGGTAAGCTTAGCTGCTGCTTCTTAGCATAGTGTAGGCAACTTGCCAGTTAATTGACAGAATGTGACGGAAATGGGAACAGAACAGAAAGGGATAACGTATTTGTTGTCCTATTTCAAGGGTATTCAAGAATAGTTACTGCTATTGGAGTGGCTGGTAGGATTAACTTCACTTGCTGCACTTAAATATATGCAGAATTAGTTGTAACAAAAATGCTCCAAAATACTGTTTTTGACCATGATGTGTCTACTTCGTTGAGGATATGTTTTTATTTTATTCTCAAAGTTAAGCTTTGGCAGAAAAGCAATTTTATTGGGTTTTAAGTAATGTCGAAGAAGCGAGGTCTCAAAGTGTACCAATTTCCACTTAAGTACAGTCTTTCAATGTTAAGTTTTTATTCTGTTTTGTTTTTTTTTTATACAAAGAAACAGTTGCTGTGGTGGTTTTTTCATTATTTTTTCACCAACATGCATGCTGTAGAAGAGGTTTTAGGATAATACCTTTTGTGTGAGATCACAAATCATAGAATCGTTCAGGTTGGAAAAGACCTTTAAGATCATTGAGTCTGACCATTAACCTGGCACTGCCAAGTCCACTACTAAACCATGTCCCTCAGCACCACATTTACAGGTCTTTGAAATGTCTCCAGGGATGGTGACTCAACCACTTCCTTGGGCAGCCTATTCCAATGCTTGTCGACCCTTTCAGTGAATAATTTTTTCTTAATATCCCATCTAAGGCTCCCCTGGCGCAACTTGAGGCTGTTTCCTCTAGTTCTATCACTTCTTACTTGGGAGAAGATACCAGCACCCACCGTGCTACAGCCTTGTCTTAGGTAGTTATAGAGAGCCATAAGGTCTCCCCTCAGCCTCCTTTTCTCCAGGCTAAACAACCCCGCTTCCCTCAGCTGAACATAAGAGCTCTTCTTTACACCCTTCACCAGCTTTGTTGCTCTTCTGACACAGGTACGGTCAGATGCTCCTGACAGATTTCATAGCTTTGAGTTACATTACATCCTCAGGTTTACAGGTGGTGATAATCCAACAATCTATTTCCTCATATTGTTCCTTAGGGAGTGATTTTAGCATTCTCAATGGGCCTATGCCTCCTTTTAAAGAAGGTGGCGTAATAATCTCAAATCTTGTTTGGACCAGAGAGTAGAAAGAGTTACAGCCAATGCCCTGGAGATCTGCCCAAAATTGAATTATTTATGTCCAACCTAATATTCAGACCAGCAAGGTATTTCACTCAGTCTCACAGCTTCTTGGACCTCTGTCTTATCAGTTGTGTTCTAAACAGAAGTCAGTGATGTCTGATTTCTGCAAAGAGAATGTGTTTGTGTTTCTTTGGTGTTTTTTGGCATCCTCCCAATGCATGCCTTAATTTCACTGCTAGCAGTAAGCAAAAAGCATTGGGAACTGGGTTTACTCTTAAGTTTCCTGATTCCACGTTGCCTAAGGACAGGCTTTGTGAAGGTGTGAGACCTTACACAAGCTTCTGTTCAGTAATAAGTGATTCTCAAGACAAGAAGAGCCCAGTGTGGTGATCTCGTACTGGGCTGTGTTTCTGAGTAGGCAGAAAATATTTTTCCTTGACTAGAGAAGATCTGATGCTTAAATTATTGTGAGACTGTAAATAAAGTACCCCACAATGCTTTTTGAAAAATATCTTTTTGGATAGTACCTCTTACTGGTATTTTCCTCTTAGTGCAGCTCTGCTTTTGTCAGGTTGTAATAATCCAAAATTCTGTATTACCCACTCATCCTTTCCCTGTACCTTTGACACGAGATGCTGTTGTTATTGCCTGCAGTCATCAGGTAAAGAATTGCAGTGTGGGTGTATTGGCAATGGCATGTCACATTTTGCATGTTTTGAAAGCAAATCCTTCTCCTCCACTATTTTTACGGCTAGAAAACAACAGTCCACCCCGGGCGCATGCTGGTGGGAAGCATGTTCTAGTGCTTCCAAATAATTCTGTTACCTTGGATGGCTCAAGGTCTGCTGATGACCAGGGGATTGTGTCGTATTTGTGGATTCGGGACGGTCAAAGCCCAGCAGCTGGGGTAAGTTTCTTCAAGGTTGTCACGAGTCAAATTCGGCTCTTGTTATGCACGTAGCGTCCCTGCCACAGGGCAAGCAGGTACGACTCCTAAAATGCCACGAGGCGTGGTGCCTGTTTCTGGTTTGTCTCCCCTGCTCTAACACTTTGGTTCAAGGGACTTGTGATATTTTCAGTACAGCTGTAGAGTATGGTAGCTAAGTAGGAGCTCTACAGCAATGTGGACTTAATTGGGAAGGACTCAAGACAGAAGAATAAAATTGTGTCTCTTAAGAGGGGAATTGGTGATAGTACCAAGGTGATGTGTTTGAAAGAAAAATCATCTGAAATCTAGATACTCCAAAGGAGGAAAGGTCTGAGAGAGCAAGAAGTACCCATGAAGATTAGGGAATCATGTCTGGTAACACGAGGTGAAACTTGTGGTTTAAGATAAAAATGGTGTTTGGTTCTAGGTGTGTAGATACCTTGCCTGGCAGACGACAGTGAATAGCCTGGATCATTAAGTCAGTGGAGCCTGCTCTCCCAAGTGGGAGGAGACAGCAGAAAGGACCTTGTGATAAACTTGAAGTTTGTACATCAGCTGCTAAAACTGTGATAACTTCTTTTGCCGATCCGCACAAAATGGTGTGGACAGCACCTCCCAGTCATGAAGGCAGCGGGAAATCAGCAAGAACTGGGAAAGGAGAACAGCAAAATGATAACAAAGCTGCTAGAAGCGGTTCACAAGAGGGTATGAGAAGAATTGAAGAGGTTTAGCTTAAATATAGCTGGCAGAGATGATAGCTGGAAATAAATGAACTCCAAGGAAAGGAAATAATTTGGGAATTAAGAAAGCAGAACTAAGGATACTGGAGTACAATTGAGAAATAATAACGTAACTGTCTCAGATTTTCAAGCAGATGAGTACTTGAGAGTGTCAGCTGTTCTGTCTGGTTTATTTTTAATGAAAATATCCTTACTGTGCAGACGTCCTCATTAACTGCCACTTCCAAATTTGTATTACTCTGCTATAAACTGTGGGTAGGTCATTTTTGTCCCAAAAGCCAAAGCAAGAGCTCACGCTGTCGTACCAGATATGCAACTTGACAGCCACTCCTGCAACTTTCTTTGAGTTTCTCTATCATCCCAATACCTTTTATTTTTTCTTTGGCAGGATGTGATCCACGGCTCAGACCACGAAGCAGTGCTGCAGCTGACTAATCTGGTAGAAGGAACCTATACGTTTCACTTGAAAGTGACAGATGCTAAAGGAGACTCAGATATTGATTCAGCAACTGTTGAAGTGCGGCCTGGTATGACAATTAAAAGGTCATCGATACGTTGTGAATACCTCATCTTTGTTCTCCTTCCTTTTCACTTATTTATTTCAATGATGACAAGGTTCTCTCAAGTTAAAACACAAAACGAACAGGTCTTTTCTTGCCTTCTTATTGTTCTCTCAATAGGCCTGAGTGTGTTTAGAAGACAACACGTGAGGGTTCTTAACTACCGATTTATACTGTTGCCTTACTGGAAGCATGAATAAAGATAGATCCTACTTCCTAGTTAAGATTTTCATTCAATTTTTGTTTTTTTCATTCACTGTAGGGTTTGGGTCCTCTTTCCTGGTTGTTAATCAGTTTGGCCGATGGAAAGAGATGGGAGCTGAGCATTAAGTTTAGGTACAATTGCTGCAATTGTGTGTTTGATGATTGAGAGTGTGCTCTTATACTTGTTTTCCTATCTTCATCCTGAAGGACAAAAACCTCAAAGAATTTCAGGGAGTTTAAATTGTCTTTTCATGGTTTGGTATTGCTCATATATAGGCTTGTTTTCAAACGCAGGATAAATGGTTTCAGGAAATGAGTCGGAAATCTTGGGTCTGTCAGAGATTTCTTGTTTGTTTGGTTCCTGGCCAATGATTTTATGTCTGTTCCTTGCTTTATTGTTGAATGTAGTCACAATAATTGGTCTAGGATTCTCATTGGATATCTGGGAAGCTTGGGTTTTTTTGCAAGGCACTCTAGAAGTTCAAGTATTATTTAACAGAACCCTCAGTTTATGAAGGTAAACGTATTTGATATTTTTCAGATTGACCATCCTCATTTAGACTTGCTCACACAGTCTTGCATGCTGCCATATGAGTCCATCTTTGCCTCACTTTTCCTGGATGGTAGCCAGCATCAGATAACTAGCAGAGAATTTAAGAGTTATTAGACTCACCTAGTGCTTATGTCTGTCCTTAAGATGGTGGCATTTAGGGGAACAGAATCCTAGAATTTTCTAGGTTGGAAAGGATCTTTAAGATCACCTAGTCCAACCATCAACCTAACTCTGATTAAAAACCATCACTAAACCATGTCACTAAGCACTATGTCAACCCCTCTTTTAAATACCTCCAGGGATGGTGCCTCAACCACTTCTCTGGGCAGCCCATTCCAACGCTTAATAACCCTTTCAGTGAAGAAATTTTTCCTCATATCCAATCTAAACCTCCCCTGGCACAACTTGAAGCTATTTCCTCTTGTCCTATCACCTGTGACTTGGGAGAAGAGACCAACCCCTGCTTCTCTACACCCTGCTTTCAGGTAGTTCTAGAGAGTGAGGAGGTCTCCCCTCAGCCTCCTTTTCTCCAGGCTGGTCAACCCCAGCTCCCTCAGCCTCTCCTCATAAGTCTTATTCTCCAGACCCCTCACCAGCTTCGTTACCCTCCTCTGAAGTTGCTGTTCTGCACAGAAATGGTTTAACACTGAGCTGAAGTGCACACTGAAGTGCTTCATTTCAGCTGATAAGCTGGGTTGCTATCTTAGGACCCCCCAGATTTGTTTCAGAGGGAATGTGAAAATAGAGGCTAAGTACTTGTCTAAGAACACAAAAGGATGGGGTTATAAGGGATATAGGCCTTATGCAGGAAAATACAGTGTTAATGTGGAGTACTGCATGTTGTCTTCAGTTGTTACTGAAACATTTGCCAGGCTCTGAAAGAATAGCATGTTCTTCTTCTGTCAGATCCCAAAAGGAGTGGTCTGGTGGAGCTGATTCTACAAGTTGGAGTGGGACAGCTGAGTGAACAGCAGAAGGACACCCTGGTGAGACAGCTGGCTGTATTGCTGAATGTTTTGGATTCAGATATCAAAGTTCAGAAGATACAAGCCTACTCAGATATAAGGTAGAAAGATATCCTGCTGTTCCAGGAAGATTTGTGATTTTCATTGACTTTTTCACAGCTCATAATTAGTTGCAAAATAATATTTTCTAAGACAACAACAAAAAATGCTATAGCTTTCAACAGTATATACTTTAAAAGGTGAATTTCTTCTGTTGTGGTAGAAAATGGATGAAGTAAGCTCTTTGGAGTCTCAGAACTGAAATGTTTTGCTTTTTAAAAAAAAGTATAATTCTCTGTATAGTTTTTTTTTTATTTATTCCTTTAAAGGAAATGTATGTGTATATTTCAGCGTCTTTGTTCCACACAGTGCTATTATTTTTCCTCAAATGCTGGATGGAGTGAGACAGACAGACATTCTCACAGTGAAGCAAGTATTGTATATTTCAGAATAAGGTTCCAGCTGCATCAAACCTGTTTTATTCCTCTTATACCTACTCTCTGAAGTTTTGATATTCCAAGTATTTTATAAACTCTTCCCCAGGTAACTGGTCATGAAAATCCATTTTTATTTGCAGAGAAAATTGCACAGTGGATACTCCAAAGTGTGGTATCTTACTCTGAACTAGATATACCCCTTCTACTTGGTGTAGAGGGCTAAAGATGGCTTTGTGTACCCAGAGAAACTTCCCAGCATGATTGGTAGAACCCGTTGGCATGAGTTATCTTTAAATTACTTCTTGTTAACTACTCAGTAATTTAAAACCCATTTTGTTTGTTTAGCACTCGGAGAACCTCTTAAATATTAAAAAGAAATGGATTGGAAAATCTAGCATTTATAGCTAGGATATTTTTAATCGCAGCTTCCAATTACTGCTTTTCGAATAAAGATTTTCCTGAGTGTCTGATACAGTTTGAGATAAACACCATCCAACTTAAAAAGATGGGGTCTGGGGGAGGGCTCCCAGATGAAATTCCCTGGTTCCCTTGCTTCTGAGCTTTTCCTTCTCTTAAATTCAGCTTCCTAAAGTTACTCAAACTGCTTTGGGGTGCTTTGTGACAGGTTCTGGATAAGAGCGTGGAAAGCAAATGTATACATGCTTCTCTTAAAGCAAGAGTCAGGAAGACCGAGGAGGGAATTACATTTGCTGTTGTCCTCACCTTTCTTCCGTGAAACTGAGAAGCCAGAGAACTGCTGGTGCTCCTGGCCTAGAATGAAGCTCATGGCATTTGGATGGAGTCGATTGATCCATGGACAGAATTCCCTGATCATTATCAGTGGTGACATTTGCTTTCCAGAAACAAACACAACCAAAGGCTGTAAACTGAATGCCTGACAAAAGTGATCTTTGACAGCAGTCATGACCTCAGCTCTTCTTTCTGCAGCACCGCGGTTGTGTTCTACGTGCAGAACGGGCATCCTTCCAAGGTGATCAAGGCATCAGATGTCTCACGAACTCTGCATGTGCAGCTTTTGAAGGAGAAGGCTGACTTTCTGCTTTTTAAAGTCCTGCGGGTTGACACAGCTGGTACGTTTTGGATAGTGCTTGGTTATCTCAGAACTTCGCAGGCATTTGGCTGACACGGCACGTGGAAACAGTGCATGAAGGTCTTCTGTCTGCCCTCTGGTGTTTGGGCTTGGATGTAGCTTTCTGAAAGATGACTTTGAGGATAATGAAAAGGCTTGTTCGTTTGTAGTAGACTGGTGCCAGTTACTTGTGTTCTTTTAAAAGAAGACATCACCTCTTAACAGCAGGCAAAAGCACATCTTAACCTGGTCTGCATCAGGAAAGCCTGGGCAATGAGGATAAAGATACCCCTCTTATACCATCTTTGGAAGATAGGCAAAACTTAATAGAGCCATAATATAGACTCTTTCATGTCTCTGGTTCCTTCCAGGCCTGTAGTGTCCAGTAATAAACTTGTACTATAACTTGGTTTTGTCTGTCTTTATCAGGCATAATGGTCTGGACATCACTGTATTACCACCCAATCTTCTAACATTTACAATGTAGACAGGCTGTTGTGGTTTTTTGTTAGCAAGTTTTGGTTTTCCCCAAAAA
This sequence comes from Calidris pygmaea, assembly GCA_003697955.1. Lineage (NCBI taxonomy): Eukaryota > Metazoa > Chordata > Aves > Charadriiformes > Scolopacidae > Calidris > Calidris pygmaea. Next base: position 454,492 of record QJSC01011361.1, on the reverse strand, counting down.
GGTGCTTGAACTTCTATGCCTGTTTTGAACTTCACTAGTAATGTGAACCCTTTATGATACTTAAATGTTATAGGTAAAACTTCTCTCTCTATAGTTTAAAATCAGGACGTAATCATGCAAATGCAAACCAAGTGAGTGAACTCTAGCAATAAAATACTAATTGATTCTGTAGTAAATTCTATCTTTATTTACCTGTTGATAAGGACTTTTTTTCTGTTGTATATGTACCTTGATTACCAAAATGCATAGGGATCACTCGAAAATATGCGTTAACATTTTTCTTGACACGGCAAAACTGCTACTCTAAGTTTTAAGGGGAGTAACTTTTTATTTTAGTCTGATATGACACATTAATCTAGCAATAGCTACTACTGTAAGCCTGTAAGGTATGTAAACATTCTGGCCTAAGAAGCTGTAATTCAGTTTTAAAATACTGAAATAACTCTAGTTTATTGATATGATGCCTATCATCTTGTACCTGAGAACACTGATATTCCTCAGTTCTCAGGTACTTTAGAAGTTCTTACGAATATGTCGTAAAGAAAGGAGCAGGTCTGAATTCCTCAACTTCAACTCATCTTTATTTCTGGTTAGAATAAACTGTTCCGGACTTGCATACGCTCTCAATATTGTAGGCATAAGATATATTCTTATTTTTCTTTTAATAGCCAGCAGTCTGCTGAACTGTAAATCTGTTTAACCCATGACACCAAATGTAAGGAAGATTTTAAAAAATAACAATGTTATGAACTAGGTGCTTTCTAATCTCACAGTAAGATGATGCATGACAAATTGTCCATTCACACAACTGACCCTGTTTGGTTTTGTTCTTAGCCTGTCTTTTAAAATGTTCTGGACATGGACACTGTGACCCCATAACAAAGCGCTGTATTTGCTACCAGCTGTGGATGGAAAACTTGATTCACCGTTACCTGAATGATGGGGAGAGTAATTGTGGTGAGTTTGGGTGTTGTGGGAATAACAACAAGAATAACTTGTCATCTTGTGAGACTATTGATTATTTGCTGTTAGAATGGGGGGATCAATTTCACTGTTTCTTTCAGTTTGCCTGTTGTACTGGAAATGCAATTTAGTTTCGCCCCCTTAATCATGTCCATATTTTGTGGCACACCTAAAGTATCAGCTAAGCCTCTCTGTTTCAAATATTTAATCGTTTTAATTTAACTAAATTGGTCTCCTACTTGAATTAGACCAATTAGAGACCAAACTCTTAGTACTCTGCAGGCTTGGAGACATTTGCTGAGCAATGCACTGATCTTCAAGTAAATCTACAGAAATTTAGACGAAGCTTGTTACGTGCCATTAAATAACCATGGGTCATGTGTCTGTTAGAGAGCAAAGACTAATTGATCAACCGAAATGGGACAGTAGGTTTTAAGCCTGAGGCTGGGACCTCCAGCAACCCTGCCCTAATGCTGTGTTGTTCTGTAGTCTGATAATAACACTAAAATAGTGAGTACACACAGGTTGGAGTTCACATTATTGCCCATCTCTTTATATCCTTCTTGTGTTTTCCTGGATTTACAAATGTAAACATGTGGGTAGAAGGGTCTATCTCCAATCTGCTGCTCTTTTAAAGCACTACTAAAATGCCGGACCCAGAGTACACCTATGTTTATTTCAGTCAGAGAATGACAACCGAGGTAGTAACCACGTCCTCTTGACTTTCAGTTCACACATAGAATTCAGGTATCTTGGGACAGTAAAAGGTAGTGGAGTGGAAGAAAATTTTCAAACACGCTTTTATAATCTGGAAGCTTAAGAATTTTTAGAGATTCTTCCAAGAATATGAAGGTGCTCAATTTTCCTGGGTTTCTGTTTTAACTCCCCATTCCTCATGACTGGTTATTCTAATAGAATTGTATTAGAAATTATCCTATTAGTATTACTCTGCAAAGCGCTGTTGTGTTTCTTTTTTCAGAGTGGAGTATACTCTATGTGACTGTATCTGTGTTTATTTTGATTGTGGTCATGGTAGGGCTTGCCTGGTTCTGCATCTGCTGCTGCAAAAGGTACATGATTTGTATTTCTTTTCGATGGGGTATATGCAAAACCTGCACACAACAGCTGCATTTTAGTCCAGTTCTTAGCACTAAACCACTGAACTCTTTTCAGACATGTGAGAAGCTATTTCTGTATAGGCAGACTTTCGTTGAAAAAAGAAGTATCCATTTGTGCCTCTGTGCTCTTCTGCATTTCAAAAACCAAGAAGCTTATATTGGAGTATCCTTCATATTAAGAGATGATTTCTGTTAAAATGCTAAGCATGGACTGCAGATCTTCATGGTCTCTCACTGAGTACTCCAGGTACTCCATGCTCAGAAAAGAGAGGCATGCCCTGAAGATCACTGATGTCGGAGTGTTCTACACTATGGTAAGGGAGATGCTCCCAACCTGGTGTCTACCTTGGACAGGATGAGCCAACACGTGGGCTGCATCTGGCTGACTGGCAAGGAGTGCTCCAGTGATCTCAGTCATGCACACATCTTGCTGCTTCTTTCTTTAAATAGTTTTGCCTATTACTGTATGTCATTTCCCTCTCTGCTCCTCCTCCAGGTCTTTCCTAGTGAGCAGATAAGAAATTCTCTTTCAAGTGACAAGCCCCTGCAAGTTCTGTCACTAGAGCAAGTGGTTTTGATGCTGTTCAAAAAGCCCAGCAAATAGATAACTTGTTCAGGTGTTAGCGAAAATGAAATGGTGTCAGAATCCTTCTGGATTTTGAACTTTTCCCTGAGTGCCTTTGCAGTATGTAAAAGGTGCTGTTTGAAATGCATCGGAGTTGATACTGATTTCCTTTTTATGGTTGAAGGAACGTTGCTGTTGGTAAAAAGGTTTAAATAGAAGTGTGTCCCACTCCATCCCCACAGTGTGGGGTGGAGCCTTGTGTGGACTTTATGAGAAAGAGATTGTTTATGGAGTTCATCTGCTTCTGTCCTTTGTCCTCCTGTAGCTTGCGGCAGAGAGTGAGGGCTGGTTGATACAGATACGTGTGAAAAAGAGGAGGGGAACTTTGCACAGGACAGAATGGCAAGAAATGCCCTCTGCCTTGTGGAAACTACAGGAGAAATATACAACGTAGTCCAAGATTTGGCCGGAGTTTTGGATGTTTTAAAGGCTTTGTTGAGTTGCCATTTAAATGAAGGAAGAACAGGTGGGGATTTGCCTACAAACCAGTAGAGCTTTATCCCTGCATATGTATATCTATATGAGTGAGACAGTCTCCATTTTTTTCTGCTCTGTAAGCATAATCAGACAAGCACCACTTAAATTATCTCAGTTAAAAAAAAAATACAAAAAAAAAAAAAGGGGAATAACCCAAGTCTTACAGAAGTTTTCTTTGGAAATAAATGAATATATCTACCTTGTGTCTAGTTACTGTGGTGAAATTGAACAAACTGAACCCCTGTGGCCTAGGAAAGCACATCAATCTTTCTGGCTTTCTTTGTGTATCAGAGAGAAAATAAATTATACTTTCTGGTCGATGTTGTACAGCTGCTTTATAGAGGTATGAACTGGAACAACTATTTTTAAGTGGAGGTGAGAAAGTACAGTGAGGTTCTGTATATTGGGGTATGTAGCTATGTGTATGAAAAGGGCCAGGGACCAGATTTATGTGTGTACATGAGAACTAAATGTCTTTGTGGTAATTTTCTCTTTAGCAGAAAGAGGACAAAGATAAGAAAGAAAACGAAATATACCATCCTAGATAACATAGATGAGCAGGAGAGAATGGAGCTACGACCCAAATATGGTAAGCATTCTCTATCTCAGCTGGGAACTCCTCCACCAAGCTTACAGTCAATGTATTTGAGTTGACATCTGCGGTCAGGAGGAGCCCAGAAGCTGGCCTGCAAGTTTGGGGAAGGCAGAGGCAGCACAGACAATGAAATGATTGGGGGAGAATCACTTAATTTATTTCATAAGGCCTTGGGATCAGCCACTGCTCTGAGCTTCTTTGCTAATCTTCATTTAGAACATCTAATTGTCCCACAGACAATTAGATGTGTAACCCCTCCTGCCCAGCACACACTTTCATTTGGAGCTGTTCCCTCCTGGCCCAGAAGTGCCTTGTTAAACATCAGTAGACTTCAGCTGCTACCCTCTGCTCACATATGTTTTGATTTACCTGAGTTTCTGGTTTTAGCAGGGGAAATGCTGTAATCCAGGGAAATAAAATCATCCTGAGAAATTGCTGTCCAAGAAAGACAGACATAACATTTCTGTAGAAACCGTGTCCTTTTGTTGCTGCTCATGTTAATCAGATAGCTGAGTGGACAGACTAGTTTCTAGATTCAAGCTATTAAATGTACATCAGCTAGGTACTAAGATCATCTAATGGTGTCAAATTTAAATGGATATATTAGCATTTCAGGGCCATAAATTGATGGGCCTGAATTCAGAAGAGTATCTGCCCAACTGTATATGGTACTTCTTAGGCCAGTTCTTACATCAGTGGTGGCAGTGGTGCGTGCTGTTATGCAGGATCGCAGAGAATGTTTTCACTTATATTTCCTATCACAGCAGAAGCGAGGATAGTTAGTTGTTACTAAAAAGTGAAACCTTTCTAATAGAGCTTGTTTTGCTTTTTTTATTGTCAGGTATAAAACACAGAAGTACAGAACACAACTCCAGTCTGATGGTCTCTGAATCAGAGTTTGACAGTGATCAGGACACTATCTTCAGCAGAGAAAAAATTGAAAGAGAGAATCCTAAAACCCTCATGAATGGATCAATCAGAAATGGAGTTTCCTTCAACTACAGCTCCAAAGACAGATAACTGAATGAGGGTAAAAGCACAGAACACGCTGGTCCAACACATCTGAAACCTGTTGGTCCATTTCTGTTTTTCCAGAACCGAAAGCTTCCTAAAATATCAACTAATTGCAGATGAAAGGGTAAATTTCTAGCACAGTTAGGGGAAGGAAGGAGAAAGGACTAGATGGTCAGCTAACTCCTCTTGTCACTGTTACAGGAACATGGAAAAGCACATCTTATTTCTTGCATGTTCCATGCTGAGTGTTTGAACTTCAGAAGGACTTTTCCTGTATCGCTGCTACAAAACTAGCCAGGGCTGTTACGCTACTACCAACGGTAACTGAGACGCATACAGATTTGTGTCATGTGCTCCGAGCTCTCTCTTTCTCTCAGAAACAATGCAATTATGTTGCTGACCTAAAACAGCAAAAGCCAATATAGATAAATTCCCTTGCAAATTTAGAGAGCAATATGTGACCACAGGCTCCATCTTCATTTTTCAGTTTAGGTTGGGAATACAAAAAGAGAGCATTTTTAGTGAATTGTATTTATCTTTAACTGTGCTTAGTGACTTTCTTTTCTAGGGTAGCGCTCATCAGGTGGAAATGTCTTTGTTTTCAAAGGAAGCTTACAGTTAGTGGTTGCACTTAATCAGCTGTAAAGTAATGTGATACACCTGTGTCCTGTAGGATGCAGTGTTCCCTGTATTTACAAAGTATGGTGCCTGCAGGGAAGTCCAGCCTTAGGTTGCTTCTGTAATGATGAAAGTGCTTTGGCTCTCTGGAATCTGCCACGTCTAGACGGGAAACAGTAGCAGAAAGTACTCAGTGTGATGAGCCTTCAGAAGCAATTTGAGCATCCGAAAAAATTGCTTAGAGAGCACTTTTAAGGAGCTCTGGACCTTTTATGACTTGAACCCTCAGCTGAGATGAGTTTTTATCTGTCAGCCTTAGTGCTGCATGAAAGAATACACCAAGCGTTTATGTGGTGAAATTCTTGTGGTAAAGTACCCGATGTGGAGCAGGAGGTTCAACACCTATCTTCACTGTCATGGGAACTGGTACTCAGGAAGGTTTTAGCTTGAGTATTAGATTGTTTTACTTTTTCCTCTGTGGCTATTCAGTGACTAGATGTGTTGGCCTAAAGAGATCCCTTCAGGTGTTTGGGAAGGGTAGGTGTGTTGGAGTTCTGGTGTTCCCGTTCTCAATCTGAGTAAGCTTGTTAGGCTTCAAAGCCATGCCCCCAACACTGTTCTTGAAATCCTAAACTGAAGATCTGGCTTTTCTATATAAGCCTCACTTTTGGGGGGCATCTGTTGTACTGTCTGGCCACAATGTCAGCTTTACTTGGGGGTCCTTTACTGACATGCTGGAGTCTTGGACTGAGCTGGAGGAATGATGTGTTCTGATGGTGGAGAAAATGTTCCTCTGAGAGCATTTTGGACAGGTTTGGTGTTTTTTTAACTGTTTTGTTTTGTTTTAAATCTGGTGGTGGAGAATCCATTAACAGAGAAGGGTGGAACAGTATAGAGGTTGAGGGGAGCAGATGAGAAGGGTCAGGGAGGGCACATAGCCCACCTCCATCATGAGGAATAATTTGATGGAGAATTCTGGGGCTTTCTCCACCCTTTCATAGAAGTCTGATAGAGCAGAGTAGTCAGGTCGAACACTGCCTTCTGCACTTCTCTTTTTAATGGAGCTGGGCAAAAGTCAGAGCAACTGTCTAGGCTGGAAGGAATCAGTAGTCAAAAGTTGCAGCAACATGACATGCTCTTAACTGGTTTTATACCTTTAATTCTCAAATGCAGCTAGCAACAGTCCCTAAGGCTACTAATACTGCACTGAGGAGCATTTATCCTGTGCCCAGCCCTCCATTTCTCTGGAGAGCTGAGTGTGGCTGCAGGACCTGTGGTGAGAGAGGCTGTGAAGAGCTAAAAAGGGCTAATGCAAGTATTGTCCATGTTTTTCCTGTCCCCACCAGCAAGATGCAGTATAAATGGAATGATTTGCTTTCTTCAGAAGCCAAGTTTTAACTCTGTGTATGGGGGGTTTAGGCTATTTATTGAAACAAATCTATTTTATTTCACCTTTTCCCTTCTTGAGTGTGTGTGTATATATTTTTTTTTAATAACTTGGTCAATAAAAGCAAGGTCAGCTTCTGATGTCTTTCAAATTCTGCTCCAGATGTGTTAACACAGTAACGCAATATTCGCTCAAAGTACGTTTTGGTGTTGGTTTTTTTTTTTTTCCTTTTT